>JAWWEQ010000055.1:16090302-16138453 GCA_035583055.1 Torymus tubicola | reverse complement strand
AAAAGGCTCAGTGTGTGAACGCATCACACCAGAAGCAGCGCACTATTATACAACCATCTCATCTCTGACTGTGAAAGGCTAATAACAACAAGTGGCGCTTATAAAGTCTTTCTCCTTGGCATCTCAATTTCTTTTTTATCTTTTTTTTTCGCGCGAATAATGGCCTACACACAAACGGCCGATCATCGGGCTTTACGCGTTCGAGTGGTTTGCAAATATTTGAATGCTATATGATGCTCTCTCTCTCACTGTGCGCAGTTTGAACGATTGCGTGTGCATCGAGCGTAATGACCCGATGCGTTCTTAGTAATACACATTACGAGGCGACGCAAGGGGTGCAATTTAGGAGCGTTCTGCCGAGCTGAAAGAACGAAAGAAGAATGTTTAATCAATACCCTAGGTTGTGAGCGGGCGCGTGATTAACGGCCACGCGGATACCTACCGGCTAGTAATCAGATTCGCGGAATAAGAAAAAAAAGATTCTAACTGGGTTAACTGGGTCGCTCTCTCTCTCTCTCTCCTCCCATCTATCCACTGTTTTCCCGCTCGCAGAAATACTTGCGATTCCGTTGTAGAATAGCCATAAAGCTTATACGGCCTATATTCTTATATATAGACATTTCTATTTCTCACGAGGCGCGAGGAATTCCCGAAGATGGATGCTCGACAGCGTTGCTTCGTCCGGTTAATTAATTGCCGTTCATTAGGGCACAATTTAATATCACGCGAGAATGAAATCCGTTAGCTCTTTCTTGGTCTTCTTCTTCCTTTCCCTTTGTTGTTCCTTGACAGAGCTGACGAATTCAAAGGTAAAACAATCACTCTCTGCTGCTCGTGGTACCAGAATTCGAGCGATCAGAGCCTTTAAACGGATTCGCCGAGATTATCGCGATGTTCGAATTTTTCGTCTCTCTCTCTCTCTCTCTCTCTCTCTTGGCGCGAGCTGCGATCGTATCGGTCCGCAAAGCCGGCGGCATCGGCCATAAATTACTCTGGGAAATATCTCTCTCGTAAGGAATGCGAGAAGAAATTGAAAGCGTTCGGAATATTTTTTCTACACGAATGCCGACGACGTTTTTCTCTGCGAAAATCTCTGCGTACAATTTACACGCGCAGTCCATTCGGAAAAATCGGATTATCCGTCGTGCAAATTGTTTTCTTTCTATTTTTTTTTATGCGCTTCTCTAACTTCCTAACTGTACAACATCGTCGGTTCGAAATCCTTACAAGATTTATACACGTAGGCGGAATATGAGCTTTCGGAGAAAAGTCTCGGAATGCTTAAATAGCTCATAAACCGCGATTAAAGTGCGCATGCCGCACACGCAGTCGAGGACATTCCTTGCCGGTTGTAAATAGAGTAGCCTCCTTTCGCATTAAATTATCAGTGTTTATCTTTCAGGCGGAAGAAAAAGAAGAGGAGGAGAAGGAAAACGTCCGATTGGCTTATATATATAGTGGCGGGCAGTTGCGCCACGTGTGGTTACTGTATAAATCAATCTTTCCGACTTACCAAATTAACATATGTCGGGATCGATCAATTAATATCTCATGAACGTGTATGTGCCTATATACCTGAAACAGAAAGCAATGAAAAACATAAATTCATTAAAAACGAACAAGATGACGCGTGTTACATACACACACATGACACATATCTTATATATAGGAAATGAAATTTATGTCGATAACAGAAACCAGTGTCCCCATTTGTTTTTCATCGTAAATCGCGACACGAGCGGCAGGATGCACTCGCCCGCTCATAGGCAATAATGAGATCATTAATAAGTATCGGCGGGGATGCGGTGGCGGCGGCGCCGCTTTTAAAAACCCGTTTTGCCACGCGACTCGAATCACCGACGCGTGCGCATGTGCTCTTAAAGACTTCCTATATATATACACCATGGTATACCCATTTCTTTTGCTCGTCTTTCCGCTACCTTCCTTCCGCTTGTGCACATCCCTGACGTAACAGCCGCCTGTGAAACCCGTTTTTTTTTCTCTCTCTCTCTTTCTCTCTCTCCCCCACTTCCTGCCTGGGCCCGTTCGCGTATGGGCCTCGTGTATACACGTACACATACGGATTTTATTTGAGGAACAAGGTCGGCACGCGCGGGGATCGCACTTGGCTGCATTTATTATGCGAGCCATGGAGAAAATTAGGTATAAGGCCGTATAGCCAACGGTATCATACGCCGCCGATATGTGGAACGAAGACGTGACTTGGTGCGCAGTGAGCGAGCAAGTGAGCGCAAGCGCGCAGTGTACATGTACATCACGCACGCTCGAGCTCTATACACGGCTACCATTACCTGCCATATCGACGTCAACGTATTTCCGCCCCCTTGTTGTTTTTTTTCTCCTCTGTTCGCCCGCGACTATGTGCATGGATATATATATGTAACGTAAAAGGGAGACGAGTAGAGAAACGTGCGATGTTGTGGTAATATTGCTGGCAAATGTGCGTGGATCGACAATTTTTCTCTCTCTCTCTCTCTCTCTCTCTCCGACAGAATGAATTTTCAACTGGTCGGGCTCTCGCAGATTTCAATATATCGGCCTTTTTGTCCGTAATACCCGAAATCCCCCGCGACCATAAAAATTGATCTCTCTTTTTTGCTCTCGTTTTCGCTCTCTTGCGCTCTTTTTTTTTATAATACATGCAAATCTCTCACGCATACGTAACCACCGATTAAAATGTCGGGGATGAAAAAAATATTTTCTGCCTCCGAGAGCGAGTATTCCCCATTGCGAACGGCGTGGCTGTGTGCCCATTCATTTTTAATTAGGTACTTTTTATTGCACCGGCGATTATTCTTTTGTAAATATAATGATTTAAAATGTTATAAATATTTTGCTATGCTCTGAGTGAATTGCAAGCAAATGGGAAACGAAAAAAATACATTTGAAAAATCGAATATTTTATGCATTACTAGAATTTTTTTTTTTAATTTTTTCGAACATGCTCTGGATTAATTTACATTTTCATATAAAATCTAAAAGACTTTTAACATTATTAAAAAATAAATTCATGGTAAAAAACAGTTTCTTCTGCGATTAATGTTTTAAATTTGGAAAGAAAAACAAGTACAACGCATGATAGTTACAAATTGTCACGGACATTCGTAATAGAAAAACGTATTACATATTATTTACAATCTGTATAATTTGAAAACTTTCTATATGAGCGTTCGTAGCTCTACCTATGTGGTGCTCCCGTCGAAGGGACCCTTTAAGAATGAAACTGAAGAAATCATTCAGCAGCGCAACCGCACAACTGCCTCCGAAAATTTTCCGCTCTCTCGAAATCACGCCTGCAAAGACTTCCCAATCAAGAGCTATGAAGCACATATAGAGTAATTAGCTCTCGCCGATGTGATCTAGAGGATTTGCTCTATTCGCCACTCAGCACGCTACGCGATAGCAGCACTCATATAGGGCTTTCCTGTCCATGGCGAAATGGGGAACCTCACGCTTGATTCATTCATTCACCACCGCATATGTACATCAATACACATGAATCACACCGTCGCGATTCCCATCGGGTTAATAACCCATCGTGTATCAAATGCATGCGACTGTGTATGTGACTCTTTCTCCCCGGTAATCTCTGCGATATCGAACTCTCTCATCAACGTATCATCAGAGGACCAACCGCCAAAGCTCGTGTCAATTTTACAAATATCAACATAGTGCGCGCAGGCACACCTCTACGTTATGCAACTGTAGCAGTATAACACACACACACATACATACACACAAACGTGTCCACCCCAGAGTTGCATGCTACTCGTGTGTTCTCTCTATATATCTCTATCTCGCGCTCTCTCTCTCTCTCTCTCTTCCGGTACGCGCGGGCAATGCTCGCGCTTAACGGGGTTATCATCGGAAACACTCGTAACTCGGCCTCGCGTGACAGACCGATGTCCCGCAAAACAGGATCCGCAGAGAAGCCCTCTCTGCACACGCGCGCAAGCGCGAGAGCTCGTATCCATATTCATCGTCCTGCAAGCAAGCGGCTCGTAACGTTCTCTCTCTCTCTCTCTCTGTCTCTTTCTAGCACTCTCTCTCTCTCCTACACTCGCGCTTAGTGCAGTTAAATCAATCGACATTAACGATCCCGCACCAACTACTGCCGTCGTCGTCGTCGTCGTCGTCGTCGTAGTGGGTGACGTAGCTACTACTGCCGTTGAAACTGCACTAATTTATAATTCTAGATGCCGCGCTCGATATTGCCGATAGACACGCTCGCCAGCTCGGCCTCTCGCTCACTATACATATACATGTATATCTATCCTAGAGCTCCGATTACGCGTTACGGACTCGGGACGACGACAACGACGACGACTGGATGGCGGCGGTTTTTGTTCGCTTTTTGCGGAAGAGCACGGGCAAGAGCGCAATCGGGACGAGCTTTGTCCGTGCTTTGTGTTCCGAGAATGAAATTATTATCGTTCGCTGATTCGAGGCTAGATCCGAGTGGTGTATTCGTACATAGATACATACATATACGTGTGGACACATAGATACAGTGTCTAACTTTAGCTCATTCAGCCAGGTTAAGTAGAAAATTCTGCAAGCAAACTTGTACAAAACTGTGGATGGTACGATCTAATATGAAGTACACATTCTTCTACGAATAAAAGAAATGGGACATTTTATGAGTTTTATTAACTTCATACAGTGCTAAATTGTAAAAAGCGCTTGAACTATGTTTCGTTATGCTTTGTCATATTCATATTTCATTTTGATTAAAGTACAATGTATACCTTCTAATTGAAAGTAAATTCCACAAACTTAAAACGTGGAATTAATCTTACTAAATGCTGAATAAAAAGTTGAATAATTCTAGTTCTTACGGATTAAATCTCAGCAAGTTACTGAAAATGATATAAAAAATTTCATAATAATCAATCATTGAAAAGACACATTTTTAACTAAGTTCCTTATACGTATAACTACACAGTTATAAATCTAAGGCTGCTTCGTATATAAGAAAGTCGGCAAATACTTGATAAAAACGCGGGACGGCAGACTCAACAAAAATATTGACGCACGAACACGCGGGCATTCCTCACCAAGACCATCCTCGCAAGCCTACTATTTCCCGCTTTGATGCATGCAGAACGACAGCGTCGCGGCTCTATTTTCTTTTCATCGGCGGCGCGTCCTGAAATTGCTCTCGCTCGCGCATCCAGCCCGCTAAAGTCGGCTAATGAAAATCCAGAGCTCTATCCCCCCACTCCCCCTCTCTCTCTCTCTGTATAATGAACAAAAGACAGGGCGCAAGCTACCCCCAACCGTGCCATATATCTATTTAAAATACAAATCGGCCGGCTGATGGAAAGAAAACTCGGTGTGCTTTTGTTAAAAGCACGCTGCGGCCTCGAATCCATCCCCTCTCTTTCTACTCACGTATATAACTCTTTACCCTCCCTCTCTCCCTCTCTCTCTTTACCTCGCTCTACAGGACTGTAAAAAGAGCGCGTCGCGGCGACGCATCCATATTCATCGCATAGCTGTTTGCCGCAGCAGCAAAACGCGAATACACGCGCGATGCGTCAGCAGCAGCAGCAGCAGCAGGCCGGTTGGTCGGCAGCAAGCGCGTCGTGCCGATAAATTCACCGAGGCGATTGCGATTCTCACTCGGCGCTCGCGAAACGACGTCGTTTTGTGTGTGCCGCCGCGTGTATATATAGATTGCTAACATCGCGGTCCTATATATACCGATCGTGCATGGAATCACCATTCGGGGCGGCGGGTATCAACCGTGGCACTGCACGCGATAAAATTAGCGCTCGGGTACGCGTGCGTATATATATATACATATACACACACACACACACACGAAAAACCATCCTCGTAGCGGTTGGCGTTTCCTATCTATAACTCGTTTATATGTATATATGTGTGTGTATGTATACGTATATAGTATAAAGCGTGAAAGTTGAACTTTGCTGCTAATGGATATAGAAGTTTTTCAATTGTAGAGCGATCTTTCGCTACGATGGTGCGCAAGAGGAGCTGAATATAACGCAAATGCGCGCAGACGAACGCTGATTATTATGCTGGATTCGTGATTCTACTTGCGACGACCACGCTTTTATCGTCTTTCGAAACTGCATTCAGCGCGGAGAAAGACGCGTCCTGAAAAGTCCGCGAAAAGATGTTCAAAGGTGTGTTGCGTTTCGTCTTTTTTTTTCTTTCTCTCCTGGTCGTTGAGGGGTTGAGGATTTTCGATTCGCCGGAAGGAGGGAAAAGAATTGTGTTAGTTTCTAGAAAATCTCGGCTATTTATGTGGTAAAGTTTTCGAAAGTTCACTCAGGGTATTGTTGTGCATAGAAAAAAAAGGGAGCTGATATTAACTATATAAGGGTATTTTCCGAAACGATACAAGCCTACTTATCATAAATCAGAATCGGTTAGTATAACGTGCACGTGACCCCAAAACTATACACACACACATGAGCTGTCAAAAATCTCGAAAGTTATAAATAAACAAACAACGGGAGCTCCTCGCGCACATGATTTATCGGCCACGAAAAACGTTGAATCTAAGTAATTCCCGCTCTTGCGCGGCTTGATGCATCGCACGTGAAAATTTAGTGTACGACTCTCTCTCTCTCGCTCTTTCTCGTAGCGACCGCGATTCCACGAAAAAAAAAACTGCCATAAATTAATAACTTAAGCGGACACTATCAGCTCGCAGGCTCTGTCGGGCACGCGCACATAAGTCGACGTGAAATACTGAAGGCAGCAAAGAACCCACACACATACTCTGCAGCGGTTGCAGCTCTGAGGAAAAAAGGGAATCGTTCCCGTTGAGTGAGAGAGAGAGAGAGAGCGGCCTAACCGTACACCACGCGTTGCGCGCGCGCGCACATTCCCGGGGCCGCCTAATCAAGATTCGTTAGAGCCATTCGGATCGCCGTTTCACCTCCGACCTCGATTCCCCTTCGCTTGGTCGCTATCAAACGCGACTATCTCTGCGCCAATGTCGCGTGCCTCGCACATGTATGTGTCTGTGTGTGTGAGCCGGTCCGACTCGCATAGAATTCAGCTTACGAGCTGCGCCACCGATTTTTTCTCCCTCTCCGCCCTTGCTGCATCCCGCTTTGAAGTCGTGTTGCGGAAGGTCGTGGCCGAAGCAGCTCAAGAGAGAAGGAGAGAAAGAGAAAGAGAGGTGGAGAGAAGAAGCGATAAGACGCGCGCGCGACGCTCGTGAAAAAGAGCTCGGGCCTTTTAATGCCTGACGCCGACGCCGCTGGCCGCAGGGCTATTCCAACTGCGCGCCTTTCTCTCCTAGTCCCCCTCTCTCTCTCTCTCTCTCTCTATCCTCTCTCTTGGAAACGACCCGACGGTTATATCTCACTCGTTTCTAGCCTGGAGAGTAGTAGTAGTCGTCGTCGGGCGCTGCAACCTGTATAAAAGGCTGAGGCGACGACGACGGTGGTGCTTTTATGGGCCTTGCAAATTTTTTAACGGTGAAAACTCATTTTTCCGCAATGTCGTCGTCGCCACCGCCGTCGTCGTCGTCGTCGTCATTCAAATGGCTTTTTGACGACGTATATATAACGACGCGCGAGCGACGTGTATTGCGGGATTTATACACGGTATATATGCCATGCAGCGAAAAATTCGCCGCACGATTATCCCTCGTGCAGCAGGATAAACATTGTGTATAAAAGTTTATTTAGGCGAAAGGATAATATATCAAGATTAATTGCCCTTACCGTGATACATATATATACATGTATATATATAATAATAATAAAAAGGGCTAATTCGCAAGCTTAAAAACATAACGATCCGAGCGAAGTGGCATTATCCAATTACCTTATTATATTCTATCCGAAGCGCTGCTGCCGCCACGGTTTCTCGCGCTACGACTACACGTTAAGACAAAAACCGTGAACATTGACCTCCTTTCCGTGTGATTTACGGCTCGCCTGAGTAAATCAACATTGTCCCGGCTAATGAAATACTTGGCAGCGGCGACGCTTAATAAATTCAGTTATACGCGTATGCTTTACGTGTGTATATATATTTATACTTGTATGTATATATGTACGTATATATGATGTAGTAGTAGCAGTAGTGGTGCGCAGCGGTAAGAAGGAGAAGCACCGAGTGGCCACTCGACGAAATCAGTTAGTCGCCGTTATGGCAAGGCAAACACTCCTGTAATTGTCTGCAAACTCTTAGAAAATACTATACAGCTCGCGTAGTGCACGCTCACGCGAGTATTGCGCATGCGACATCCCAAATTGTTTACACGCACATGTATATAATAGACATTGGGCTGTGTTCTCTCTCTCTCTCTCTCTCTCTTGGCCCGTCCTGTTGTTTTATGCATGATCAAACGAGTCGGGTATAAGAACATCCATCACGCGCCTGCACTCACTGTACGCATGCTGTCCAGCAGTGCAAGAGAACGAGAGAAAGAGCTAAACGCGAACGTATGTACGGCATGCTATATATATATATAGTAACGTTGACGTCCTTTTAACGCGCAAGCGCGCGATTCTCACGAGAGCAAGCGCGCTTTAAAGTCTAGTGTACGCGCGCGTGTATACGCTTCTCGAGTGGATACATTACTGTATCATTATCGTCATCTCCCGTGTAAACATTCTCGACGTCACCCTCAACGAGCGCGCACACACCCTATATATGTATTAAGGGGAGGAAGCCCACTCAGCCGATACCGCGAAAACACGAAGCCACTTGATAAAATTCTCCTCGTTGTCTCTTCCGCGCGCGCGCGCGCGCGCGTGCGAAGGCCACTTCTATATTCATTGCTTCATTTTTTTCTTTGTTTATTCATGCGCTGCGGAGCAACGAGGCTACGGGGGCTTATGTGTGTGTGCTCGGGAAATCATTTTTCATATTACGCTGTTTACTCAACCCATCTATAGAGCAAATGCCCACGTGTATATATATATATATATATATATATATATATAGCCAGATTTTTATGGGATCATTTAAGCGCGCTGAGGTTTTAAGGTGGCGCGTTGTTGCTGTAATAACTGTAATAATGATGATTAATGAATCATTGTTCATCGGAGCAGATGCTATTTATTAATTAATATTCGGCGTACTGGAATATTGAAAATTTAATTAATTTTAAGTTTGATAATTGCTGATCGATTTATTGATGATTGTATATTTAAGTGGAAAGTATTAATTGCAGTTTGAAACTCTCTGTAAAAGTAATTAAAACGGGCAGTATTTATATATATTTTATATTTAATACAAAAAGTTTAAAATTTATTCGTTTGTATATTACAATACATAATGGAATGAGCATATAAACTCAATTTTCATTAAACAAAAGTAAATATTTTTTCCGATGCGGAATATCAAGCGCAATTAATTACCGTTTGAATCGAAAAACATTCCGAAAACAACTTTTTCAACTCATCTCGAACTCCACTAGAATCGAATGCCAATACAGTCCCGAATAAATTAATTAAAACTCCTCGTCGTCCCTTAGCGTTTAATCTCATAAAAATGATATACGTGCTCGCTTGGCCGGCGTGGTCCGAGGTGGAATCGTCGAAAAGCACGGTGGAAATCACTTGAATTCAAGAATGATTCGTGCGGCCCATAAAAGAAGTAGTAACTCCTCGACCTTTCTCTCTCTCTCTCTCTTTCTCTCCACCTTTATTCTGGGCATTATCGCGAGTTCGCTCGGTGTGAAACGACGACCAGGGGAGCGCGCTGCACATAGGCAAGGAGTTCACTCTTTGGGTGGGCGATAATACCGCGGGGGCGGTTCCCCGCGTTCACGCGCACAAGAGAGAGAGAGAGCAAACTTCGCCGCCCGTTCGCTCGAGGATCGATGACGCGAATTTACATTCGTGACGCACTGTGCGCGCGGCTCCGTGGAGAGGAAAAGTTTCCGAGGGCGCAGTTCTCTATAAGCTGCTGCTGCTACTGCTGCACCCACTGACCTGCTGCCGATCTTGCCGAGTGTGAATTTAAAGGTAGGAAAGGAGGAGGAGGAGAGCGCAGCAATATAAATGTGTATTTCATCGCAATTTCAATACCTTACGAAATAATTTTGCGGTGCCGTAGAATAATTGCCCGCTCTACGTAACATCTGTGGGTTGGTATTGTTCAAGTGGGATTTTGCGGTCTTGGAGATGGGTGGATAAATTGTTGGAGGGAAGGGAACCGTTAATTGGCGAAATTTCGAATTATCTCACGATACATGGTTTTCGGTTTTATTAGACTAAATACTTTATTGTGCTAACGATTATTATAATAAGCTCACAATAATTTCTCACAATGCGTCGAAACTTTAACAATGCTTAACAAGGTGCAATTAGATGCCAAAATAGAAAAGTATATATATAGGAGAAGAAATGTTTCACAGACATTAGCGCGCGAGCGCATTATCCTTCGTAGGAACTTTTCACCTTTTCTTATACAAAGCAAACTAAACAAGCATCGTTAAGAAAGTTTATCCGACAGCCGCACAATCATCACAATATTATACGTAGAAAATCTTAACATTCGCATACATGAGATCCCGTCGTCTAAAAGTCCAAACAAAAGAAAAGAGTTTTTCATCGATACCGTATTTTCTTCGCGGCACTCGCGTCAGTAGTCGATCGGCACGCATCCGCGAGTAATTTCTCCCTGAATCGTAGCTCGTTCTCACCGGCAATCGCGAGTCTGATCGCCTCCTCGAGTCTTTGCGGCTGGCACACACCGACGCGCATCTCGAGTTCGGTACTTTTCAACCCGCGGCGGAAGCTCGCAAGCGCCACGTCCCTGACGAGCTTTTTATTCGTCTCGCGCGGTGCCTCGTTATCGTTCCCTTCTGCTTTTCCCTCCTCTTCCTCCGCCTCCTCCTCTGGCTGCGCGTCGTAGATGGCGCATATCCGACCGGCGAGTCGATCGACGCGCGTTGCAAACTCTGCGACGGATTCGTCGTTGTGCTGGCGTATCGCGTACAGCTCGTCCAGGAGCCAAAGCTCACTGCCCAGTGCACTGAAGTAGGAATAAAGGTCGCTGAGGAAATCTGTGATACTGGTGAAACGATGTAGTCTGTACTCGAAGTAGTTGTAAGCGCGACCGTGGAGTTTGCTGCCCAAAGCGAAGAGCAGCGTGCGTTCATCGACGTCGGTTGTGAGGATCGAGGCGACATGACGCACCGCGTGAGCAAAGACCTCAAGCCTGTGACTGCAACCGTCGTAATCGGGAATCAATAGCAGGAGCTCTCGTAAATCCAGTCGTAGCACGGAAGTCGATTTCTGTAGTCGAATATCAACGTCTTCGGGTTCCTGCTGCTGCACTTGCCAAATGCCGCTGAGGCTATGCACGATGCGCTCGCTCATTTGCATCTCTCTATCGTTTCGCCTGGTTTCCTGTAAAAGAGCAAAACGATATAGTCTTGCTCGTATGGAATGCGGGATAGGGAACAATGATTTCGGCTAATTTTGAGATAAACAGATATATTTACCGGTTCGTAAATCCTTGTAGGCACGCGTGTCTTTGCGAGTCGATGATCTTGATGGATGATGGTATTCCGGTGCTGTTTCATCAGTGGCTCTGACCTCTTCAACGCTAAAGGATGTTTTTTTTTTATGACGACAGTTAGAGCGATTGGAGTTTCTTTTTTGCGTTCTGTGTCTCGTGCAAAATAAACACTAGTGCACTACCTACGCAGTTCTTAGTCATGACAACGGTGTATATAAGAGGTCGCAGGCATTGACCTCATAAGATTTTACGGATAGGTCTATGAACTACTACTACTACACCATGCATCAAATGTGTAATGCGAAGGTCTCGGGTATACGGAAATAGCAGACATGCGTAATGTTTTTTATAGCAACTTTTTAGCAGAAGAAATAGATAAATAGTACGATTGGATCACATGCCTGGAGACTAATAAGTAGTAATAGTCACGTCTGACTTTTTTTTACCACCGCCTGTTACTACTGAGTCTCGTGTACACTACTACATCTCTAAAATATTATACTTTCGAACGAACTAAATAAAATAAAAAATTTCGAATTTGAATGAGAAAAATACATTTATTTGAAGCAAATACTGTGGCATAAGCAATCTTTGAGAAAAGTGCGCTCGCAACAGCAGCAGCAACAGCAGCAACAATGCTTTCGGCCGCCGCAGCTCCCGACGGGGGTAACTGATGCGATTTGCCAGGGTTATTATAACACCACTGAAGCGGGCAACGGCAACGAACGTCAAGTTGTCGTCGTTCGCGGGGGGTATACGTGTGCCTCGTTCGAGCGCGTGGCGTATATAACTGCGTTTAGTAAACACAACAGTAAGTTACGTCGCGTGGCAAACGACTCCTGTGTGACAAAACAAAGTTTGATACGTGCAGGAGGCACCCCGCCGCCACCGTTTCGTGGTTACTCTCGTTCTCTCTCTCTCTCTCCCTCTTCCTCCCTCTTTCTTCTTGCTTTCCACCCTGCTTTCTCTCTCTCTCTCTTTCTCTACTTCCCACGAGCGCCTGTTTACCCGGAAAAGCAATTACGGCGCGTGCGCACTCTCTCTCTCACAGTGTAGGTATGTGTGTATGTGTACGTACGGTCTCCATTCCCCTGGACCGCCACGACGTCGCGACGCAGCCGTAACCCAAGACCGCTTAAGCCGCGCATAAGAGAGAAAGAGAGAACGCTTTAACACGCCAACGTGTACATGAGTGTAGCCCGTGGATTTTCCCCGCTTTAATCCAATCTTTTTTCAGAGGCCGCGTAATTAGCACGTAGCCACCCTGCGATGCATGAAAATGCCACTCCCGTCGACGGCGTGCTCGCCTATATGTACGCATGTGTATATGTGTATTTTATATATATATGGGTTGAATGTTCTTGCAGAAAAATAAATTTTAATTCGATTATTTTATATTAAAAATTTTTGGAAAATTTTGAACATTAAATGAATTTTACTAACTTGAGACAGACTTTACGACTGAATTTGCATGATATTTTTTACATTTTACATTTAAGACTAAACTGACGTAACTCTGGAAAAAATTAACCTTTTTTAATTCTGAAAAAAAGCAAGTTGGAATTATGCTTCTTTTTTTTCATAAGAGTTTCATATTAAAACCTTTCTCGTTGAAAAGATTTGCTTAAAGATTATTCAGTAATTAATGTTTAATCCAAAATTATTTTTGTCGCCAACTGTTTTTTAATAATCTACACATTTTTGACATGTATTACGTAATAAATACATGTAAAATAAAGTTTAAAAGGTGTGCTTCAATAAATTTTCAAAGCTTTTTTTTTACAGCCTGCGAAAATTACTTAAACCTTTCCTTATTTCATCATGTACACGCAGCCGCTGCACGAAAAACTGTCGGCCGTATTAAGTGAAGGGGGTAGAATTAACGCGCCCGAGTGACGCCTGCGTGGGGAGGGAAAAATTTTACGGAGAGAAGAGAGGGAGCACGCGCCAAGTTTA
The DNA here is from genome assembly GCA_035583055.1 of Torymus tubicola. Taxonomy (NCBI): domain Eukaryota; kingdom Metazoa; phylum Arthropoda; class Insecta; order Hymenoptera; family Torymidae; genus Torymus; species Torymus tubicola. The sequence continues at coordinate 16,125,007 of JAWWEQ010000055.1, read as the reverse complement.
ACGAGAGATGCGGTACTTTACCGCTCGTGTCTCGGTGCGAGATACTTTTATGAATATTAACCGACGATGTCGCTGACCCTTTTCCACTCTTATTGAAGGACACATCGGCCTCAGAACGCAAACGCAAATTTATTCGCAACGTGAGCGTGCGTGCGTGCGTACTCACGATCTGGAAAAAAATTTATCTCTCGCGTGTAAACGCTGTTCACGTTTGTTTAAAATTTAATTTTTGTGAAATTTCGGTTGTGTTGCGCTCTTGCTTTCGTAAAATTACGTGCAACAACAAAAACGTACATGCACAGGAATGCCTTCTGCGGTTTGATTTCTAGAATAATTGTTTTTTATATACATTGATAAAAATATTTACTCGTTGATATTGCGATTCTGCCGCTTAATCGATTAATTTTTTTAGCATTGGTATGCACTATTTTAAAGTGAATTTGATATATATACACCCGGTCGGTGAGTTTAATTTTAATATTAAATAAAATAACAAGAGTTGACGACGTCTGTCAGTAATGCGTATATAATCCACGTCACTTTATTCGGTCGACTAAAAAATTCCTGTCTAAGGCAGGAATACATATAATAGAAACAAGTGTCTGCGTACGCGTTATTCGTGAACGTAGAGCTAATTAAAATGCACTCAAGAACAGAACGCTAATTACATGTCAACGCAGTATCCCCCCGCGAACCACCAACTCTAACGAAACCATCCAATGCCATGATTATTTCTTTCAAATTTAGTTTATTCATCTTTTCGTCTCATATACTTGACGTAACAAACGTGAACCACGACAGGTAGAAACGTACTTGGCGTATATATTTAAACATTAAAATAGATTCTCTATTCGTTTTTTTCGCTCCTTTTCACTCGTCATCGTAAATACGCAGGACACTCGAGATGCTTTAGATCGCTCGCTCGAAAACCGTGCGCGCATCGCTCACCTCTGATGGCAAAGCGCGCAATGGAGCCACTCGGTGCAAAAGTCTTTTGGGCGTCAGTGATGCGCGTGCATATCGGAACTGTAGCAGCAGTAACGCGCACAGCTCGCAGGTCACCTGGCCGAGTTCGTATAATGCGCAGTCACTGCACGTTGCCATTACCTATATATACGCGCCCTAGCTTCCCCGATATGATGAGAACCTCTGATCCGTCGAGAAGGGGGATTATCAGCTGATCGGTGCTGCTCGCCTGCCTGCCAGGCTTCGCCTCTCTCTCTCTCTCTCTCTCTCTCCCTCCCTCCCTCCTGTCCGTCACTTTGTCAACATGCATATAATCTGATGCGGTTCCCTGCCGTTAAATCACGCGGACAAGTGCATTCCTGATAATCAGCGTGGACGTGTAGCGCGGGCGTATATTGGCGCCACCAACGCCTCTCTCTCTCTCTCTCCCTCACTCTCCCTCCAACTCTCTACCTCAGCTTCATGACGCACGCTGCTGCTATACAGCTCGCGAGAGCGCGTGCGCACTGCATAACGGACGAGCAGTGAACGGTGTAATCGGTTCGACTCTCTGGGTTCGCGCTCACTATATATATGTTTATATATATGTATATATATACACACATCTGCGTATATACCACCCGTGTTCGTAATTTAGTAGCTCGTGCGAGTGAGAGAGTGAGCGAGTTGGAGTGCGCTAGAGGCCGAGTATACGTGTGTGTGTGTGTGTGTGTGTGTGTGTGTGTGTATAAAGATCTGCTAAACGCACGATTGCATTCGTGGATCTGTCGCTCGGTGATGCAGGGCAGTGTCCGTTCTTTTCCAGAAAGTTAGTAGGTCGACCGACACAATAAGTATGATTATCGTTTTGGCAAAAGTTAAAGAGGAGGAGGAGACAGCACTTTCGTCTACTTTAAAATTCACGTGTGCGGTGTTACTACTACCACCGCCGCTTCATGCTGCTGCTGCTACTAATTCGCACGGGCGTTGCGATTTACGCCTGTGCGCTTATCGGCTATCGCGTGCGATTTTCACCCAGTTTCTCTCTCTCTCTCTCTCTCTCTCTCAACACACACACACATACTCCCGGTTGTCCTCCATCTGGGGCTTTTTGCTCCTCTCGCTTTCCCTCCGCCACACTATCTCTCGACTTGTCGTTTTGCCCGATAGCGCGAGCGAGTGCAGACCGTTCACGCTACTTTTGAAGCTGGGTAATTAACGTCCGCTAATGACGCTTCAGCTATATGTATATATGTGTATGTGTGCGCGTGTGTGTGTGTGTGTGTGGGTCGCTGCTGTCACTGCGTAAGTGTGCCGGTTCTGATTTTATAGATGGATTAGGCGAGCTACGTATATCCAGGGTAATATCTTAATGATATGCCTGGTAGCCGCGCGTACGAGCTTTCCAAAGTGCCGGGCGCGCGCGCTTATATGCGCCGAGTAATGTGTTTTCAGTTGAGCTGACGACGTTTTAATGTCGACAGATTAGCTGAAACCATATTTTGAGGCGCTCTCTCTCTCTCTCCCTCTCTCTCTATCTATCTCTATCTGCCGCGTGGCCACGCGTAAACGCTTATCAATTTTTTGCAATCTTTAGCGACGGAAAGGATACGCTGCTGGTTTTAATGGCATAAAATCCCGAATGATGCGTGAGGCGAGTACGTAGCTTTCTCACGGTAGCAATCGTATCCGCTTTTTAAACGCGATTTAATCTCTCTCTCTCTCTCTCTCCCTGCATTTGACGAAAGCTCGTGTATATACATATATATATAAGCGGCATAAATAACTTTTTGAATAAAATATCTGTCAGTTTATCCTCGTCGATGTTTCATATTCGCGATTAACGCCCCTTCGCATATATCTATATATATTAACGTTTATACGTTCCGTTTGAAATCACGTATAACCGAGTGCTATCAGAACGCTCATAGTCGCACGCACACACACACACGTGCGGATAAAACAAAGATAAATACTTTTCATTCGTATATTATACACGTGGACGGGAAATAATCATAAAGCGAATAATATTATAGCGAGGATCTTAATAATCCCGCTTCATTGGCCGGGGCATTTAAATTTAACAGACCGATAAATAACGTGTGCCGGTCGTTTAGCCGTTTATAAACACGTTATCAAGCATAGCGATTAAAAAATTAATATTATCAAGCTGAACGGTGAGTGAGCTACCGTGCGTGCACACCTAAACACGTGCCAATTTACATCTTCATATACGCTCGTCGTCTTGGTATGCACCGCGTCTCCCGATCGCTGCATTCCCGCGGTTTACTTATGTAAGGAGATAAAACGGAGGATAAAACTGGATCAAGCCGTAATATCGCGCGGAGCGACCAGTTTTCCATCGCTTGCTGGAAGTGTCGCGCACGACGCTCTCATCTGCCGTCTCCACACACACACACACACATAAAATACGTGTGCGTGTGCACTGCACACTCGTACAACACTTGTGCCAAGCGCAGAGTGACATATCTCTCTTAACGTCTCTCCTATACTTTTCTCGTGAGACTCGTACATACACATATATATATTTTTACCCATACACACGCAAGCTGAATGCTTTGCACAAGTTCTTTCGCGCCTTATTCGCGCGCGTGAGAATTCAGGTATATAAGTAATCCTCACGTGTGTGCTCTCTCTCTCCCTCTCTCTCTTATTCGTGCACGCCACTGTATACGGAAAGACGTATGTGTATGGGAATAAGTGCGAAACGGTATAGCCGAAACATGCCTCAATAATGGCCGAGCGCGTGGAACGAACGCTTTCGTGGGCGAGTATAACGACCCACGCGCTCGTTCTTCTTTCTCTCGTCCCCCCGTTCTCGTTCGTGCAGCCGTTCTCTTTCTCTATACCTCTCGCTCTCGCTCTCGCTCACTCGCGCTGCCTCTATTCCCCTCCTCTTCCCTTACGTGTATATACACCAGCCAGGAAGGACGTCGAACGGTAAACTCCTGCTGGACAAGTCCGCGAGCTCACGCCGTTGCTGCTGCTACTGCTGCGCCGCCGCCGCGTGTGTCCTTTACGGTAGCTACTTAGACTCGAGCCGTGAAACCATTCCATTCGTTTTCATGACGTTAGCTGCCGTCTCTCTCTCTTCTCCCTCTCTCTCGCTCTGTGTGCACTATGCGAGCTACAGCAGCGATACGCTTTGCATTAACGTAATTTATGCCCTTGCGGTAAAGCTCGCGCAAACAAACGTACAATTATTCCGCACCCGCGCTCTTGCACACACACACGCACAAACACACGTACATGATATTAGCGCGTATGTGTGTGCGTGTAAATACACGCACATATGTAGCTGCTGCTCCTTTTGCCACTGCTCTTGGCGGGTGTACCACTCGAGCTTTCTTATCTTCGCTTTAATTCCCGCGTTATGGTTTCATGTGCTGTGAAATTCGAGTGTTATAACGCGCGCGCGCCGTGCTTTTTTCCGACTGTTAACCAGTGCGAGAGGTTGTAAGCGTTGAATCTTTAGGTACGCGCGCTTACGTGGTTTAAAGAGGAGAGGGGAGGTGGCTTTACGCGCAATAAAGCTGACGCTCTTGCGAGGAATTTTTAATGAGATTATCATTGGCATGATGGCCCTTATTGCGATGCGAATCATTCGCGAGATCTTATAGATATACATATATATCTTTCGTTGTGCAATGCAAGAGCAAACGAGCAATGAGAGACTTAGTACAGGGCTGGATGATGAAATCTCAAGCACAATACAAAAGAGACCCGCGTCTAACGTACCAGTGCGCGAATCAAGATGCGGCGTCGAATGTCGGGCCTAACAGCCGCACACCTACGCTATATAATATTCGTAAAACGGCAAGAACGATTGAGAGAAAGAGAGTACGAAACACAGAGAAAAGAGGGAGAGAGAGAGAGAGCTATAGATCGCGGAAGCTCGCGCGGGCGTCGAGTGCGTGAAGAGGCTGCATTTATTACCCGGCATAAACTAAAATTACCGCCGTAACAGCGAGAGTATAGGTATATATATACATCTCAGCTCTCTTTCTCGCACCGTACCGCCACTACTATACACCACGACGCAGCAGCGGCGGCACGAAATTCCCATCGTTTTAGAACTAACTGAAGCTTCATGCGCACCATTTTCGGTATTCCCTCTCTTTCTCTCCAGATGTTCTCCTCCCTCCCTTTTGCCGTCTCGCTAAGTGTATATCCGTGAACCAGGGAATTCGCGCTCGCGTTTGCACTCGCGTAAGCTAACGGTACCGGATCTGCACACCGTCGATTCTCGCCTCCTCCTCCTCCTCCACGTTTGCTCTTCTTCGTCTTCGTCTAACCCCTCGCGGCATAGCAACCGACCGACCAACCGCTCGCTCTCTCTCTACGCGCCCGCGTAATTGTCGCGGGGCAGACGTTTCAAGAGACACGCGACAACGCCGCGCGGTGCAAGCTAGCGCTCTTTTGTCCCGGCGACTCTTTCCTCCTCCTCCTCCTCTCTTTTGCTCGCGCGCGACCCCCTCGGGCTACACCGCCTCCGCTGGCGTAGCATCGCGTGTTATTTTTGTTTCTTCTCTTTGGTTGTATAGCGACGACGAAGAAGGGCACCGTTACGTTACCAGAGCTTTCTGCACGCTGCGGCGCCACATTAGCCTCGAGAGGGATAGAGGCCCGTTGGTTAGCGATGTCGTAAGGGCCGAGGGAAAAAGTGACAGGGAGAGGAAAAAGCCTGGCAGACCCCCTCCTCGTCCCTTGTTTTCGTGTTCTTTGCCGAGGGCCTGAGGCGCCTGCCCGCATGAGAGAGAAAGAGAGTCTCCAGTGCAGTGTATGCACATAGAGCGTGGTTAATCGACCTGCTGTGTGTGTGTATATAGCGGCTGCACGCGTATTTTTCGACACAACTTTTTTTTGTCTATCGTTTTGCACATCGCTCGGGTTACTACTGTGACAGTAAAAATGTGTGTGTGTGTGTGTGTGTGTGTGTGTGTGTGTATGTGTGTGTGAGTGTATATATATATACACGCAAGGGATAATTGTCGATGTTTCTACAGACTGACTAAGTGTCATAGATAAGATTTTGCATTTAATGCCGTCTTCGTATTACTTTGATCGATCACAAGCAGTGATTTAAAAAGTTAAGGGTGTCGGATCGCAAGCTCAAGCGTAATATAGTACATAGCTCTAATACACAAGGTTGAAAATCAACTCCCAATGAAAAATATTTTCAATCAAAGTTTAATAACTAAAGCGAAAAGCTCATTAAAAATAATGAGGCTCGGCATGACGAGACGCAAACTTTGATCAGGCGGACGCCAACAAAGGCAAAAAGATTAATCCAGAAAGTTCTCCTCGCCCTTCCTCGCACCCTACAGTTCTCTCTCTCTCTCGCTCTCTCTCCCCTTCTCTTGCGCCACATTCCTTTGACGCTCGTTCGAATTAATTCGAGAAATCCTTCTCGTAGCAGGCCGCGAGTAAGCGAAATCCCGTATTCTTCCCGCGGCGGAATTTTTCGTAACCGCGCGCGTGCGCTTACGCTCGGACTTCATTACTTATTCTTCCTAATGCAGCGAAGCGAACGCTCGCCCGCGTTTTCCTGCCGGTAGCGCAGTGGTCTCTTCCTCTTCGTGGCTACCTATCTACCTATACCTTCTCTCTTCCCTCACAAACTTCAAGCAGTAAAGAGAAGAAGGAGAGAGAGAGCGAGAGAGAAAGAAAAAAGACCTCCTGTGCACCAAGCGCCGTATAGCAGTGTGTCTGCGATAAAAGCAATTCCATAACAAACGCCTCGGGTACAAAGAAGCGTACGGGCGCGAGGAAGGGAAAAGACGGAACGGAGCCGAGGGCGCGCGTGCACACACGTAGGGAGAAGAGAGAGAGAGAGAGAGAGAGAAAGTGCACTAACGTACGTGCAGCCATTGCCGTTGCCAGCAGCTCTATATATACACGGCGAGTGCGGTGGCAAAGAAACGAGAGGGAGAGAGAGAGGTTGCAGCAGCAGCGAAGGGAAGGGAGACTTTCCGTTAGTCCGTAATTTTCGGCTCTACCGTTTACGTTGCCGAGCTCCCGGGAAGATAGATGCTCCTTTGCTCCTGCGCGCTCGCTCGCTCGCTTGCCCCCGTTGTACCACTTTGACGCAAGACCACGCGCGCGAGCGCAGACGCCGACAGTGGAAAGGGGTCCATTAGCGGAGCCATTTGAATATTTGCAAACCGTGCAGCCGCTCTATGCTCTCTCTCTCTCTCTTCCTCTCTTGCTTTCGCGCACGCGCCTTGTGAACAGCCTTGCTACTGGGAAGAGAGAGAGAGAGAAAGAGAGGAAGAGAGGGGTTAAAAAGACGTAACATACTGGCACGTCACTTCCACTCCGTTTTGAAACTGTCGTCGCTGCAGCAAAGGCTGCTGCAACCGCTGGCCGCCGACGTCGTGTCGCCGAGATACGCGCGCAGCAGCAGGGCTGCAGACACTAACGTCAACCGCTGAATTTCCACCCCCGTTTTTTCACTCGCTCATACGCATTTTTTTCTTCGCTCTTTATCTCGGCCTTTCACTGCGACTTTTTCGGCTTTGCCCTTCTCTCTTCTTTTTTTTTTACCTCTATCCACCGTGCGCAAATGTGTATATGTGTGCGGTATCTGGCCACGCGCTGTGCTCGCTCAAAGCGTATAAAAAAAAGCAGTGCGCCACGGCTGTGCACGGCAACAGCCGCCCCTTGCACGTCTCGCTATTATGCGCGAGTGACGTAAAAAAGCGGAGGGGGACACTGCGTGCCGACGTCTTTTTTTCCATCGTCTCTTTGCTCGTGCACGCGCGCTCTCTCCGTATAACATAAACATATACGTACTCTCCCGCTCTCTCGTTAAATTGTTGCGTAAACTTTGCCAAAGCTCTCTCTCTCGCTCTCCCTCTCTCTCTCTCTCTCTCTTTCGTCAAAGGAGCAGGAGACGTTGTCTCACAAAAGCCCGACTTAATTAATTTTTACGTAAATATCTGTAGGACAGGTAGCACACGCACGCACGCACGTGTATATATACGTTGCCCGAGGAATTTCAATTAGAGAATGCAAACGCAGATTTTTTTTCCTCCCCCTGCATTTCGTTCTCTTGTTTCTTACTTCTCTATAGCGCCTACCATACACGATAAAGAGCGAAAAAGAGCAGAGGAGAAAGAAGTAGAGGTAGACGAAGAGAAAGAAGAAGTGGGAAAGAGGAAGAGATGAGAACGAATGCGCATTATGTTGAGGCAACGCTCGCCTGCGCGAGATTTATGTCGCTCTCGTTTCAACCAGCAGGCTAGCGCGCCCTGCACGTAAGTCCAGTGGATAAAAGGGGAGAGCCTCATGCGTCTTCGTAAAAGCTGACTTTTCGCGCTCTGAAATTCATGCCTCCCTTTCTCTTTGCCACGCACGCCTAAAAGGACGACAGCGCGGAAAAAGAGAGTAGCGCCTGGAGAGAGAGAGAGAGAGAGAGAGAGAGAGGAGGTGCGCTAACCCTCAAATCGGCCAAGTAGAGAAAGAGAGGGGAGGGGAGGAAGGGAAGAGAAGAGATATGGAGGTAGAAGGAGATCAACCATTTCGATAACCAGCGAAACGTCTTACTATCTCGCTCTTTCTCTCTCATTCGAGCCGCCTACACGCTCGTACGAAGCGCAGTTTATACTTTTAATGGGGTCTAATATTAACTTAAGAGGCGTCTACTTACTTTTGATTACTAGCTTGTTTTCTCTTATTTACGAAGTGTATTTCTCTCTCTCTCAAGCGAAAGTTTATCACTTTTTATCGGTGCTGTTGGGATCCATCCGGCAGCTTTTAATTTGGAGCACTCACTTTCCGTTAACCGTTTCATACAGATGTTATGCAATTAATACAAGCAAACATGAAAACTCCGTGCATCACGAAATTATCTCGGTATACCATTATAAAATAATTAGTTCGAGAATCCTCAACATAATGTAACCAGATTATACGCGGATTCAATTTTCTCAGAAAAAAACGTGGAATAAACAACATTTATTTATTGATAATAAACAACAGACCTTTCTGTAGAATTATTATATTATACGTAATTTTCCACTTATTATTGCAGTCTGTACAAAATTAATTACGAATAATGAAATTTTATCGTACTACGCTGTATAATTTAAGTTTTATAAAATAAAAATTGTAAGGATTATATAATAACTGTTTATTCCAGAATGATGAGAAAGTCGGTTGCGTAAGGCCGTCCCCATAATATTAATATCAATAATTAGATTCAAATTAATTGTTACGGTAGCTTTAAAATTTTTCTATCAAAATTCAAAGTAAAATATATTTTAGAAACTGGCTAATCTCAAAAATTTAACCGCGACAGTCGGGGTTAAATTTTCCCATCCACCACCCGAAAAAACACTAGTGCGATCATCTCATGTAGCTCACGCTTATACAGTCTTTTATCGCGAATCCCACTATCATTTTCCTGAAGAAAAAAAATCCACCCACAATTACATGTGTATGCGTTTCGACAGATCGCTCTCTGACCCCGCGAGTATACCAGGCGCGAAATCACGTCTCGGCATCATCCAACCGTGCGCAGTAAGACGAGCCCCAATCATCCAAACGAGAGGGGCGGTAAGCGCAATCGCGAGGCGGTAAAAGCTCACGCGTACTCGTAACCGATGAACCTCTTCGATAAGCCCCCGACATAACATCTCACTCGCCCACACATAGTTGACTGCTCCGTCGCGCAAAGAAGAAAAAAAAAGAAACAGCGAGAAACCCACACACATCTCTCTCTCTCTCTCTCTTTCGCACACACATACACACATGAGCGCGAGTGAGATCGTTAACTCGCTCAAGATCCCATTAAAGCAACTGCGAATGGAAGGTGCAGAGAGCGAGCGAGCGAGGAGCAAGCATTTTTCTCGACGCGTGCGCGCATATACATCGTCGTTGCGGGGGTGGCGGTATACACACCGCGGCGGTGCGGTGGCCGTAAAAGTGAGCGTGCACTCGCCGCTTGTAAAACTGAAATAAAATCGTATATGAGCGTACGTACGCAGGCGCGCGAGCAGCGCTTCCGCGAATAAAAAAAAAAAGGAAAAAAACGAACGCAGGCGTCAAGTGTCCTTTGGCGGCAGTAAAGTCCAAACGGATTATCTGGCAACAAGTTATATCTTGCGAATGATTCAAAGTTCAGATTTAATCGGCAGCTCGGTTGTCTGCGCGCTCGCTGATATCTTTGTTTGATGGCGGCTTGTTTTCGAGTAGTAAAGTGTCGAGTGCATGCGCATGAGCGAGTGATAGATAGATAAATAAATAAATTACTTTTATTTGCTTTTTAAAAAAAATTTTCCAAGCATAATAAGAACTAGTAAAAACAAAGGAACAAAAGCACAGTCTTTGTTTTGTCGTCATCACAGTGAGCAGATATCACAGTCGTTAATTTATCAAATACTATATATCTAGACGTCTTAGCTATAAAGTACTTAAAACTTAACTTACGTATAGAACGCTGTCGGCGGCAGCTCCAGGCCGCTTATGAAGGACTAGAATTCACGATCGAGAAGATATTGACGCACCGCTCTCTTGAATTTATTATATGACACGATATGGTAGCCGGAAAGGGAGAGAGAATTCCAAAGAAGTGCGCCACTCTGAACCTAAAAAGACTTTTTACCCATCTTGTAAGACACTACAGAAAGTTTTAGCTGCGGTTACACTCCCCTGCTGGAAATCTGAGGATTGCGCTTCTCGGAAAAATAAGTCAAATTAATTTATCAAATAAAGGCAAAATCGGTCAGATCGAAATCTCAACCAGTTAATATTCAGGAAACTCCTGCCTTGTGTTCTTTTAACAGCAGTCAAACCTAGTGATAGCGCCTGGGTTGATTCATAAGCTTGTGCTGCTCCCTCTGCCTCTCATTAGTGTCAATTTCATCCATATTATTTATCGTGTTAATAAAGGGCTGATGTTAGTTTGAAGCAAACAGACAAGACGCACGAGTAGCTTGATAGGAGACGTGCGCACGTTCACCCCCTCCCCCTTGTTCCTGACCAGGAATCTAGTAAATGAGAGTGAAGCAGTATACGTGTGTATATATACGTATGCTTTAGTTTCGCGCAGATGTTTGCCGCAAGTGGATTAGCGATGATTATTAAATGCGTGCGCCTGTATTATGCACCGCAGATTCAATCTACACACTATGTTTGGTTGTGCACGTCAAACTTTCGACCGGAAACGCCTGCGCGGGGCACATGCGTCCAACGCCATATAATGAGGGGCTTAATTTCAACTGTTGTTGTTCTTGTTGTTGTTGTTGTTGTTCTTGTTGTTGTTGTTTTTGTAATTTATACTATGCATGAACACGCTTATGTGTGCTAGCCACTTGGTCGCGTGAAAATTTTCTACCAACATAATTAACTTGTTTAAAAACTATATTAATATACTTTTCTCAAAATTTCAAATCTCCAATATTACCAATATGCGTGTCTAGTAGTTAACGGTAGAAAAAAGCCATGAGTAAAATACCTCACGATCCATCACACATCGGAACGATAAAACCGCGTTGAAACATTCAAATCGTTATTTCATAATAACTTATGACGTGCGAGAACAGCACACAGACTGTACGCGGCAACATAAGTAGCCGGCACATGTAACACCTGGCACGATTACAGAGCACATTCCCTCGCTGCGGTGGAATTCAATGAGACCACTTTTCCCGATAGTTTTTTCGCTCTCGTACTCCTCACACCACGAAAGAGAGAAAGAGAGAGAGAGAGGGAGGAGGGAGGAAAGCGCGTATTAAGAGCGCCGCGATGTGCGGCTGCTCTCCGAGCTCGCGAGCAAAGTTCTTCTTGCTCTGGTTGCCGTTGTACCAGGCGCCGTATAGTGCGGCGTACCGAGGACGGCACACGTGTAACTCCCTCTCTCTCTCTCCGCACACTTCTTTCCTCTCGCTCCATTGATATTGCATTCTCAGCGGCTGGAGCCGTTTTGAATCTTTTACGTCGAACCTCCACTCTCGCACGTCTCTAAGTGTCGGTCGAACCTATCGTTTTCCCATCACGTATACCTGCAGTTTCCAACTATGATTCAACAACGCACGTGCCGCGCGTTAGCTCGGCCGTCTAAGAAAAGCGCAAGAATAACGTACGACCACAAAGAGAGAGTGAGTGAGTGAGTGAGTGAATGAGATATTTTAATACTTTTGTAAGAGTAGCATCTCGCAATCATGGTAATGATAAGAACGCGCGATATACGCATTTACATTTGCGTGTATAGTATATAGATGTTACAGAAGAGACAGTCGAGTCAATCCGTTAAGGGAACCACAAGGGACTTTAAGATTCCGAAAGTGCACACAGAAACAGGCAAACAATCCTTTCGTGCCGTATATAGGTGTGCAGCTGTGGAATTCCCTTCCTTAGTGTATAAAAACTTTACCAAGCTTGAGACGCTTTAAGCGCGCGCTCTCTGCAAGTATATACTTGATATAGATTAGTTTGTACAAATTAGGTATCCTAAAATATATTGACAGTTAAATTGACTGTAAGATGGTAATACCTGTATTAACGTTTGATCCTATCTCTTGTACATGACTATAATTGACAGAGTTTATTAAACATTGATATTTTATTCTCATGACTGACGATTCTATATAGTCTTTTGTATTTAGATTTTAAATTTTGAATATAATACCTTGAGGTTACTCGTACATTGAACTTAATTTACGTCAACTCTTTTTCTTTTTCTCATGTAATCGAAAATATATATTCTTTTTTGTCAGTGATCAGAAATAAAATATTATATAATTATAATATTATAATGTATACACAGGTGCGAACGCATAAAGTGTAGAGTATCTATAGAAGGTAAACGTAAGAGAAAGGAAGCGTTTTCACGTCAGACCGAGCTTTAATTTAGTGATGAGTGGAGGGTGGGCATAAAGTTTTGTATTACTCGCTTTAACTGCAGTAAGCAATAACGCGTGTGCGTGAGAATTCTACATGTATATATCCATAGACATCTGTAGAAGCAGCTCTAGAATGCTATAGCTATACGAACCACATTCGATGCTCGTACATTGGTATATATATATATATATATATGGTGCACTCGAAACTCCAGCTTTCCCACAATTTTGATCCGATAAGATATCCGAGCGCGTCGTCTTCGGCTCTCCCGTCAATCTGCATAATAAAGCCCGCGGCGTGTTTTCTTCGCCGCTCAGCGCGGCTCGGTTACTATATACGCGCTTCCGTGGTTGCGCGACGCGTGTGTGTGTGTGTTGTAGTATAATCAAGCAAGCAACAACTCGCGAATGGGGGAAGAAATGCGCTCGTCGTCGTTTTACATGGTAGTCGCAGTTGTCGTTGACTTTCTGATATACCTATATATACTGGAAAGAAACAGTCGTCCAATAATTATATTTACTATAGACGAAAATGTTTATCTCACTGTTGTTTAAACTTTTCTTTGTCAGGTTTTTTTTTTCTTCATTTTTTGATTTTCTCAAATCTGTGGTACTGCACGTATACTGTGTGTATAATCGATGTAGGTGGCGGTAGAGGGAACAGTATGTAAAAATGCTGGGTGTACAAATTGTGGAACAATAGAAATTAAACTGATTTATCTACGGGCGCGTGCGCGCGCGCTTATTTCAAATTCAAAGTAACATCCTTTGTTTGTTACTTCGCTTGAAAAACTACAACAAACTACCCGTGCTGCCGCGGTGCGGGGAGTTTAACAGAGATAATTCTGATTTATGCGGTGCTCGTGCGGCACCGTGAAAGTTTAATATTGTCGGGCAATATTAATTTTTACGGTATGTACTTTAATATAATTTTACAAAATTTCTTTAATTTTCATCTGCGAAATTTTTAATTAATCCCAACCAATATCATCGTACCTTTTCAAATTTAACGAGATTTTCATACAAAATGTCCATTACCCCTTCTCCTTTTTCATACACGCGTTCATTGTTACATTTTACGCTTCAAATACGCAGCATTACCACATGCCTCTTCAACGAATCGTTTTCATTTTTTTCCTTTCGTGCATATAAACACGCGCGAATATAAAATATTAAAACGAAAAAATTGAATTCCAATAATGAAAAAATCTTACGACCAGCCATACTCGAAGCATCGGCAAATGAATGTCGAATCGGCAATGGCAGCGTATATTAATTTATGCTGTAAACGGAGGAGCGAAATGTTATACGAGGACGCGGCAGCAATGCCGCGGGCGGCTATACGCTGTACACACACATACATATATACACGAGCGGCAGCGGACATTCTATGAAGTCGTTAGTTACGCTTCCTGCACACGCGAGAGAGAGAGAGAGAGAGAAAGAAAGATTTAGATTCAGATAGTTTGTTTTAGCCCTGAAACGTATAGGCGCGTCCCAGAGGGGGTATATATATGGAGATACGGTGATCGCTCGGGCAAGTGCTCAAAAAATAAAACAATCAACACGATGCCGCGCGATTTGTTGGATTGCTGTAAATCAATTACGCACGATTAATGCCTCGAAGATGAAATATAGCCAAGATAACTTATCGTCGTCGTCGTCGTCGTCGTCGTCGACTGCGCGATCCAGTTCTTTAATGTCGCTCTTCTCCTGCCACCTTTTTTTTTCTTCTTCTCGCTATTAAAAGCAAGCAATTTCATTTCACGCGTGCTTTCATTCATGCGCCCACCAGCACGAATAGCAATTCAATAGATTTATCTTACACCCAGCGTACACTGTGCACACATAGAACTTGCAATTGTTATAGCATACTAGGTGAAGTGTAACAATGGCGTATGGCAATATATTATAGCATGCGGGCGCTCAGAGTGTTCAATAGCGATAAATAAATGAGCCCGCGGAAATATGGCTATTGAAGCGCTATGCGAATAAATATCGAATAAACTTGTACGTATAACATTGTGCATGTGCATAGCGGATAAAGCGCGCCGTTAATGACCATCGCGAGCGTGTAATTTTTGCGGTAGCTCATTTTCGAAGAGAGAAAAGCATTCGCCGAAATATCCAGTACACTTGCGGTTCTCTTTCATTATATATAGCCGTCAGTCGGGTATTTGCGCCGCGTTATTAGTCTCGGTCGTGGCTCATTACACTGTCTTCAAAATCCCGTCAAAGAATGAAAAGTATATCGTAAGTTCCAGCCGCCGCGGGCTCCAGTTCAATGCACCGCTTAATTCGTCACGAATATGATTGAAGAAAAAGAACGAGGGAGAAAGAGAAAAATATGTGTACGTTTTGGAGAGAAAAGTTGTGTGTGGCAGCGAATCTCTTGATTATTTCGGTACTTTGACAAATGATGTTTTAAGTGTCATGCTTTCGTGATAAAAAAAACCTTCATCGCACAGCGTGTAACGGGATTTCCAGCTGTGAATTTGCAATGCCGGCAATTACTTTCTCTCTCTCTAGAACACGTGACAAGAGATCTTTATTTACATGATATGTTAAGTTAAACATATACGCGAATTAAAATGTAAATTAACACATAATCATCGTACGTAATAGCAACAAACCATCTGTATAACAAGTTACACGTAAGAGATAGACTGCGGTATATATAACCTTCGTTTCCCGAATTATCACAATCTTAATTTCCCACGAAGACCTCGCGTCTGGTAATCATCGCCGCGCGTTCGAATTTCCGTAGGCCATTCCTAGGCGAGCGGCAATTAATCCAACGTCTAAGTGACATTTAGTTTCGGTGCGGCAGATTGACGCTGCACCCCCTACAGCCTTGCACCACCGTACAAACTCAGTATACCTACAAACTAATCTCGCGTTCGCGCGCAGACACGTGAGAGCGCGAGGGTAATTCTAAACCGTGGGATGATGAATTAATCAATCCTCGATCACAGTTCGAGCAACCGCATTGTTCTCTCGGATAGTCCGAGGTAGATATAGAGATAAGCGGAGAGGGAGAGAGAGGAGGAAGAAGGATAGAAAGAGAGAGAGAGAGGGAGAGAGTACAGTCCGAGACAGCGAACTATACGACGACCGACTGTGTGTAATCCTTCGCGAGCAATTCGCGTCCCTCTCTCTCTCTCTCTCTCTTATTCCGTATATATACGTATAGCTACAGTTAGTATAGCATAGCAGCAGTGGCAGCAGCAGCAGCTCACATAGAACGGAGATTTGGATCGCGTTCACTCGCTCTCTCTCTCTCTGCTCGGCACTGCTCCATGTGTTTCGTGTCCGTCTTTGCCCGTGGGGTGATTCGTAGCCCGTCCGTCTCTCTACCCCGTCCCTCTCCTCCACCTTCTCATCCTCTATCTTCTCTATCCCCCTGACGACGCGAAAACGTTTGTAAGCGTGCTTACGTGTATATATATATATCTGTATTCACGTGCATATACGTATACATAGATACACACACACATGCATACATACGTTGGAACGCGTGAAAAATCGCAAATCGTCCTCTGCCGCTGCGTCGTTGCAAGTCCCAGATGCGCGTCGCGATTAGTAACGTATCGAGGGAGTGGGGAGGCTCACTCTGCGCACCAACGGCAGCTCCCACGGGGGGGAAGACTGGAAAATCGGAAAAGCAAATTAATGCCTCCCCGCGAGCCGCGTTTCCGCGTGCATTTGTAAAAGCCTCCTCTCTCCCTCCCTCTTCTGTCTCTCTCTCTCTGCTTTTATCGCTGTGTGCCACAGAGCTCTTGGCTCGCGCGACGATCGTTTATTCAACCCATGTGCCCGGTGTGTATGTATGCGTGTGTGTGTGTTTTCGTTTTAGTGAATGAATCGTGGCCAAAGCGAACGGCGAACGTTTGTCATGATTTACCGAGATTACCGGGAGCCGATATATAAGAAAGCGTCTTATATGTATATATATTCTTTTTTCGAAAGATAGAGAGGGATAGAAAGAGGGGTGGAAATTTGTGACTATAAAATAGTCGTGGGAGGAATACGATTATAAGAATGTTCGGGGGGTTGCAAATAGGATATGTAGGTCATAGCCGTCGTTTCAGTAATTTCTTATAAAAGTTTTTGAGTCAATGAAAGCAGAATCTTAATTAAAATAAATTCAATTCGTCCTCCCCTCCTTTCCTCATCTTACTCTCTTAGTCCTTATATATTATAGCTGCCCCCACACACACACACACATTTCTATATATTAAATGTATGTCTGCATGTTATATATAACGAAAAACCATTCGGAACTCAAGCCCGAATCTACTCGCAAACTTTTAATTGCTTGTTACAGGTAAGTGGTCGGATACTTCAAAGAGCCTCGGCGCAGAGACTTGGATAATTTACTCTAAGAAGTCTAATTTAATGAAGAGAACCGGATAAGTAAGTTTTACTCCGACTTTCTGGCGATGAAATTATTACAACAATTTCGTGGTACCACCCTCCACATTACCTTATACCAACGCGAAGCGATTCCGCACAGAACTTGAATCAGCGTTATACATACGTATTATGCGTGTATATATACATACACACATGCACCCTTCTCTTCTAACGTATATATTCACACTTTCGAAATGTGTCGCTCGCGGCTGTAAGCACTGCTACAACGAGCTCAAAGTTTCCCTGGAATGAAATTGTTGTAAAGCACATTTAGACGCTATCTGAGCGGGTGGAAATAAGGTGCGGAGTGAGACTGAAGTTTTCTACAATTGCACTACATTTTAATCAACTCGCACAATCTGCGAAAACGTCACTATATATGTATGCATGTGTTTCTTGGTTCCGCAATATACATCGTGTGTCTACAACACGCTCTCTTTCACGTTTTTCTTCCAAATATATATATATATATATATATATATATATATATATATATATACCTACACTTTGCGCGCCTCCGTAGCAGTTTTGCCTCTTGCGTGAAAACACACACGTGTGTGTGTATAGATATATGTAAACGTCAGGCACTTTCATCTCCGCCAGTGTTCGAATCCTTCTCCCGCGCGCGCTTGCGCCTCTATTCCAAACCGCGACGACGACGACGACGACAACACCTTTCCTCTCTCTTTCTCTCTCTCCCTCTCTCTTTCTGCACAGAGAAAACTCTCTTTCTCGTTCTCTCTTTTGTCACCCGCGGAATTCACTCGAACGCGCCACGAATAACTCTTTCGCCCGTCCTCCCCTCTCGTTTGTTCTTTCGTTACACGCAGTTGCTGGTACATCGACGCCTTGTCTTTCTCTTTGCTCTATGGCGCAAACCAGAGAGAGAGAGAGCGAGAAAAAGGAGGGAGGAAAATTGCCTCTCACGCATACATATACGCCTATATATCGGCCCGCTTTTCCATTACCAATGTGTTGTGTTGTGCTGCTGCTGCTGTTGCTGCCGTAGCTGCTACCGCATGCGTGAAGCATTTCGAAGCCTTATTGCCTCGACACGCGCCTATAGGGTACAAGGGGACATTCTTTCGGAGCGAAAGAGCCTGTTAGTCTCGTGAACGCGCTAAGATGGCACGCACGCGAGAACATACTTTTGGCTTCAAAGCCTGTGTGCATAGAGCGCATGTAGAAGTATTCCCCCCCCCTCTCTCTCTCTCTGTTTCTGTATAGTGTGTGCGTGTGTGTTTGTACCGGTTATGGAGAGCGCGTTGTGTAAGATGGCCGCGTCCCGGGGCTTCTCATTTTTTTTTCTTTTCGACGGAATATTATACGGCAATGTGCCGAGAGTCTTTAGGATTATAATGAGCTACTTGACAATGTCTTTGTCTACTTTGTTAGCGTCTAAACGGTGAATTTCTTCGAAAATTGAAAACGTTGGAGAATATTGTACTTAGTCTCTTTGATGGTAATCAAAATCAGCTTGACTCAGTTTCAAAGTAATCGACTGCTTCCTCTCTACAACGCGACGTTGAATTCCAATTTAGTTCGACTCCAAGGGCATGAATATTTGAAACGTTAGAAAAAAAAAACATTTTACTTAGGTAATCTTGCAAAATTACACTTCGCATCGAGAAAATGATTTTAATACCATATAAACGTGTGCGAAATATGATAAACACCAGGAAAAGTAAAAAAAATCGCGAGAACACTGAAGCACCAATTAAAGAATTTATATTTCAAGAGATTGTAACAAAATATAAAGAGAGAAAAAGAAAATTTTCAAAGCAAACATTTTACCCTTGATAACTGTAGAAGACGCAGCCATCCACAACACCGGTGTAATTTTGCGAAAAAATCGCGCGCTCGACATTAAACGCACTCCCATATTCTCCCATTTCCATTTTCCTTTACTCGAATCACATTTTCTCACTTCTTCGCTTTACATGCGTAAAAACGACATTAAAAAAAATGATACTCCACCAAGGATCTCTCTGCATGTAACTATGCGTGTGTATTGCGCGTGGTTGTATATATACGTACATACATACATGCCTTTCGCGACGTTAAATTGTTTCCCAGAAAAACAGACTCTGAAAAGCTGCAATTTCAAAAACGCATTTGCTCCAGCACACAGAGTAAACAACGCGGGAAAAGGGGAGAATGAAAGAGAGTGAGCGAGAGGCAAGTTAAAGCGCCACACGACGCGACGTCGTCATCGCGTGCGCTACAACATACGCAGACCGCGAGAGCGGGAGAGAGAGAGAGAGAGAGAGAGAGAGTGAGAGAGGGGAAAAACGAGCGCACACGCGACTTGAAAGGGCCGAAAAAGGGTGGGTAAGAGCGTCTGCGCGTCGTGTGTTGAACAAATTACGTAAGAAATCCTGGAAACCGCGTTAAAGAGGTGAGGAAAACCCCGTGGGGGGAAAAGCAGGAGCGAAAACAAGGAGGTAAGAGGCGGAAAAAAAGGATGGACGGACGGGAGGGGACCACGAGAAGAGCACAGTACGCGCGCGAGAGAGCACAGAGAGCAGAGCGCAAAGAGTATATACTGGAGTGTAGACGGCGGAGGCGGAAGGTGGAAAAAAAAGGAGTATAACGTGAAAAACGATCAAGACTCGGAACAATTTCCTTATTGCGCTATTTTGAAAAGTAATAGCCATCCCATTACACGGGCTGAACAAACTCTCGGCTCAAAGGCGAGCACAAGCGGGCCCCCTTATCTGCATTCGAGGGAGAGAGAGAGTCGTTCCCTCGGCGTTCCCTTTACGCGGCAACAACGAAGTTATGGTACTCCCGCGAGCGCGGGAATTTCGTAACCGCCGCGCGAGTGCATACACCGTGTATATATAGACAGAGGGAGCCCTACCGCTAGAACAGTCCCTATCCTCTTTTCTCATCGTCTTTCTCTTTCTCTCTCTCTCTCTCTCACTCACGCGCTCTGTCTCTCTCTCTTTCGTAGGGAATATCTTTCCTATTTTCTCGGTGATTACGCCGCGACGCTCTGCCTTGTCTTAGCCAAAGTAATGGTCAAGCCAAGGAAGAAAAGCTCTCTTCCTAAGTACTTCTTCCTCTCCACGATCGTGCGGATCGTTGGCCTCCCTCTCTCTCGCTCTTTCAACAGCACGCGCAAGGATGATCGCAAGCGCCGATCTCTCTCTCTTTCCCTGTCGTGTAGCCCCCGGGTGCAGCGCACGTATTTCCCCAGCTTGGCGAAGCCCCTCTCCAATTATTTTCGAGAGCCCGACCGACATATTTAGTTTTATATACAAAAGGAGGCACATCATCGCGTGGTCATCGCCATCATCGACCTCGACCTAACTGTACACGAGCCCGGTGGGGGCGGCGGAAGGGAAACTCGCTCGCTTGCTCTCCCACGTGTGCGATGTGTATGTGTATAGAAACGAGCGAGATTAAGCAATCGACGATGGGCTATGCGATGTACGGGATATGCAGAGGCATATAGATGGGATTGTCGTTGCAGCGTCGTTGCCATCAGCAGCGTGGTCTCGAGGCGCCGCACTATGTGTTATTGGCATTTGTAAAAAAAATCAAATATCTTGAGATCGAGGAAAGATATGGAATTGCGCTAAACGGGATTTTAGAGGTATAAGGCTCCCCTTTAATGGAAAACTACTAATTAAGAGCTGTATAGTAGAAAACCTAGCTGTGTTAAAAAAATTTTGAGCGCTTTTAAAATTTTGAGCTGCTGATTTCACCTGAAATATCCCATATATGTGTTTCATCTAGGTCAAATTAATGGACTTACTATGGTCCAAGGTCAAAACGAAACACCTTGGTTGCTTAAAGTTACTATAACTCCGCGAAAAATGCAAGCAAAAAAAATTTTTGCTCAGGTAAAGTGGAAGGTCTTTTACTCTACTTTTTGAAAAAAATAATTTGTTTTTAAGTGTGAATGGTTTCAAAAGAATTATCTGTGAAAAATCAACAAAAAATGAAAATATTGGTAATTTAAACGATTATTTAAGGGCCTCGCCTACTATACAGCTCTTAATTAATAGTTTTCCTTTAAAGAGGAGGCCTATACCTCTAAAATCTCGATTACCGCAACTCCACATCTTTTTTTCGATTTCACGATATTTGATTTTTTACAAATACTTCGTGCGCCGTACTCGATGTACGCAGCCTTCATAGGTAGCAGAATGAAGGAAGAAGTGCAAATTGGATGGGGAGAAAAAAGCTGTACCGGTTGAATAAGTCTTAACTATTGCATTCGGAGAATAATTTATTTTTTCAAAAGTTTATAAATTCACAGCTGATTGATCTCTATTGAAAATGAAAATCGAAAAGCTAACATCACCCATTGTTCCATGCAGAAAGTTTCTATGTTTTTTTCAGTATTACAACAATATTGCTTTTCCGACATTTTCATTTTGTTTTTCAAAACTTTTCTCTTGTTTCACAGATCTCATTAGAAAATATACGTTATTAATACACGGAAAAGGCACTAGTTATTTAATCAACGGATTGTTACTAAAAATATGATTAAGAATAGATAGTTTCGAATAATTTACTTTCCGCATTTTTTATTTACTTTTATTTTTTTACGTAGCCGTTTTGTACGGGGCTTCTTTAGTATCCAATTTTTCCTTCCTCCGCGGTTTTTTATGGTTACTAGAACCGACCCATTTTTCTGTGTGCACTAGAAACGAATTATAAGGATTCATTTGAATTAAAAAATCAATAGTAAAACAAAAGCTTCACTGAATCCCTTTAACTTATCCTAAGATCTACGCACGTATTCGTACGCGCTTGTATTTCGAACGCGAGGATATATTTTTCAATTTTTTTTTCCATCACGTGAAGCTCCACCGCGCGATACGGCAGTATTTCACAAATTAAACTGTGTCAAAAGCTTCGGGCGGATATACACCGATAGGATCATATCGATTGATCTCTGGGAATAAAGATAGAAAAAAAATCGCTTTCCTGACTTCGATACCCATCAACTATTTCACGCTAGTTTCGCAAGAACATTTTCACGTGTGCAAATACAATTTATAAAATAAATAGTAATATTACCAATATCTGGTATATTTCTCAAAAAATGCGAGAAACTTCATTGAACGCGATTTAATTCAATTAGTTGTTAATGCAATTAGGCTTTGAAATATTAAATACTAATTAATTTATGACGAATTTATGGTATTATTAAACTACGCGAACTATCGAGTTGGCCTTTTACAGTTAGACACTACTACTATACCCATTCGAAATACAAAGTAGCCGTGAGAGAGAAAGAGAAAGAGAGAGAGAGAGAAAGCGTAGCACTTTATCGATGCAATGCAACTTTCAAATAATGACTTAATTAAGGCGCGCTGTAAATCACGCCTGACTATCTAGATACACAAAACCGATAAAGCGATAATACCCAGGACGGAATGGTGCGCTTACGCGTTCTCCTGCAATCTTATAAATCAATGAAATTTTTATGACGTTTCAATCACACGGAAAACGAGTATTCCTCGACTATTGGCCGTTGGAAAAAGTATGCGGCCCACAGACAACCTGAATGAATGTTACAAGCGTACTTACTTGGCAAAAAAGAACAGTAAAATATATACGTATATGATCCATTCTACGAAAAGTCGGACAGTTTTTTGAGAGCACGCTTACCAAACTAGGTTTCTTTTATTCTTTAGAGCATTACGAATAAAAAGGAAAAAAGTGCCAAGTAGTACCGATATGCCAAAAAAAAGTTACGGGTCAATTACTGATGATGAAAAAATGATTAAAAATAACTCTAGTTTGATCCAAAATAATTTCATAAATAACAACTCAATATGAAATTCGGAAAAAAGAAAAAGATACTTATATAAAACCCAGTTTGGTAATCGTGCTCTCAAAAATCACATGTTTCCATTTTTGGGCTATGAAGTGTTCGATTTTCCGTATAATGGCTCATATACGACAGACAATGAGAAGAGTGTGCGAACGCAGGCGCGAGAGAAAGAGACGAAGACGACAGCATCGAAGATGGTGCAGTAAAGATCACGGCGTGCGAATAACATGTACTTCGATGCCTCTATATAAAAGCGTCACCTCCAGATCAAACGCATAAAATGGTATATATATATCTCGAAGCACGCGCGCAAATCTACCAGGGCGGACATTAATATCCGCATAAAACGAGTCGAGAGTGCCGTTCTTATACACGCGAGCGCGTGTCATTGTAGCAAAGTCAAGTTTTCACGCTGGCTAGTATAGTCCTTCTTACTTCCCCGGAAGCAATTCGCCCCGCTACAGGGTGCGAATAAGGACGAGAGAAAGTTCTGTGCAGGTGCAGGTATAATGAAAACGACGTGGGGCGAACACGAGTAGAGAGTGGGTGGATAAGAGAGAAGAGAGAACAAGCCAGATCAAAGGGATCATTTTTTAAGGATATAAGTAGGAGCGCAAGGTCGTCCTCTCTCTCTATATATATACAGCAAGAGAGTACCGCGAGATCGGATTTAATTTTCCCAAGAGCCGAGGCTTACGCGAGTGCAATTAATTTTCACGCCGTCCACGTGGCACACCCCCGTTCACGCCCCGAAGTCTTCAATTACTTCATGACCCTTCGCGCAAGACGCGCGCTAACGCTTCGAGCAACGTAAAACGAATATTCAAGGAGGTGAAGAAGAAGAAAAAGAAGAAGAAGGTGAAGGAGGAGGAGGAGAAAGAAGAAGGGAGCACATAATTTTTCGTAGCTCTGCTGCTGCGCGAGAGTAACAGCTCTCAGTATAAGAGAAGAGAGGTATAAGAAGAACGAGATATATATATATATATAGAGAGAGAGAGGGAGAGAGAGAAAAAGACGAAAAAAATGTAGTGTATGTGTGTGTGTGTATAGACATAGTCACACGCGCGAAAGGAGTAGACGATGAGGAGGTTGAAAGGAGCCGCGGGCACAGGCCGCAAGGTGTACACCCGGGGGGGATATTAACCGTACGCAAACAATGCTCTACAAGCGGAAGTAGCCTGCCTGCCTGCCTGCCTCTACCCTGCTCTGCTCTCTCTCTCTCGCTCTCTCTCTCTCCTACTCGCGTGTACGCACGAGCGAACGCTCGCGTATATAGCCATATTAGCGTTATATATGTGCCTTATCGGGATCCCAGGTTACCTCGGCGCAGGTACATACATATACACACATACACCAGCTACGACGACGGCAAGGAGATAAGAAGAAAGAAGGAGGAGCGAGACGGCCCACAGCTTTTTAGAGGAGCCCTAATTGGGAAGAATTAACGTTGCCAGGAGCATATTGTACACGCGCACGCGCGCGCCTCTCTTGACTTTAATGTCCCTTTCTATTCGGCTTCTCGCTCTCTTTTTATTCCGTACCTTTTAAGCATGCGCAACTGTATAGTAGTATAGTAACATAATGCGCCTCGAAGGATTTGAAATTTTTTGGATCTTTGTTAATTGAATTTTATTAGCGGCTGAGTGTCATTGACCTCCGAGTGTAGATTTTGCCGTTACATCTTATTTGAAATCATCCACGAGGAAAGTATAGACTGCAAATTGCTTTCTAATATAAAGTTTTTGTTTCTGTAGAAACGGGATTTTCGTGTAATTTGAAAAAATATTGATAAGATGTGTACAATGAAAGCTGCAATGCATTGAAAGCATGGCATTTTTCTGCGCGTCTAATTCTGACTAGTCATAGAAACGTAACATGGTTATACTCGTGTATTATTGTTGCAGACGTTCGTTCGAAAAATAAAAGATAAAAATAACGAATCAACATCACGAATGTCTGTTATTTAAACACGAGAATTAAAGTTTTACATGCAGCAAAATACAATTTGCAACGTGAAAGTTACTTCATAAACACACACACACACACACACATACACATACACACAATATTGTTCAATCTATCTGAAAACTGATTTTTTTCTCGCTAAACTCAAATAAAAAATAAAAAACAAAAAGACAATCTGTTTACTCGAATAGATCGTTTGGGTTGTTTTTCTTTTCTTTTTACACAATATTTTTTCAACTTGGCTTTCGCTTCCGCGAAAATATTATGCGCTTAACTAGGTAAAAATATAATTTAAGCATACTCTCTTGGCTGATTATTTACTAAATAAAAAGTGCATGCGAGTCTGCGTACGCACGTCTAGTGACCCTTCATAATACCCATTTATTTCCTCACCTTCATTGCAGTGCGTTCCTCTGCTATAAGTACGCGATGCTTTTTCAAACTATACTTGTCTTTTATCAGCCAATCTATACCCGTGTGTAGGTGTATACGTCCCTGTGTGTCTTTAAGTTTGTTCTTCTTGTTATCACCACTTTTGCCCCCTCCCCCTCCTCTGTCTTTCTTCTTTCCGGTCCTCTTCTGGTATAAATTCGTACGAGGTGAGGGTGTTTGAGTAGGATAAACCTTGTGCCGCGACTTTACAGCCGAGGACCTTGATTACTTATTTGCTGACGATAAAAATGTCTGCTCTGCTCTTCCCTTCATACGCGTATTTGCCTTTTCCCGAGGCCGCTGTACTGTTTCCTACAGAGCGTGTGTTTATATATATAGTTGAAAAGAGGAGCATCCAATGGTGCGTTTGAATAGTGTATACACGGTCCTGACTCTTGTTCTCTCTCTCTCTCTCTCTCTCTCAATGTACACAAAGTTACTGTTTGGTCGACGAATTTCCGTTTTTCGGGCAAACGCGGTAAATATTTTGCTCCGTATTCCCTCGCCTCGATAGACTGAACGCACTCGCGATTACTGTAGTCGTCGTGCTGTTGTAGACGCACCCGCGCGCGAACAGCAACCATAATACACAGCATTGCGAATAGGAGGAGTGACGTAAAAAGGGAGAACAAGAGGGGAAGAAAGGGAACGAGAAAGAGACGCGCGCGTTAACGAGCGAGTGACGCGAATTCTCGCACTTTCTTTTTCCTGGCTGACAGGAAATTATAGGAAATTATTTCCTCGCGGAATCATTGTTTAACAGTCCCGAGAGAGAGGGGGGGGGGAGAGAGAATATATAGTGAACTACGTGCAAGAGCGATGCAAAAGAAATGATAACACAGCGGGCGAGAAAGAGGGGCGCGTGCTCGTGCTGCGAAAAGGAAGGGAAAAAAGAGGTTTTATGGCTGCCGGCTAATGATCATTCGGCAATTTTCAATTTTATGATCGCGTTTTTCCGCGTAAAGCGCGCATCGGCAAGCTGAGAACTGCGCTACGTTCACATAGAGGCCGGTAGTCTTGAGGGAACTTTCAGTACAGCAAAGCGAGAGAGTAAGAGAGAGAGAGAGAGAGAAAGAGAAAGAGGGAAAAGATGGAAACAAAACTGCGCGAAGGAAACGAACGAACGGAAAGAGATCGATCACCAGGATAGATCTCGGAGAAACGGAGTTTCAACAGTTGTAAAAGCACAAGCGCTTTCGCTCTCTCTCTTCCTATATGTGTGTGTGTCTGTCTCTCCCGCGTTTTGTGCGTTCGCACGAATGCGGAAAGAGTGCGTATACACACACACGCGCGCGCGCGCGCACACGTGGAACATATAATTTCTTCGACAGCTTAGTCTCACCGGGACTTAATCTCCTTGAGCGCAGCGCATGACGTCGATTGCTTATATATACACACATATATACAATGCATACACATCTCGCAATCACACACACACACACACACACACACACACACATACAGACACACGCATGCACACACATATACTGCAAAGCGCGAGACAGAGAGCGCGCGCCATCAGGATGAAATTAAAGCGGGTAATGCTCTCCGCGAGCGTGGTACGTCGATCTCGCGTCCCTCTCTTCTTTCTCTCTGTATATTATCCTATAGGTAACTCCCCGCAAGCGGACCCCGCGCATATAATGCCAGCTTCTCGCAAGGATATATAATGATCGTTCGAAGCGCCCGAGTTACGAGCATGCATAGGGCATTTGGAATGCGCGCAGCTGTGGACGTTTCGTCGGAAGAAGGACGTGCGCTGTTCGCTCCCTCTCTCTCTCTCTCTCTCTCTCGTCACTAGGCTTTGTACTCGCGTAGGTGCCTATATATGTATATAGACCTTATATTTCTTCCCTCCCGTTATTAGACGACTATGCTCTCACAGACACACCCGCCTTTATATATCTTTATGTATATATATATTATATATGTATATAAATTGTTTTACTCTCTCGGCGTGCGCATGGCATTTTATCACGACTCTACTCTCACAGGATAGATATAGATAGATAGATAGATAGAAGAGCAAGGCAATCTGGAAGTCGGCAGGTTTGCTTTACAGTTTCGTCGCAGGGTTTCTCTCTCTCTTTCTGTTTAAAATTTAATGACCCCCGCGCCGGTCGTTTTGCTCCCGCTCACGCGCGCGCGCGTTGGGATAAGCCGGCGCGATAATTTACTCGGCTGTAAAGGCAAGCGCCTCTTTCTTTTTTTCTTTTTTTTTTGTTGCTCCTGCTGCTGTTGCTGCTGCTGCTACCTCTCGCTATACGGCTCTTCCTCTTTCTCGGGCTCGACGCTCTCCGGGACGACGCGCTAGCACTCAGCGAAATTGTTTAGTTAAACTGACTGTATTCCATTAGTTGAACTGCCTTTTGTGTGTACGCGGCTAGAGCCTCTGCCGTACTCTTTCGCTCGCACTCGTTCTTTTTTTTTTCATGTCCGACAGTTTTCGTAGTTTAATCCCAGAGAGCTTGGTGAACGTGAGAAATGAATCGAAACTTTGATCACCCAGATCCTATATAAATGGATTAATTTTTTAACGTTGTTATATACGTGTATGTATGCGATTTCCAAAATTATTAATCAACCATTTTAGTAGACAGGATTGCATCATTCTCACCTCTTTGTGCGTGTATATGTGTGTGTATATATATATATATATATATATATATATATGTATGACGTATCTCGTGTACAACTGATGAAATTTGTAATCAAAGCACACGGTTATTCTGCTCGTCATTCGAATAGAAATCAAGTTCGCCAATGCGCATTTGTATATGTATATGTATATATGTGAACACCTACGCGAGAGTTTTGAATGCGGCCGAGAGTGCAATTCCAGCTCTCGAATTGAAATTGCGGGAGAGCGCAATAAAATAAGGGGCGTGTTGCACGCTAGTATATAGAAGAAAAAAAAATAACTAAAGGTAGAGAGAGAGAGAGAGAGAGAGAGAGAGGAAGGGACTAGCGCGTAGCACGCTGCTACGAGGCTATTTACGAATTCGAAATGAGAGGGGAACGAGGAGGGTAGGAGGGGAGGCATTTCCGAGCAGTTAATTCCACTATAAAGTTTCAACAAAGGCGCAGTAGCTCGTATCGAGAAGAGACATTTCTCTCCCTCTCTTGCCCCCCCCCCCCCCCCGCTCACCCCTCTTTCCTCGTTTTTACTCTTCCTTGTTTTATTCAAGGACGCCGACGCGCATCTCCACCTCGGGCTTTTCCGTATCGCGGCGCACTTACGCGCTGCTTTCCCTCTTCTCTATCCGTCCTTCTCTCTTATATGTCTTCTATGCCGCTGTCCGAAGGTAAAGGGAAGCGACATGCATATTCAGGAGACACAAGAGAGAAAGAGAAAGAGAACGCGTTATTTAATGCGCGCGTATATATACGAAACGCGAGCGAGGAGACGCGTCCGGTGTGTATAACCAAAAGCGCGCGGTTACATATATATATATATACACACAGTAGACAACCGCGGGAATCACTTGTAACGCCCATTTCGCAAGATGCACGTCGTGCCATCGCGCGCGCTATCTCTTTTGCCTAAAGTGTACACGCACTTTCGCTCTTTCTCTCCCATATATAGCGTCTGATGTTTTTCTACCCTCTTTGCCTGTGCGGTAACGCAGTCGCGTGTGCGTGTTGGAGCAACGGTTTGATATTTTCGTCTTCTTTCGGAACGTTGACGCGAGCGGCTGTATCGCGTTATTTACATTACATTTACACACGTGCGGTTTTACCATTGCATTTACAAACTGTCCCTGTGAGTAGTGTTTATGGGTTAGTAGAAATTTTTTTTACTACTTTTTGTAGAAAAAAAATAAAGAAAATATTGCAAGTGTCGATTATGTATTTGTAATTATTAGATATATTTTTATTCAACCGAAAAGTTTATATAAATGTTGACTGTAATATAATTTCGTATAGTATAATAATGTACGACGTAAGTGTTTAACATAAGTTTGAGATGTACAAACAAATAAACATAAACGCGAGCTTTTTATATCTTATCATAGTTCTATCTGATTGTAAAAAGGGAACAAACTAAAATAATAATAAAAAATTGCAATAACTTATGGCAAACACTATTTGCCATAAATTATGACAATATTTTGGTGTCTCGAATATGTCCTACATTTATATTCAGACATCTTAATTATGTTATTTTTCTTTGTATACGATCGTAACTGTTAGCATATAGCATATGTAAACTAGAAAATTATAGCTCATAAATTATTGAACTCTAAAATTTTTAATTTTATTCAAATTGCAATTTTGTATTTACAAATCCATGTTTACTATTTATAGCCATAGCTTGACGGTAGTACAACCACAAGGAAATCATAATTTCAAATTACTGTTCGCGCTGGATTACATATAACGGAAATTAAAATCCGATGAAAAAGAGATCTATAGCATTGTTTTAGTCTTACAGTGTATATAAGTATGTGCGCAATAACGCAAGAATCGCGCACACGCCAGTGTTTAATGAACGCACGCGCATTCGAAAGGAATAAATCAAACGGAATAAAAGCAATAGACGCTTTAAGTGATATTACACCTCTTGATATTGAGTGATTTATTTAGTGTGTATGCGTACACATACACACATACACACCTGCTCTCATCCACATACAAAGAGAGTTGAAAAGGCGAAAGCAAAAAAAAAATAGCGCGCATGTTATATTCGTGTGTGTGTGTGTGTATAGTTTCGTGCAATAAATCACAAGTTCGCGCGTTTGCGCGACGTTTGAGCCTGAGCTAGTGCGTGCACGCGCGCGCGGTGCGACTTCTTAGTGGCTCGACTCACCACCTAGATATATATATATATATATATACACACACATACTTTCGATGGAATGGCTATTAAATTAACCGTAACGATCGGAAGTGTTCGATAAGTTATTGGATTACGATTGCCGAGCGACATTCCCACAATGTATCGGGGCCCGGCGATTACGGCGTGCTTGCGCGCGCGAGATGATGCATATCGCCATAATTCACTGTCCCTCGTGCCCCGCGTGTATAAGTTATGGCAGTTCGTGCCCACGTTGACAGGCATTTATCGTCAGGCCCCAACGCGCGCGCGCGCGCGCTCGCCTCGGCTAATTGACACGTTAATTTCCCCAACCCGACGAGTGAGAAGGAGAGAGAGAGAGAGAGAGATCTCGCAAGCTTAATTGGGACATTACGACGCTGGCCACGAGAAAACACTGGCAAAACCACAACCTTAGCTTACACATCCCTATAACTATATGAGTGTAGCTATACGTGTTTATATATATGTTCACGTCGTCGAGCTATGGCATAGAAGACGAGCTTCCGCTTTTTGCGGAACGACAACGATACCACGTTTCTTTCGAGAATCACTGCGCGTAGAGATCGTCGCGGGCAAGCTGTATTGAGGTTTCTTAAAATAAACCCTGTGTATATTACACATAACCAGCGTACTTTTATAAGTAAGGCTTTGCCATACGCCGCCGTGAAGAATTTCACGAAAGAATTCTCAAGAACATGTGTATATATATATATAGGTTCTTACGACGCTCTGTGGGAACGACAAGACGATGTCTTTCAGTCGGACCGAAGAAAGATAGACACTGTATCTATATATACACTTGAACTGCTACGATTCGCGTAAATCCACGATTAAGCGCTGAAAATCCTCAGTGTAATTATCGGTGGAGTTAATAAATTCTGGAATCCGCGAGAGAACGAGAAGATTTCACGTAATCGAAGCTGCGTGTACGCCTCGACGACTCTTAAGTGACTCCCTCGCTATTTCTAGCCAGTCACTAACACACACACATATACATCTATAGGCAAGTGTGTATATATACACGCGGATTAGCGCGTCTAACTACATGGTATTAAGTTTTACACCGCGACCGCGAGTAATTTTACATGGATTTCCGCGAAAGATCGAGTAAAGATCGCGCTTGCGAGTCTAATGATGCATCGCGATATACATACACGGTATAAGTGTATATATAACTCGGCAGTTTTCCAAGCTCGTTGATACATTAAAATCGAATAGGCGCATAAACTTTATATACATATATACCGTGTAACGCGAAGGGAAATCTTATCCGCACCACTAATTTCTGCGTAAGTCGAAGTTACGAATCATTATCCATGCATATTCCATCCCTCTTAATATACCATCTATGTATATATATACATATACAGTTCTCTCCTTCGCCACTAAACTTTGGCGTACTTGTGCTTTCGTATATATACACTCGCAAAGTTTTGCCTACCTCATCCTCGTCTCTCGCGCGTGCGCGCATTATAATGTTAACCACTTATATACAAACTCTTGCACTTTTGTCTGCGCTTGGCCACTGTAATCCGAGAAAATTGATACACTAAAACAGCAGCAGCGTAAAGTGCGCAAATATTGGTGGCACGGGAGAGAGAGAGAGAGAGAGAGAGAAAAAGGGTGGTAAAGGAGGAGCTGGCGAGCCTAATTAATTAACCGGTTGCTACTACTGCTGCTACTTCTACTGTTGTTACCGCCTCTATACCGCTGTGTTGCGCACCTGCCATTGGCGGTGCCCGCGTAGTATTTTCCAGCTCAATGCTATATACACACCCGCACGCGTGCTCTCGTGGATATAGAGTAAGCGCGAACGGCAAACGAAAGCGCGGAGCGCGCTTTGAATTCAAGAAGTTTGTTGAAAAACATCGCCGCTGCTACCGCCGCGGCCTTTCATTAAACTCGAACTGCGCGCGCGCGCTACGCCGGATAAAGCCCTTATCTCGAAACTAGTTCAATTAGATAAAACTGGAAAGGGGAGAGTACGCGAGCGAGCAGCAACGCTCGCACGGCTCCTTTTTCTCTCTCTCTCTCTCTCTCTCTCTCTTTCGCTAGCTCTGCTTCACTCTTTCTCCTTCTCCGTTTCCATCGCTCGCTGGGTTCTACGTACTGTGCGGCCCGGGCGAGCCAAGGTTATACGGGCGATTAAGGATTACAAATAACTCGTTAACGCGCTAAATTAAACCCCGGAAGTTCAATGAATCCTAGCGAGTGAGCTAGCGAGCGAGCGAGCGGCCTGCAATCGTCGTCTATCTCGCGCGCGCTCTCGAGAAAAGCAACACGAGCTGATTTATGCGCCAAGCTGCGGGAGTTTTACGCTACGAAAAACTGCGACGGCTCGTATAACTTTTTATCCAAGTCCATCATCGCGCAAGTCTTTTCTGCGTTTGCAAGGATTTCGCGGAATGATTGTGTCCTACTCGCGTAGAGGAGTATGAGGAAGTGCGAGAGAGTGGCTCTCTATTTCTATGGCAATTACACTTGCGGATATTTCGCGGAAGATGAAGTTTCACGTTCGAAGAGTGAAGTGTACTACGCCCTGCAATGGCACTTACGATTTCGTACAGTAGAGAATAATTGGTTAGTGGAGGGTTTTCACTTCAATCTTCACTGCAATTTAAATTAGAACGAAGTTCGAAATGAGAATTTTTATTCGAGTAAAAATCGCTCTCACTATTCAGCTTTTCATGTTCATTTAGGAAAATGATTTGCCAATAGTATTTTAATCTGGGACGAGTATAAATTAAAAAAAAAACCTATGTATAACGTTGTAGTAGTTCTTACGAAAGTTAACTACTTGAATGTTAAATTAATAGTATATTCTAGCTACCTCGAAGAAACTGCGAAGTGTGGTATTTTAATGAACCCTCCTTGTTCAATTTCGAATGTATAATAATACAAGTGGAAAGCTCACACGAGAGTCGTCACTAAATGCCCGAGGACGCGCATAATACGTTTATAGAGATAATGTATTGCGCACATATTTCACTTGTATTAGAGTGTTAAGTACAGACTAAATGTCGCCATTAATATCCACCTGTACCAAGGGTGAAAAAATATTGCGCGCACATACGATTCACTTGGCTGCCGCTAAACTTTAACGGGCCAAAAATGCGCCATTCTTTTCAGATTAATTTATCGCTGTGCTCGTTCGCGTGGAGGCGCACCCACACATTACAGTAATGTAATTTTCTTCGTTTGCATTTTGAATTCGTAATTACACGCGCGTGCGCACTTACCCGATGTCAAAAGCGTCTCAAAATCCACGCGCGAAGAGAGAGAGAGAGAGAGAGTGAGTGAGAAATTCACGAACTCGCATTACGCAAAGTGCGCTGAATGACAGCAACGCGTACGTATATATGATAATTCAGTGAAATCGTAACGCGGGCGGAATGGATTCGCCGTTCGCGAGAGAGAGAGAGAGAGTGCAAATTGTCGTCGATGAAACAAGTGATCACGTCTTTTTGGTAAAAAAAAGAAATTATACTCATTCCCTCTTATTGTCAATAATTGCATTACTAGAACGACAGAAATCAATCGGCCTCTCGTGGCTAATTGAGTGTCCGTGTCGACGCGGCTGACTTCTCGTCCCTCCCCGGAGGGATGATTTTTGACTTGTCCTTCCTTCTTGCCATCGGAAGACTATAGTGATAGAGAGCCAGGGATCCAGAAACCCGGCTCGCGATAAAGCCAAGTAGTCCCTGGCGTCAATAGAGAAAGAGACAGAGAGAGAGAGAGAGAGAGAGAGAGAAAGGGGGAGTGACGCTCGAGCTGGCGTCTCGTGGTTTCCTGGCGCTATTGTGCCGAACTCCATTGCTCGGACTAATTATTTCCAAGTTAGTCGAACGATTCGCCGCCGCGATGTAATGACCGGGAGGCAAGAGAGACAGAGCGAGAAGTAGAGAGAAGTCGAGTTCCATACATATACATCTATATATATATTATGAGGGAGAGAGAAAAAGGAGAGGGGAATATAATCTCGCTGCCTATTATACTCTGTTACTCGGGGTGCCGTAATTACTGGAATGAATCAGTATAAGAAGCGAATGTTAACGCACTGGAAACACTTGACACGGAACGCCGCCGCTCACGTACACACATACATATACGCCTATATATGCTGTATATTCTCTCTTTCTCTCTCCCCTGTTCTCCGCAGTCGTCGGCAAGAGAGCAAATGAAAGCCGTATATATACGCGCGCAAGGAGCTGCCACAGCTGTCAGGTTTATTACCGGTCAGGACGACCTTGAGATATTTCGCCTCTGCCGATCGTCAAGTGCACGAGATCTTCTTCCCCCCTCTCTTGCAATCGGTTTTTTCATAACGTACCCTTTCTCTTTCTCTTCCTTTTTCTACCTCGCTTTAGCTACCTGAAGGTGTGTGTGTATATATATATATATATATCTGTACATAATATATCATATATCTGCACACAATCTTGCCCGCCTGCAGTTGCAAAGTGT
>JAWWEQ010000055.1:16031990-16090202 GCA_035583055.1 Torymus tubicola | reverse complement strand
TATATGTGTGTGTATATACACACACACGTGCGAATCTATGTTTTGCCGCGTTGACGACAAACTTGTTAGGTTTATATACACACACACACATGATGTCCTTTCCCGTTTAAGCAAATACGACGCGCGCGGTGACAATCGGAATTTCGCACGTGCCCGCGTGTGCTGCTGCTGCTATTGCTGACGAACGTGTAATGGCCTCGTTACGTGGAAGTCGACGAGGAGGAAGGGAAAAAGGAACATCCACGCTAAGCGACGCGTGTGCTCGCGTGTGAACAGGCTTGAAATAGTATTTTACGCCCGATAAAATCACCTGACGATTCGAGTATTTATATATATATGTAGTTACACGTTGCTCGTACTGCTACTGCATGCTTCGTGAAATTCATTAGAATTGTTATAGAGACAACGCCTTACGACGTGTGTATTGTATCTTGTGATGTGCGTGATGCGCTAACGGCGTAGAATATTGCAATTTCGTTTTGTTGTTTGTCTTGCGTTCGATAATAAAGTGGTGTAATTGCCATGTCATTAAGTATAATTATACTCTACAATTACGCGAAATGATCGTCAAGACAGTAATAAGTATCTATTTATAAAATAATGATATTGTTACCGACCTCATATTCCATTGCTTTTTCTTTTAGAAAATGCACGTGTATGCGTGGAATAGAAACTATATCAGATCACGTTAGGGGTGCAAACCAATGTTTCACACTATATGGGAAGGGGGCAAGCAACCGCGCATGCTACTCTAAATTACACGAATGATTCGCTGGTGCGCAAGATTCGCCCTCCGCATAACCACTGTACCCTCTCACGTATATACATATATATATATAGTTCGTGGAAGCGTGTGCTGGGTCGCTTTCGAGACTTATAATTCGAGCATTAATTCCGGTTAATAGAGATTCGATATTTGATTACCGCACCTCTCGAAACTTGCACGTGAAAGCCAACTCTCTCTCTCTCTCTCTCTCTCTTGCGAGCGAACGAGAGCAACGAACCGCGCCCTCCTCTGCCCAACTGAAATTGCCACTATGCGCATTCAATATTATATAGAGAGGGAGAGAGAGAGAGAGAGTATATAGAGTAGGTACACGAGAGCGAAGAGAGACAGGCAGGCGAAAATTCACCGATAGGAAGGGGAAAAAAAGGGGGTAGAACCAGTAGGGGCCGAAAAATTTCGCCGACTAAAATTGACGGAGCGAAAATTTTTCCGGATCCCGCGAGGCATAAATCCTACGTTCTCTCGTACAGCTCGACAGTACGCGCTCTCTCGCGCGTTCGCGGACGGCTCGTAAATCAAAGAGTCGAGCGAACGTTTGCTCGCTCGCTCGCGGGCCGCGCGTGCGAAATTAAATTCCGAATTTTCCGGCTGAGGGGAGGCGACCGCTCGACTATGGGCTGCTACTATTATACTGCTGCTGCTACAGTACTATGTGTTGTATAGTTCCTCATCCGCGCGTAGGAAAATTACTGAGCTTCGAACTCTCCCTCCCTCTCTCACGCGCGCCCGTGGTGTCGTCTGCTAAGGATTCGAACTCGCGCCCCGTCCAATTGCAGCGCGTTGGTCCGACTTTGGAAACTATTTCCTCGCGAAGGGGTGAGAGAGAGAGAGAGAGAGAGAGAGAGAAACTCGAGATTACAGTCTGAGGAGGCGGGGGTCGAAATGTCGCGAGGGAGAGAGAGAGAGGCCCTTCCTCTATATGCCGTTGTCGACGTTTCTGCTCCAGCACCTCACGGTAGCGTGCGCGATTGAGCGAGAGGATTTCTCTTCGTTCCTTCCCCTTTCCTCTCCCTCTCTCTTTCTCTCTTGAGCCAAATCCGCGACTTTGGCTTCGGGCGGAACGTCGACGAGTTCGTTAATTTCTCCATTCCTTCGATCCGCTCTATCTCCCTCTCTCTCCTCTTGGCCGGAAAGAGAGAACCCCGGTCGATGGTCCAAGATAGAGAGGGAGAGTGCTGGAAACAAGTTTTCAAACTCGCCAAAGACGACGGCGACTACTACTACTACTACTGATACTACTACTACTACTGCTACTACTAAACAGTAGTAGCAACAGAAGCAACCACACCAGAATCGTCCTTTGTTGTTTAACATTAGTTCGGAAGATTTTCCCTCCGCCGAATTGTTCTAGTCAGTTTTTTCTTCCCTCTTCTCCCCCTGTCCACCTCCACCGTGTACGGCTTTTTGCAATTAAAAAGCCCGATGGCATTTTTTCGCGTGCACAACCTGTACATCATCCTCTGCCACTCATGAATTGTCGATTTCTGCTTTTGTTTATCTTTTCCCCTGAACTGTCGGGCGTCAGTTACCTCCCCCCTCCCTCTCGAAGCTCTCCACAATCTACCCATACCACGTACATACATCCCGCATCGTGTGTATGTGTGTGAGATGATCTCGTATACGGAAAATCGGCGCACTTCAACAACGCCGATCGTTCTATATATAATCCGCTTTCGGGAATCCACCGTACTTCTCGTTCGAGTACCTGGGCGCACGAGGCGCAAATCGGGGATGGAAAATACACGGGTAGTCCGCGAAGTCAAACAACGAGAAAATAAAATAAAAATGTGTGTGATGGAGGTGAAAGGCGAAAATAGTGAACTCGCACATTGTTGACACGTACCTTCTCGTAGTCTGTTGCTACTGCTGTTGTTGCTGCTGCTGCGGCTGGTATAGTCCAGTGTCTCTCCACTCGGCAGAGATCGGCCAAACACGCGCGTGCGTTAAAGTGTCCCTCTCTTTCCTCCCTCGTCGTCGGCTGTATACGACGTTGGATCACACGTATATATATATATCCAATATGCACGCGGCGTTCTCTCTTTCTTTCTCGCACGCTTACTTCACCGACTGCATGCACCACGAGCACGCGTGTGTGTATACTGTGTGTTTTGCCTTACGCGCGCGCGCCGGCTATATGTATATATACCTTACACCGTATACAGCGAACGTGCGGTACCAGTATATATATACGCGTGTGTACGTGTGTTTGTGTGTGTATGTGTATGTATTAGTGTGTATAGTAAGAGTCTATCTCGACTTGCACTCTCCGGAGCCCGATGCCCTTGGACTTGAGCCCCGTTCACGGCCACAAGCAACACAGAAATGCTGGGATTGCAAGGCGTGCGGCCACTTTTCCTGCGCGCCTCGGCACACCGTGTATCCCAGGCGGCGGCGGCGGCGGCGGCAAACAGCAGCAGCAGCAACAGCAGGAGGAGGAGGAGACGGAGGGGGGAAGAGAGTACGCGCGCCGCGTACCCGGTCGCCGAGCGCGCGTCTTGGCAGGTGGAATGCCCAAGCTGCGCTCGCGTTTTCTCTCTCTCTCTCTCTCTCTCCTCTATCTCTTTCTCTCTCGCTCGCGTGCTCTCCTATCTTCTTCTATGTTCGCGCGTACACGCTCGCACTCCCTCTCTCCCTTTGCGCGTGAGGTTCTCTCTCGCTCGCTCTCGAGGGCACCCACGAATTATCGGCGATGCGTGCGCTCGCGGGCATAAAGAGCGTCGAGGGCGGGAGGAGGTGATGCGGAGGAGGAGGAGGTGGATGCTAAGAACCTAGAAGAGGGAGGGGGAGAGACAAAAACCGTACGCGTGCATGTGTATGTGAATATGCACGCGCGAGAGGGAAGAGGCCTGATTACGCGAGCGCTTTCGTAATTGGCCCCCGGAAGAAAAGAGTCGCAGGAAGCAGCCCGAGAGCAGCAGCGGCGCGCCAGGGAACTCGAATTTCTCGACGTTGCTCCTCTCTCTCTCTCTCTCTCGTTCTCTCGTAGATGCCTGCCACTTGATAATTCCCCTCCTCCTCTCTGGTGCCTTCTCTCTCGCTCGCACCCACATCTCGGTGGTGTACGTGTCTCGAGCGCGTGATGCGAGAAGATTAGGGGATAGGGAAATTCGCATCGCTAATTATTTTAAAAAGCTTATCTCCAACTAATTTTACAGTGCTACTCGATAGCTGCCGCGCGATAACGTCTCGCTCTCTCTCTCTCTCTCCTCTCTACCTCTTCCCCACACGCATACAGAGAAGGCTACAATGCCCTTTGCCGATTGTATGCGTGTGTGTGTGTATGTATGCGTGTACCACAGTGAACTAAGCTACGCCATGGGAGCAACGAAGAATAGCTTTACGCAAAGGCTGTGGTGTTTCTAGTGTAATAAGTAGTTCGATGCCTTTCAAAGTAGGCGCTGCAATTATTTTTCCTAGACTGGTCGAGCATATCGCATTTTACGAATTCCTGAATACCCTTTTAATGGAAATTCATATTGAGCTGGAATCTAAACTAAAAGTCCATACCGGAATGTTTTTTCTCGCTGTATTGTTAACGTGGTGCAAAAAATTACAGAAAATAAATTGATTATTTTTTTTTCAATTTTGATTCTAAAAAAGAAATCGAAACATTTGCATCCCGTGAATAACGAGAACAAATTGAAAACCATACAAAATTTCTGTATAAATCAAAACGTTCGCCAGTAAAAAATTTGCAATAAAATAAAACAATAGATACGAAAAAGAACCAACGTGTTAATAGCAATGGAATAATTCTTTTTAGCAAACGTTTTTAGATTTCTATTCCAACGCTTAAAAAAATGCTGCTACTGCAAAAAATGTACTTTCATTAGAGATGCAGTGGAATACCGAAAAACCGCTGCTATTTACTGATGCGTATAGTTTCCTCAAACTACGTGTAGATTCATTGATATAATTTTGAATATAATAAAAAATTTTATAACAAAAAAAATTTAAGAAAATATTGACATTTTTTATTCTGCACAAAAATTTAATTATAAAAATTATAGATAGAGAAGCAGAACGACGAATCGTTATACTGATATGATTTTTTTTTACTTTCATTACTTGAAAAAAAAAGCAAGCACAAAGAAGCACACCCACCCTTCCGATACGCTCCACACAATTATTATCTTACGTAAACTCAACTCGTGCACTGTAATATATATATAATACCAACTAAACAAACCGACACCGATCAAACACTTTCTACTGCTGAGTAACACAAGAACGAGTAAGAGCTCACCGAAGTGTCACCAACACCAAGAGTCACTGCTGCGTACGATGTTTACAGGTATCGGTATATGATGATGCACCGTCTTCGTTAGGTCAGATCACTCGTTGGACTGCAACTGATGTCGCTCACCACCGTGCAAGCCCTTTTTGTAGCGCGAGTTATTTTTTCTTTCTTTCTCTTCTTTTTTTTGTCGAGCACTTGCTGCTAGACACAAACAAGGGCCCAGATGCGGAATGGGCGTGTTCCATGCGAAATTCGGCGCTTCCGTCGTTCCCTTCGG
The DNA here is from genome assembly GCA_035583055.1 of Torymus tubicola. Taxonomy (NCBI): domain Eukaryota; kingdom Metazoa; phylum Arthropoda; class Insecta; order Hymenoptera; family Torymidae; genus Torymus; species Torymus tubicola. The sequence continues at coordinate 16,084,898 of JAWWEQ010000055.1, read as the reverse complement.
TTTCTTTATATGAGCGTGAATGGATAGCAGAGAGCGCGACCGCGAAGATAAATACACTTGTGAATGGCTCTTTCAGAAGTCAAATAAACGCGTTGGGTACAATGCCAAGGATACGCTCGTTTCGGTCGCAAAGCGTTTGTGTGTGCACGAGTAAATTGCTCAATACCGAGTGTTAAGTTTTTTGTAACTCGCTCGAAGTGTGTGTGCGCGTGTATGTATACAAACATTGTGAATTTCACCGATTGTTGTTAATATGTATAAATTAATAGCAAGCAGGGTGAGCGTTGTATACTGGAATATAAATTTTGTCGAAAAATTTATTATAACAAAAAAATTAACGATGAAAATCATCCAGTTTTCATCAATTCCCATAGTAGATAAATAAACAATTCAATCCTACTACCTATTTGTTTTCGTCAATATTCAATATTCAATTAGCAACGGAAAAACTGTTTCTCTTCGCTCACTATACTATATAGCGAATCAAATCAGAAATCAAAAGTTCTTTCTTTTTCTTCGAGCCGATAATAAAACCTGTCAAGCGGAAAAATTTGTTTGGTTACAACTCAATTTCGAATCGACGCAAAAAAGCTCAATAAATCTTCGAGGCAATTATCGAGAACAGCCGAGTGCTCTTAAGAGCCACCGAAGACACATGCCGATGTGTAAGATCGAGCATAGAGATAGGTGACTTGGTAACCGATTAAGAGAAGGAGGTACTGACGTTTTAATAATAACTTCTCAGTTAATTCATTTTCCTCCTCGTATACTTCAGTAAAGAAAAAAAAAATTTCCATATAGCTACTTCTTCAAAGAAGCTCTTCTCGCATCTCTATATTTTATTACGAAACTCAATAATCAACTATACCCCCCTTTCCTCTCTACCTTTCTCTTTTCCTCTTGGCATTAACTAAACGTAAACAACATATCGAATTACAAAACTGTGCGGTCAGCAGCATAACTCCTTTCCGCGCATCATTACTTTTAACCCTACCCACAGTCGGGAAAATCCATTCGAGAGCTCTTCTCCTCTTCTTCTTCACCGTATATATCCTTCTCTCGTCACATTTTTCTCCACCCTCTCGTACTCTCTCTCTCTCCTCTCTTTCTTTCTCTCCGCAACCAACCGCACGTGTTTACATTATCCCTCCACGTGCCTGCCGCTCTCGAATTTCCATCCTACGATGAGAGCAGCAGCAGCAACGGCACGCATGCATTATATCCGTCCGAATTCCTAGACCGATAACACAACCACCCATCGCTGCTGCTGCTGCTGCTTGCACTCACCGTGGATCTGCGGACACGGCGGATAATACGCGCAAAGCCTGATGCGTCTGTATGCGAGGTATATACTCGTGTGTGTGTGTGTATATATATATATGTAGCGCATCTGCAGATGAACCATAACACGAGGCGCGGACGAGCCACTCGGAAATTAATACGACGGCGACTTCAATCTTAATGCGAGCTCCTCTCTTTTTACGCTCGCGCCCTTGCCTCGTGTGTAACACGCCCGTATATAGCTCTCATACTCCGATGTATCTTTTTACACGTATATATATATATACATGTGCGTGTATGTATACATGGCAGAGTGGACGCGCGCGCTACTAACTTTCTTCAGCCGTAATCACTGGAGCCTGCACAAACTCGTTACTTATACCTTACTTCAGCGGGAGGCCGACGCCACCGCTGCTGCCACTGCCGGGAAAATTAACATATTCCGCCCGGCGCGTCGACCTTTCTCTCTCTCCCTCTCTCTCTCTCTCTCTCTCTCCCTCGCGTTTATATAGCTATATAATTCTCTCACCGTCTTCTTTGCCGGCCGGCCGGCGCAAAATTACCGTAGGTATAATATGTATATACATACGTATACGCATACGCACGTGCACACGTGTGCATTATATATACACACAGCCGAACTTGGTAGCTGTGCCGCGTCATTCACTTTTCACTCGTAACGGAACTCAGAAGGAAAAAAGAAGGGTGACATGCATTTCGGGGACCTCGCTGTTTTATTTTTTTCTTCAACGAAAGCTGATCCGTAAATGAAGACGTTAAGTGCAGGTGTTTTCTTTTAAAAGTCATATGTACCGTCGAGGTTAAAAGCGGTTCCTTAATTGGGAACACGTGTATACCGAGAAAATTTTATTATTCTGATTTCAGATTAATGCTTTCAATTAAAAGCGCGGTGCGAGAGATGCGTCGCGATAAAATTAAATAATCTCGGCACGTCGTAAGTTTCGCGCTTTCATTTTTATAAAGTGAGTCCTGTGCTGTGAAAATTGCACTCCGTTGTTCTGCCATTCCTTTTTTTTTAATTTACGCTGCTAATTACAGCTGCTGCGCAATATTACATTATAATGAAGGATAATGAAATGCGACAGATCATTTATGCTTTGTAATAAAATACTTTATTTCAATCGTTATATATAATAACACTTTGACATATAGTATACATTTAACGTCCGACATTTTGCCTTTGCTGCGTTGGCTTTTCAGCATCCCCAGAGATCTGGTTACATTAATATACCGAGTACAAAATTAATTGCGGGCAGAATTAATGCGCTTCAATATAATTTGATAATAATGGGCTGCTTGAAATGTACTCTCTTAAGTTAAATAATATAAAATCGGTAGTTAAAAGTCGCATACTTTCATAATGAGAAATCTTTATTATTTACCATCTGCCTACTTCATAAAGAGTTGTTTTCATCCTTTAAACGTAGGCGCTCTACTCACTCGTAACTCATTTTTCTTAATTACTTTTTTATTTATGCTATCAATATTATATTTTGTAACACTTTTGCTTGTAATACGTATAATTAATACTATATAGTGTTACAATATAACACTATTTCGACTTGAGCAAATTTATATAAAATACTTATGCCCGCTTTATATTGTAAATTCGTTCATATTATTCCCTCTTGTGAAACGATCTCTGGCAACGTATGTACTTTTAAATAGTGATTTTTAAAATTATTTTACATTTACAGAGTAATCGACATTGTGAGTCGTTAATGCACCTGGATAATCAACTGTTATATAGATATAATCCTGCATAAACAAGCATATATGAGGAAATCCAGAAAAATTTCATACTCATCGTGGTCTCAAAACCGGTCGAAATTATTTTTTAAGGCATTCAATCAAAAACTTCTTTGTTCAAAGTTTTTTAAAAGTTTAAATTTTTTAAGAAAATAGAAAAAAATCTTTGCTTAGAATCGCAGCCGTAGCTATATAGCTCAGAAACGTCTTACACAAAATTGAAAAAAAAATGAAACTATAAAATAAGATTTTTCATTTACTTTTTTGAAAATATAAAATGTCGATTCATTCAAAAGTTATATACATTCAAAGTTAGAACATCAAAAAGGCATAACCATACATAAAACACAAGAATCGGTCGCCCCGTCTTTGAGAGTTATCATTATACCTTTTCGATGCTCAACATAGCTTGTACACACACATATGCACTCGCACGCGTACACGTACACAGAATAGTGTCAACTCGGCACCAGGGACTGAAGATAACAAGCGCACACGTCTTACGGTCGGGGACATGAAAAATCGAAAATAACAAGACTCACGCGAGCTCTGGCTGTTGATATGTTGGAAGAACAATTATATACGGGATGTAGAAGGAGCACAAAATACACGTTCTATATACGTACTGTAAAGCCCAGGCGGGCGACGTCTCTGTGCACAGGGTTGCAACCTCCTGAAACCAATAAGGTCCGAAGACATAGCACGTCGCGTCTGCTCGGAGCAGAAGAGAGAGAGAGAGAGAGAGAGAAGGTAGGATACAAGGGCGACGGCATGCGAGAAATTAATGGCAAGCGTGTTTCGTTGGTTTTTGCGCGACCGATGCAACTCGTTAGCCCGGTCCTCGTACTTGCTGCCTGCTTGTAGAGTATAGAGGATCTTCTCTCTCTATAGCCGTGTCTATATAAACACATATACATACAGGTACACACCGCGAGAGACATCCATTAATTTATGTATCGAGCTGTCTGCAGAGCGGAGATACTGCTGTGAAAACCATTAGAAAAGTCCTCAGGTTCGGCGATCGTCCCAACTGAGCGCGATGACGATGGACGATGATAATGATTATGATGATGGGGATGATAATAATGATGATGATGATGACGATGATGATAATGATATATCCGAGCTTGACGTGTCGAGGTGTCGCTAAATATAGTGTAAGGGGGAGCAGGTGGGGGGAGAAGGTCAGTACAGTGATTATGCGTCGCATGAGATGATAAATTTTGATGTAAACTGTTATGCGCGAGGCGGCATTGATGGGATCAGTCTATAAATTAATCATCCTATACTAAATTGTTTTTAAGAAAATTCAAATCCTATTTAAATTTCTGACACGTTGCACCAACGGCGCATGTAGGTCATTTGCCGTTAAAAGATCGAATCACAAAATGGGATAGTGAAATAATGTGTTTTGGGGTAGGTATATACAGTGTGTAAAGTTGTTCTCGCAAAGGCTGAATGCAATAATTATGGAATTGCTGGTCCCGATTGATATACACACGATTGTTGGTTAACAAAAGTTTAAATAGCCATTGAAAGCGTTGCACTACGCAGCTATATACCTTTATTATACTACCACACCATTAGTTTACTACTATACTCTCACCCGCGCATACGTCGTATTTTAACTATTTTCCCGCTTACGAGGATATAATCCCGAATCGCTTAATCAATGATATTGCAATAGAGCACATAGCCCCTTTCCTCCTCTTTTAACTACTTCTGCTCGAAATATATATGGCCAAGTCTCTGTCAAATCGAGAGGTCAAAAATAGATTTTCTTGAAACCCTCAGAAAATTTTCTGCTACTCAATCAAAATTAAGTTAAGTAAAAATTCGGGGATATCCAGAATTAGTAGCAGATTTTTTTACATTTTTGACCGATTTTCATTAATTTATAACTCCTCAGCGAAGCATTTTTCGTGATAGACACAAGAATAGTTTTTTTTTGTAGAATTCTCTCAGCTTTTCAATAAAAATACTTTTAACGCCGTACGTTTATTATTATTATCCAGAATGAGTAGCAGAACTTTTTCTGAGAGTTTCAAGAAAATCTATTTTTTGACCTCTCGATTTGACAGAGACTTGGCCATATATACAACTCGTACACAACCGTTGCGTTGCGCGAGCCATGACGTAAAGCTCGTAAATATTAGCATACACACGGTATATTATACTCGTGCAACAAATGACGGCGTACAATTTCGGGACAGCAGCAGTATAAGCAGCGTAACGAGTGCGAAGGCCGTAGCCTCTCTCTCTCTCTCTCTCTCGCTCTTGGCGAGAACAATTTCCCTGTGTGCGGTGCTCGCGCGCGCGCGCACGCGTAACACATTACGTAAACACGCGCGGAGAAAGGGTTATGTATATATACAAGAAGAGGAGGAAGAAGTAGAAGAAGAAGAAGTTCTCCTTCTCTCGCGTGCCGCGTGTCTAAACGCTTACTTTCTTTCGCAGTTTCCAACCTCGCTGCGCATAATTTCCCTTTAACTCTCTCTCACTCTTTCGCACTCCCTCGTCTTTTACCGTGACGCTTGTGCTTTCTTCGCGCGCGCGTGCACGCATATATACCTGTGTGCGTAAAAGGGTGTGCTCATGTGTTATATGCGTGAACGCTAAATAAACGCCAGCACTGACGGATGTCGTTTATGCCAGTCTCATAAACCTTCCCTTTTACCGTATACCGCAAATATGTTCTCCATTACGGTTCCATTCTATATGTGCGCCGAATGTCTGCGGGCATGTGAAAGCAACTTCGTGCAAATTTCGCATCATCTTTCTCTCCCTCTCTCACACTTTTGCGTAAGTTCGCTGTGCACTTTTTTCCGTCTCTCATTTTATATTATTTTTTTTGACGCGTGCATTTTTGGTGTTTATTATGCGAATGTAGTTATATGTGTGTCAACAGCAATCGTCGCCTGTGCGTAGGTATAAACTGTAAGTGTGCTCTACGTTCGTTTTTGTTGAGGTTTTCCTAATATGTAATTTTCAAAATTTCGTTTTACGCTGGATTCGTGGCACATCATGGTATATATAATATAAACGCTTTTCTTTTTAATTTTTTTGATGAACATGAATGCTCGTTTGACGAATGAGATCGATGTATAAATTTCTGACATATTTTTTTTTCCATTTATTATTTTAAGTCGCATCCCCCAGAGGGTATTAGCAACTTTACATAAATTTACAATATATACATATATTTACATACATAAATTATAGTTTTTTTACATTTACTGGTATAACAATTATAGTCATATTATATGAAGTGTCTACAACCTATATCATTAATAAATTTTATTACATTCTTATACTTGTTAATATCATTTAGTAGTTGAGATAAGTCTGATCCTAGCTTATGCAGTTTTCTAGACTTATCGTAGTATAGGCACTGTACTAATATATGTTTGATCGACAGTTTTGAGTTGCAATGTTCACAATTATTTGGTTTTTCTTTTTTTAGAAGGTACTGATGAGTAATTTTTGTATGCCCGATACGATCGTTATTATGAGTACTTGATCCTTCCTTTGCATACTTGATGTTGTGATTTTGGATATTTCTGTTTATTTCTTTGTTTATATATTTTATTTCAAGGTATGGTGGTATATCGGAAAATTGAAAATCTTTTGCGTGTATGGTTAGTGGATGTAGGTGTTCATAATTACCATCTTGTGGAAATTTATCCTGTTAAATTTGTTCGAATTATTTATAATTTTTAGTATAAGTATTTGTAGTGATGATTGATGATTTATTAATCTAACTTTGTGCATTAAAAATTGCATTTGAAAGTGCGTATTCGTAACGCAAACACTTATTTAATTATCAATACAAAGTTGCAAAGGATATACACAAGGTAGAGGATCCTTTTTAGCGAGCATGTACACGCATAAAACATTGTCATAAAAGAATAAGAACTTTGCTTGAAGTTGAAGGAGCATAATTTTAGTACCAGGCGCTCACAAGCCCATATCACGCTGCAACACTTCTTAATTAATTTTTAAAGTTTGCATGACGGCGTTAAAAAAAGAAGCGCGCAACTCCCTTTTCGCTGTTACCAGGCGCGCTCGCGTATCCTTTTATCTCGCGTCTGAATCCAAGTATAAAGCCCCGGCAGTAGCTTTTGTCCCTTTCTCTCATCCTCCTCTTTCCTCTACACAACGTGTAATGAACTTGATTCTCACAAAAAAACAAGGGAGAGGAGAGAAAGAGGAAGGTGTCGAGAAGAGTTACAAATGCAGGTGTTTTCGAACGATATATGAGATTATACAATTCGAAAATCTCTTCATCCTCCCGCGCTTATTCTTATTCACACATCACGCATGCGCATGCGGCGAGCTAAGATGCGCGAATAAAGGGCAACGCTCGCAAGAGCAACGCGTGGGAAGACGTACAAAGAGGAATTTTTGTATACGAATTTCGCTCTCTCACCTACCTGCATACATACACAAGCACAATCGTGAACGATATAAGCAGTCGGAACGCGCGCACGATGTACCGTTAGCGCACCGGTCGTCGTGCATTTTTTTAATTTGATTTTTACCTCATGACAAATGAGACTTCGACGCTCTCTCCTCTCTCTTTCTCTCTCTCTCTCTCTCTCTCTCTCTCTTTCTCTCACTCTTTCTCGTTTCATCTCAAAAGATTTGTATCTGTATGGCATCGTCGGGGGTAATTAGGAAGTTCCGGTATTACGAAAAAAAAACAATACACGAAGGAGCGGAGCACGCGCGCGCGTGAGCGGAGAAAAAAGGGGAAGGGAAAAAAAGATGGAATGAGGCGAACGAACGTATAAGATGGAGAAGGACGAAAGAGAGAAAGAAACGGATCGCTTGTGCGCGCGTGCGCATCTGAGCCTTGTAATTAAGAAGGATGACGTAATATCGAAGACTGCTACCACTATGTATATGCACCGCCGACGCACGCCAATCCTGCGTGTGGATGCACTCGATAAAGTCCTAACGGTTGATGCTCCCACGACGAGGGTGCGAAGAAAAAATGCGAGCGCATATATGTACGTGCTGTATTTAAGTATTATATACGTATAGTCAGCACGCATACCCATCGTGACTTACAACAATGACGTATGCGTGTATATATTGGGCGTAAAAGAAGTAATTAAATCTTCGTTTTGCGCATGTGCGAGCGAGCGCTAACGAATATAAAACCTTTATATTGCGCTGACTCGGCGGATTTTTTTCGCATTCGTCTATAGATTGAGAGCGCGGAGCTGAAGACGAAAGTTATTAAGAACCTCGGTTCGATTGAAAATTCTTTGGTTCCGCTCGATTATATGTTTCGCTGGCTGTGCGAGGAGATTTTAGCGATTTAGTTTAACGTGTAATTGATTCTGCATAATTCAACGCCGTGTAATTTGGAACAGCGTTCGGTTGTATACGTTTGATGCTCAATTGGCTATGACTATATGTTATGATTACTACATGTACTAATTTCAGTTTTTAAATGATTCTTTCATTCTTAATGAGTTTTCTTCTTATGTTTACATGTGCTTTATTAAACATTTATCGATCGACGATTCATGGATATTAGTCATACTTTCTAGACCCCATTGTGATCACATTGTTAGAAGCGAATGTATGTCTTGATTTACAATACTCACGGAACGTCGGCTAATAATGAGGATTGAAATTCAAAAACCATGACTGCTCAATTAAGTCGTCAGCTAGCCGAAATGTGGTATCGTGTATACTGATCAGATTAACAGTAAATTTAGTGATTGCTCTATTAGATCATTCTGATAGTGTTGAGATAACTCTAATTATAGTGGTGTTATTATGTATATAATGCTATGAATGAAATCAGAAAATTGGAATTTTTTCTTCTCAGAATATATGTAAAATGAATTATTTCAAATTTAATCTAAATTCTTTCTTGATTTCCTGCTCGAATCCCCTAACAAATAAATAAAACCTGTAAAACAGTTTACGCGGTCGTTATAATTTACGAATCAAAGAAAAAATTGAATTGTAAGACCCTTTGAAAGAATTCATTGTTAAAACAGTTGGTTGCGTGCTCTTTTTTCCCCCGATGCTGTTAAAGTCGGCAGTTGAGTAAAAGTCATTTCAAAAGAAAATCCATTACTACTTCTCACTTAAAAGGAAAATCAATAGTACACTTTTACAATTTCACATCTTTTGTGTTGTGAAAAATTAAATACACCGGGAAACAGCAGTAAAAAATGAACTTGTCATTTTCAACGTTTCACTTCTCTGTAAAGTTATGAATATAAACTTTGATCAAACAAACTATAACAACAACATTACACCGATTAGTATTAACGAGTCTTCAATCAAAGCGCGTATTACGCACGCCTTCGGGCTCAATCAAGTCCATGTTAAAAAGGCTGACTCACCGCCAACGAACATTGAGATATTATTATCTATTATTCGATGTAACATGACACTTACAAGCGCGATGCCGTCCCGATTTCGTGTCCATATCATTCACGAAGTCCTTAAATGAGGTTGTCAGACGAGCGTGCACTTGTAATCTACGATCCTGTATCTCGGGCTGGGAACATGGAAAGTCGACATATATAAGCAGATAACCAAAAGCTGCATCGACGATGAAGCGGTACATACGGGCCGAACTAAAGAAATTCATTTTAATAAACCCTTCCTTACGAATTAATCTGCTTAACCGCCGAATGTCTTTATTCACAACCGCGCAGTATAAGTAATTAACGCTTTCTTCGTTACCTCGCACTTCATGGTAGCATGTAAATCACTCGTGTGGCATGTAAATACACACACACACAGGTGGGCACAGAACAGTGACAAAGAAGAACAGCGCGCGACAAAACAAGCATGCGCACAGTCAGCTCACGCGTTGTACCTCATAAAAAATGTAATCGTCGTCTGACCGCGACTCTCTTCTTCACAAGGGATGTCAGCTGTAGCGACGGCGACAATCAAGACGACAGCCCGGTCGCTATAACCTTCGAAAGGGCAGACTCACGGCTGTCTCGTAAATCCGAAAATAAAGAGGGTCGCGGACACCTTGTAAATACATGCATATATATACAAACACATACATACACACACACACACACGCACACACATATAGCCTCTGCTCTGATAGAGCCATAGAGTTCACTCGTGCGCACGCGCTCGCGCATTCGCACGGTAATGAGGAGTAAACGCGCGGCATGTAAAGAGCGCCCCCGGAGAGTCATAAAGGGGGCCTTGCCCTAGATGATATCTCTACGTCGCTCGAGCTCGCTCGCGATCCCATTCGATATCCTCGCTCCGGGCGTGCGCGCCTACCGGATATGCTTATGTAAGACGCGCGAGAAACATCTTCACTGTATATATAGCGGTGGTGGTGGTGGCGGCAATGGCGACGGCGCTCGCTCTCGCCTCTGCTGCTTGGCTTTTTTTCCTACGCTCAGTAAAACACTAATGAAGCGTCCGTCGCTAATTTCTCTCTCTCTCTCGCGAGCTCGCGCGCGCACGCGCATGCTTCCCCATTATGTTTTATATCTTTCTCTCGCGGAGGGAGGGAAAGACAGTGTTAATAATTATCGCACGCTTGCGGAAGGGTATGTGTATGTGTGCGAAAGATTCGCGATGTATAAGCAGAGTGAATTGAATTTAATTGAGTTTATTATAATCTTCGACTATGGGGTCGAAGACAAAAATAGATAGTGGAACATGGAAAGTGAATCGTATATTATGTAACTAGTATGTGAAGTTAATTTTTTTATTCACGCGAGAAGCGATTGTAAAATAATAAAATGCTTCGGAAACTTCAATGGGTTGGAACTATTCTGGTCATCGTCCTTTACATATATATATATTTCGAGTTAAAAGAATTCATCATTTAGACTTTTAGGATAATGTGTTTTGTGTTCCTAATTTTGCTTTAGATGTATTCAGATATCCCCTTTTTTATAAAATTTCCACGCTTTATTACATTTAAACAACAGATGTTTAATAAGAGAATTGAGCGATGTAAAGCTTTTTAAGGACTATACTAATGTTGGGTAATCTTTAAGAAGTTATGAAGGCAAAATTTTTTTTCGTAGAACGTTTTACGGATCAGATGATTTCTTAATGATGAAGAAGCACAATTTTTTGTTATTGCAAATAGAAAAAAGATAGCTACTTTGAACGTCATCAACCATATTTTCGAAAAAATGTTAGTTCCCAGTAGCTATGTCTATAACGTCTTACTAAAGATCGGAATATTATGCTTACTCAAGCGTGGATTGTGTTTAATGTCGTTGACATGAAGACGAATTATATGGATTACTTCAGATATAACAATAGATTAATTGGTTATTTTTAGCTTCTGAATACACGAAGATATAGTATACAACTATTGTGTCAGACAGACCAATAATGACTTGCAAGTTAAACTTGAAATAGTCTTGAAATTGTCAAGGATCACTTTCTATTGCATTGTAGTACTATTTCAGATTTGGATCTCTTGACTCCATTTGCACATCTCCAATTTTGTACTAAAACAGCAGTAAAAATGCACAATATTATCAAATAACGAAACGAGAAACGCACGTATAGACTAAGGAAATGTTTCACAAAAACAAGAAATCACAGTATGCGACTTGCCTTTCGTGCCTGAGAGCGAGCATGAAAGGAGTAGAGAGGTGGGGTAAAAAGAGACCGAGTCGTTGTCGTCGTCGTCGTCATTGTGGCGTTAAAAACAATTACCGTGCGTGACAGCTGCAGCTTTCGCCCTTTGGAAATTAAGACATCCTTCTTACCGGACGACGACGCGATTTCTGTAGGGCAAAACCACTGCGCGAGCGAGCGCGCGTTTCATATATGTGTATGTGTGTGTGTGTGTGTGTGTGTGTGTGTGTACGTATACTAGATGCGCGCGCGCGGATATAGCTATAGGCAATCAGGCTTCATTCCTCTCGTTGGCTCACCGCGCCCATGACGAATCGTCGAGATGGTGGAGTCACATCCGCGCCCTTAGGCGAGAGAATATAGCAAATCTAAACTTTATATCGCCTTCGCGCGGTTTAGATTTTGAAATATGTATGTGCGGGTATTTTGTTGTATAGAGAGAGGAAGAGAAATTCGGTAGTGATGGGGACGAATAATTTTACGAATTTTATAGAGCTGATTTATATACAGGAAGTTTTTGAATTTTAAAATTACTAGCATTATTATTCATTCGATTGTTATTGCATCGATAAATAATTTTGAAGCTTTACTCGCACCACTTGCTTGACGCTCCGTCCTATTTTTTATTTCGAGCTGCAAAGTCGATCGGCTGTAAATTTTCGAATGAAACAAAATCATAAAGTTCGAGCCCTTCAGGAATTATTTTTATTTATTTTTTTTTTCTTTCCATTTTTGTTGCCAATGAATTTCTTTTTTTACGTTGACAAAATTATGCGCATGATTAAATCATTGCACTATCTAAAATAGTAATACTTCTGCAAATTGTAAAAGTAAAAAATATCAGTTTACGGTAATGTGGAGTTGCAAATTCCAACTATTTATGAAAGAATTGATAACACCAGTACACAAATGTAAAAAAGTGGGCGGTACATTTAACCAGACCCATATATCTGTATGTATTTTGACACGCTGAATCCGAATTCGGGGTCAGTTTTATCCGTACACCCTCAAAATTTTGAGGCAATTGCAAAAAATCACGAAAAATGGCAAAAAATGCATCTAAGTATCCTCTATTATATTAAAGTGACATTTCTTCACTTTTTTTTCGACTCGCCCTGAACAATTTTTGAACAATTTTTTGAACAATTTTAAAAAAGTTTTTGAACCATTAACGTACAATATCCAGAAAATTAATGAACAAAATATACGAACAATTTCCAGAATATAAGATATAATTTTTTTTAAATTGTTCAAAAATTTGTTCAAAAATGTTTCTAAAATTTTAAACAAACCGAGCGAGCGTCAGCGCGTAAGGTATTTTCGGTAGTTAAAACCAAAATAAAAATTTTTTTACTGATATACATAAAACATGTTTTTTATGTGTTTTGAAATGTAGAATCCAAATTTGAAGTCTGTTAAGTCGAATCATGCAATAATTTTGCAAAAATCACGACAAATGGCAAAATATAGTAAAAAATTAAGCAAAAATTTTTTTCTGACATAGATGAAACATGATTTTTATGTATTTTGATGCGTACAATACAAATCTCAAGTCTGTTAAGTCGGATTATGAAAAGAAGAACAAAAAAATTAATTTATATTGCATAAAGTTTTATTCTCATGCATAATAGACTTCAGATTTAGATTCTACACATCTAAATACATAAAAAACATGTTTCATCTATGTCAGAAATTTTTTTTTATTTTTTATTTTAATACTTAGATGCATTTTTTGCTATTTTTCGTGATATTTTGTAATTTTTTTCAAAATTTAAGGGTGTACAAGTAAAACTGACCCCGGATTCGGATTCAGCGCGTCTAAAATACATATAGATATAAAGATCTGGTTAAATGTACCGCCTACTTTTTTATTTTTGTATGCCGGTGTAATTATGCATTCTCAAGATTATTCGGAACAAATGACATTTTGGACACGGCGAAATTTCAATTTAGAATCCCTCGACAATTAACGGCACTTTTTTCCGGCTTAATTTGTTTATACGTCGCTTGACATCTTCCATAAATTATCCTCGGCCAACGTGTCTCAAGGTGACAAGGACGGCTGCAGTAGATTAAGATCTTAACTCACTCCTTCTCTTCTCACAACCTCCAGGGGTACAACGTCCTTAAGGCGGACGCACGGCCTCTCTGCGACTCCTCTTCTCTTTCTCTCTTTCTCTCTCCCTGCAAAAGAAACACGGTGAGCCCGTTAGAGTTTCGGAAGCATTAGGATAAGATTAACGCGCGAAAAAGTCTCGCGCTTCGTACTTGCGAGCTCTCGCGGTACGGTTTAATCGCGAATGCGCACGCAAAAAGATCATCGTCCGCTCTCTTCTAGCCTCTCTCTCTCTCTCTCTCTCTCTTACTCGCGCGCGCACAGCTCAACCTTGAACTTGCATAGATGCGCGCGCGCGGGGTGAATGTCCATTCGTCGCGCGCTCGCGCACAGCCGCACGGCGCTATTCGGTTTTACGTAACGATTCTCAGTAGAGTGAGAGAGAAAGAGAGAGAGAGAGAGACTGAGAGATCTTGTACGTGGGTACACATGCATATATATACACACGTATATGCGTACGTGAGTGAGTGAGTGAGGAGGTGGAGTACTACTCGCAGCGAACTAGAGAGCGCTCACGTATAATGAACTCACGCGATAATCCCGTGTAAAATCCACTCGCGCTCTTCCCGAAGTGCGTTTCATGGGAGACGTGCGTCTCCTTTGCCAAGAGCACGCGGGGAAGGAAATTGCTCCGGATTACCTCATCGCTCGCTTGCGCTCACGCGGCTACATGTTAATTCACTTCTTTCGAATTGCATGAGGCGCGTGCGTGCGTACGTGTTTTTAGGTCGATACATGGTACGCGAAGAGAACAAGAAAAGAGAAAGAGAGAGAGAGTTTTCTCGCTCTTCAATTGCGGAATAAAGTAACGAGTAGCATTTTTCAGTTATTGCTAACTTCCTACACGTGCGGCTGTGGCTGCATAGAAAAGTTTAAATGGGGTCTACGTTTTTGCACCGTAAAAGATCGGTGCGTAGCGAAGGACGAATAACCGAGGTTTCATTCACTTGCACCGAGTTCTCTTTCCCTCTCTCTTTCTCTTTCTCATTCCGTGAAGTCATTCACAGAATATACTGAATATCCTTGCAGATCCGATTGAAGGTGCACACATACACACACACCACACTATTGAGTCGCTGACTAATTGCCTCCGTCTCTCTCGTGTGCAGATCAGAAAATGAATGACCAGCGCTTAGCGTCGAAAATCTATTACCCACGGAAGTATAAATAACGTGGGACACATCGACGGAGAAACAGCTCGATCGATGAAAAATCGAACGCCGTCACCTCCTCTCTTCCCGTAATTAATGAGAAATCAATTCCTGTACGCGCGCGCGCGCCCGCGCTTGCGCCTATAAATACAGAGGCGTGCTGCAGCTCTCCCTTGCCGCGCGTGCTCGCGTCGATAGCCGCCTATTAGGATATACCGTCCGATATCTCGCTCTCTCTCTCTCTCTCGCGTGCCCAGCGCCGCGTAATAGCCAAGTATCGCAGGACACGAGGACTACTACTACTACTATGCCGCGTGCTCGCGCCCACGCGCGATGATGCGTAATCTAGGGGGGAGGGAGGCGCAGATGTAGATAGCGGCGCGTATAGTTTACGTCGACCGGCCTGAGGGGGAGGGAAGAGAAAAGGATTGCAAAAGAGAGGTGAAAAGAGAGAAAGAGAAAGAGACTTACGGCAATTAAACTTCAAGACAAGTTTACTTTAAACTTTCATTCTCTCTCTCTCTCTCTCTCTCTCTCTGGCGATGTGGCCGAGTCTCTATCTCTTTCGCGCTTCCCCTACCTTCTCTCTCTCTCTCTCTCTCTCTCTCTCTCTCTCTCTCTCTCTTTCTCTCTTTCTTTCGCACGGATACTGCAGAAGGCTGTGTGTGTTTTTCGGGAACTGCAACGCGCGACGGGAGCGACGCGTTACGCTAGAATTACATTAATCCAGTGCTTTCTTCAATTAAGAGACGGGGAGAAAGGAGGGATAGAGAGCATTTTTCTTCGGATGCAAAGGAAGAAAGGTGGCGGCGGTTACTGCTGCTGCTATACTGCTGCGGAAAAGTTTCCGCTCCAGTTGGAATCGATCCTCTTCTTTCCTCTTTCTCCTCTCTTTGTTGCGTACTTCTTTGGTCGTTTCTTTTTTTTTGTACGCTGGGATGGCAAGTAGTTCACAAAGAAAATATTGTGATAAGAGCTGAATAATTGAGTTTGTGTTTACGACTGGTCGAGGGATATATGTATATAGTTTTAATTATTTTTCAGATTAATTATTATGTTCAAGACCCGATGGTTGTTATAGTCCCAGGGGGAGGGAGGGAGAGTTTTAAACAAGGCGCAGCCTTTGATACCTTTGATGCATAAAATGAGAAAAATTATAAGACAAAAGGTATTATAAAGTTTACAAAAGATCTATTTAAAGGAAAATTTTAACCGCTTATTTGTAGCTGCATCATGGAAAATTTCTTATAGTCTGGATTACGACGATGTGGAAAGGGTATAAGGACGAAAAAATTACAAAGAAAAAAAAAACGTGATACACAGACTTTTTGCGGTCGTATCAATTTCTCTCCTCTGAAAGGTTTATCTCTCGATGGCGATCGAGAAGAGGGAGAGGGAGAGAGAGAGAGAGGAGTAGGGCACTTTATTCTTCGTCAAAGTATAAGAAGCTCGATACGTCGACGGATCATTATATACCTCGCCGGTGCGGCAGATCATTTTTCATTTTCCCAAGAGGACGCGCTAGCTCGTCCTCGTTGGCGCCCTCGACGCGTCTCTTCTTTTCCTCTTATTTCTTTCATCGCGTATAGCATCACCTAATCTTTATACAATATCGTGCCAATATTATTTCAAAAGAATGGATTTTGGGTTTATTGGCTAGTTAATGCGAGACTTTGCTGTCAGTCGACTGATTCGTTTTATTTACGGTGTTTTTGTACCTGATATGAGGATGTGTACCACAAAGAAACTTAAAATAGGTCCGGTTCATTAAAATACATTGCCAATCTACTGTATTATACTGTACTTTCATGTAAATGATAAAATAGGAAATAGTGTAATGTAAGTAGCGCAAATAAATCAGCTGGTTTCCTTTCACCCAGCTATATGTACAGCAATATAGATATGTGGGTCAGCTGCTTGTTAATACAGACGTCATTTTAGCGTTGTAGTTATACTAGCACCATCTATCCCGAGTTTCAATGCGATACCATGTTCATGAGGATGATACTTGTAAATTAGATTATAAAGATCTCGGTGTCCCGTTTCAATGTATCATATAGAAACGCGGTCGCGCCTCAGGCTTGTATATTTGTCCTCACTCACATGCTCGTTGCAGTTGCTATTCCGCAGTAAACACAGAATTTTTGTATAAAAAAATATTCTATGCAGTTCGGTAAAAATTGTGGAAATTTCATTGTCATTTTGATATCCTTATTTCTTTGTTCCATATTGTCACGGTATTTTTCACATACCAATTCTCTCAGAGTATATGTAAAGAAAAACTTACATGAATAAACAACGCATGGTATTTTATATAATTCTTTATTTTTTAAAGATATCATTACACCTAATGTAATAGGGACCGGTTAAATTTATCTCTGAATTCTTTTCCACTTATGCGCTACTCCGAAAATTTTCACTTAAAAATTTTCCCATAGCATACATCCACGCGGTGCTAATTCATTTTCATAAACAGCCGATAAATTTGTATCGCGCATACACCCTCGCGCATGCGGGCATGATTAATGCATACAACAGAGTGAGAGTACACTGCCGTCGGCGGGGCACACGTCGAGAAGCGTTTCGGCGAAACACGCCAGCAGCGGTCAATGCGTATACATGCAAACACGTTCGCCACGTCGAGAGTGAAAGAGAGAGCGAGAGAGAGAGGGGAAGCTTCGAAACTTCCGCACATACACTCACACGTACACACGGGTGACACGCGAGCCGTTGTTCACTCGTGATTCCCACTTTCGTCCGACGGGATGACTACATCCCGGGCAATTTAGCTCTGGCATAATGCGCACACACGTGAACGGCGACACGGTATGATGGTATACACAGGAAAGAAACGCATTACCAACGCGGAGCGCGCGGCTCTAGGGAATCGCACGCTCGATTGACGCGCGCGCGCGCTTTACGTCGTCGTGTGTTTTTGGTTGCCCGCAGAAACCTTGGGCTTCTCTCTCGCTTTCTCTCTCTCTCTCTCCTCTGAGTGGCCTCCAGATCCCATCCCATGAATATGAAATCGCCGAGAGAAGTAGAGATAGGGCGGCAGCGACGCCGGCTATAACGTTAATACAAACTCTCCGCGGCGATTTCCATCCCCCACGCCTTGTATTTCCCGCGGTGCGTTACTTTAATTCGCTCGCGCGCGAGAACTGTTGGAAGTCCACTCTTCCCCCTCCCCCTCTCTCTCTCTCTCTCTCGCTAGTCTTTTCTCTATCTCTTCTTTTTCACAAATGTACCATAGCCGGGAAAAGGAAGAGGAAGCGTCGCGGCGCGACCTCTATTTCGGTTAATAAAGGGCTTAATTTTAACATTTTTCACCTATCCTGCGCACTAGAGACACTCGAAAGTTTCTTGCTAAATTAACTTTCAGGAGTGGGAGGGAGTGAGAGGTAGAAAGAGAGAGAGAGAGAGAGAGAGAGAGAGGCTGCTGGCTCTTTATGCGAAAAGTTTTACCGCGGAACATAATTTCACGACTAACTACAAGCCCATGCGCGCGCGCGCAGGGGGCTGTAGTCTCTTAAAAGACGCGGTAGTACTACGGCTAGGCGTGAAATTAATTATTATTATGAAAATCGTACTAATGACGCGCTCCTCTAGCTTCTACTACCCTCCTCTCCTTTCTTTTTTTTGTACTCGACGTTCTAAGGCTGCAGTTTTCCAAAAAGTTATTTTAAATATAGCCAAGTGAAGTATAAGAACGCTCGCGCGTTACGCTGAGTTACATTCAGCGCGACGGCGACGATGTCTTTACAGCCATAAATTTCATTGCAAAGACAAAGGATATTGCGAAAAGTTTCCTCTCGCTATATTTCTCAGGACTCGTAGAAAGAGAGAGAAAGAGGAGGAGGAAAAGAGAAATAGCTCGCGATATTCTCAATGCGATCGCGACAAACTTCGCGCGAATGTTGCTTCTATTTACATATTTTAAGAAGCTTCGTAGACTCTTTTATGTGTATATGAGCAATTTCATGGATAAAGTTGAATAACTGGGTACCATAAATAATTAAAAATTTATATTGGGGACCATCACACCTTGTTCAGGTTTTTCGTTTTTTTTTATAGACTATTTTAAAAAACACAGTCGATAGGGTACAGGAAACTTTTTTTAGCTGCAGTAACTTTATGTTTTAAAAATTCATGCCTGACAATGTTCACCCTTGGGATTTGTGGTGGCTCATGGGGATAGACCGATGGACTAGTAATTGAGTTTAAGTCCTCATGTCTGCACATAATAGGAGCAATACTGAATATTTATACGTATACGTGTGATCTGTTGACAAGCGCAAGATAAGCTTTTGTCACTGATTAGCACAAATGTGAAAGCACAAATAGAACAACTATGTAAAAAAGTGTACATCACCCTTCATATATAAATCATTTTGTCAGAAGCAGTTACGCATATATTACGAAACGAAAGATAAAACTAAAACATATGGGTTGTCGTTACATTGGCATTTTACCGCGATAAAATATTTCATAGGTCGATGAAAAAATGTTGATTTATTGAAAAAATTACATAAATTGAACAATAAATAGAAAATACTGAAAATACCGCAAAAATAGATAAAACAGGGGTTGTGTTTTTATTTTTATTAAATGTACATGCAACTCCTCCTGACAAAATAATTTATATTTGGTGAAATCCTTTCAAAGCATTTCTTTTAAATGAATTTATTATCATGCAACAAAGAACGTCTATGTGTTTATCATTTTCTGAAATCATAAAAACGTATTTTGATAAAAATACCCCTTAAGATAATTATCCATTTGTATTTTTCATACCCACTTATTTGAACTTTTCCATGGAATCATACACGAGTACACATCATATACGCATGATACTTATAACATCACTCCGAAATGGAATTCTTTCCCACGATGCGCGCGATTTCCTCTCACCTTTGAATCTCTGTTTTACATAATTCGATAACGACGTTAATCGCTTTTTTCCACACCGCCCTTCGGTATATATATACCGTCGATCTGCAAACTCGGAACAATAAAAAAACTCTGCTTTCCAAGAACTATACGCACTCTCTCTCTCTCTCTCTCTCTCTCCGCGTTAATTAGGATATTCTCGCGAGTATGCAAAAGAGCCGTCATAATAGCCTGTGCACCCGCTCCTGGTAATTAAGCTGACTTTCGCGGTACAATTATTTTCGCACTTTGAACGCAACTAACTTGTTTTCTTATATATACATATAAACCTCAGTGGCTTCGCGTTTCTTTACGCGCGGAGCAATTTGAGGCAGAATAAGCTCTGACGTGACTCGAGGACGTTCCCTTAGAGAAGATCAGCCCTCCGTCCAAACTGCACGAGCGTATATATATATATATACACGTTGGTATATAAGCATACGTACAATACATAAGCACACACATACACACAAACAAATATACATACACCAGTATGGTGGGTGTGTACCCGTAAAATGAATTTGCATTAGATACGTCGGAGCAAAGCTTCCCGCGGGCAATCACGGCGCGGTTTCCTGGGGAGCGCGCGAGCGTGAACTTCCGCTCTCTTTCTCTCTCTCTCTCTCTCTCTCTCTCTACCTCTGTCGTAAAACTGCATTTCGCTCTCTCTCACTCTCTCGCCAGCGACTAGAGGATGACAACGTCTTGTGAGAGCGAGTCGTGGCGCGTTGGTGAAAAGCCCTCGCACTGCTTTTGATTGGATTTTCATCGTGCGCGTGCGCGTTGCCGCCTCTGTGTGGGTACTGCTTCTTCTACTATGCAGAGGAGTCCTCTCATTTAAATGAGAAAAATTTCTTTAATTCCGAGAACGTAAATTAGATTACGCCCGGCTTTTCTTCACGGTCTTCTGAAAACGCGGTGAGAGAATTATTTTCTTTTCTTTTTTTTTTTCACGAGAAATTATCTTTATATAGATTGTGCTAATCCATGTAAATGGAAGTAAGCTAGAGGTTTAATGTAATATGAAATACGCGATAACAAGGAAAATTGTATGGAAGTTTGATGCCTATAATCTGTCAATTAGTACTTATGTTAATTGACTTGCATTCTTTGCGGTACTGCTCTCGAGGCGATAAATCATAATCTTCATTAGATGCACTATTCTCCGTATATATCTGACGAAACAATTAACCGTAAACCTGCCTATCCTACTCATTGGAACGGATTTTTTTTGTCCCTCCTTCTACTTTCTTAACAACGTGATGAATCGTACGATACGCGCCTATAGCCATTTGTTTGTCGAGTGGGTGGGCTTCTCTACGATTATTGAATAAACATCAATTTAAAAATCATTTGTTACAACTTACAAACACGCATATCTATATATACGTATATATAAATGATGATTCTCTCAAGGGACGCAACACTGCGATAATAAATAACGTTCCTCTTTCCATTGCCCTTCACTCCTCCCGCAACTGCGTTGGAAAGCAAAGTTTCTTCATTAATTTTCGAGCTGGCACGCTGAGCTTTTTTTCTCAACCACCAACCGGGGGGTTATACACATTTTTCAGCCGATGTAAACGTAAATACATAATGTCTTAACTAAGAGATTCATTAGCGTCAGCCGCGCGTGGGGCTTCTCACATGCAAACGACACGTGCGCACGCGCGCTTTATTAGTATACCTCTTCCATATACTCTCTCCGTGCTGCACGAGGCGATGTCTTTGTTCTCCCTTCTCTCTATTTCTCTCTATTTTGCGCCATCGGCGATCACGGCGCATCAACTTCCGTTCTTCTCTCTCTCTCTCTCTCGCTCTCGCTCTCTCCCCCGCGCCGCTGTAAAACTCGAAAATAAGGGGTTCATGCACTCTCTCTTGCTCTATCTATCTATCCAGCGCGATATTATCGCGAGCGCCGTCAATGTGTTTACCTTTATGTTTAAGGCACGATATAAATACTCTCCCGGCTCATAAGACGCCGATTACGTAAATTGTCGACGGGCCTTCCTCTCCCCTCTTGTTTTTTTCTTCTTTTATTTTTTACTCTCGACGTTGAGAACGGGGAAGTATTTACAGAGAGGGAGAGCGAGAGGGTCGTTTGCTGCAGCCGCGATTTTGTTTATGCGGGGTTGCGGGGAGAGGCAAAGGAAAATGGGAGAGGGAGGATGGCAGGTTTTAATTAGAGATTCGACCGGACTGTAATTACTTTATAAAGCTTCCGAACTCGATGAAATGGAATATACGATGCTAAGGAGGCTATCGTTAAGGTTCTTAGAGTTATGACTGCAGCATAGGAAGCTAGAAAAAGCGAAAGCATTTATAGGCATGATGTAGACTTTCCGGTAATTGATCCGGAAACGGATAAAGAATATACTGCAAAATATTTTTAATAAAATCAACAAAAGCTTCGACAGAATTATTTAAAAAAAGAAAGATACTGTGTATATATATATTATTTTTACTCAAACCGCATTGTTCGTTATTTTGAGCGGACTGTGTAAGGAAGAAAAAGCAGGAAAAAAAATACACATCCAACGCTTCGTGTAGAAATAATACTCACACGCATCACTATCGCGTGCAAAAAACCATGACGCGCGCAAAGAACCAGAGCTGACTACGCGTATACTCTTGAAAATCGATATTTTCACCCCCTCCCTCCCTCTTCCTCTCCTCTTTCGTTCTCGACAATGTATAGAATAAAACTAATTTCAACGCTGCATGCCGCCGCTGGCGTTGCCGCACCACAAACCCATTCTCATAGCACCGCGAGACAGGCACGCAGCATCGGCTTCCTTCAACGCTCGCAACTCTCCCCCCTCTCATATTTCTATCCGCGTGTGTAGGTGCGCGCGCGCGCGCTTTTCCGCTCCCTTCTTCGCGGAAAGTCTCTTTCTTTCTCTCTCTCTCTCTCTCTCTTTCTCCACTCCATCGTATCGATATATATATAGGAAAAGAAATTCCAAAGTATTTACGGCCGCGCGTGTATAGAAGAGTATCAGCAACAGCAGCGTCGTCGCAAGAAGAGCGCGCCCGATTCCTACATTAATTGCGTCCCGTTACTCTCCCTCTCTCTCTTTCCCTCCGTCGGGACGTCAATAAACAAGCGCGATATATTGTATTACGCGCATTATATTCCAAGAGGTAGCGAGAGAGAGAGAGAGATGCTCTCATCGCACTATACACACTACTCGCGTCTTCCTCCTTCCGCCGCCTGCACTATATAGCGAGGGCGTGCAAGAAACGGGCAGCAGCGGGCCTGGGGACGGGAGGGAACGAGGAAATCGTGGCGCATCATAAAGTCGTCGATGCGCGCTAATCACCCGACTGTATATATCTACCCGCCTCCGCGCGTATCTACCTGCATCGGTATATATGTATATATATGTATGTGTATATCGCGTTTCTTGCGCCTCGTCTAATAGCGCATACACGTGTGTATATATATATATCTCTATGTGTATGTGCACTCACGCCGGACACACTGGGAATGAATGCGCATCCGGAACGGTTTTGTTTTTAATCTACCTCTGCGTTTACGTCCTGCCTAAGAAAGAGAGGAAGGACTTTCGCGAAATACCGGTTGAAGTGTTCCTGGGGATCTCTCTCTCTCTCTCTCTCTCTCTTGCTCGTATAGTGCTTATACACACGAGAGCATTGCGGGCTAATGGACTATGGGAAAAGCTCCTTAGCGCGCCGATTATGCTCGTATACGTGTCATATGTTGCGCTGCAAGCATGATCGACGATGCCCCACCGCCTAATGAATGGACTCTCTCTCTCTCTTCCCTCTCGAGAGTGAACCTTTCTTTTCCACCTCTATATAAGTGTCCACGTTGCACGTGTATACTGCGTCTCTTACGGTTCATAACACACTGCGGTGCTCGCGTACTTATATAATATGCGACGAAAAGAAATTTCGAGCTTGCTTCCTGATTGGACGTTTTTGTTTTACCCTAGAGCATTTTTCTTTTTTTTTTCTTTTTTTTTTGTTTCGTTGTGGATTCCATGCGCAGATTTGACGCGTGCACGCGCGAAGGCTCGTGTTTGTTTTGTTTCTAATGACACGATTTATCACGCGCTTGTGCATTCCCATTTATTTCGCTGGACCCGCACCGTAATGGATAGTGAGAACAACGAACCGCACATATACTTATATCTATATATATATATACATCGCATACGTATATGTATATAGTCGTTGGTGAGAAGTCGGGGAAAAAAATCAGAATGATTGCCCGGGTGATAAACGATTTTCTCGCTCACACGAGAGAGAGAGAGAGTGGGCGTGTATGTAGATTTCCAATTGATTTCGGAGTAGAAGGTCGACGGTCTTTATCGAGCACAGGACGAGCACAGCTCACGCGGAATCTATTATATTCCGACTAATCACTCTCGGATTATTATTTAGTATTCCGTGGCTTTTTTTCTGGGGGGTTTCTTTTTTGTTTTCTATGCTCATGGAATGCGTATGGCCGAATACCGATCCGTATATAATTAATACACGTATATGACGAATCCGTTAACGTCTTAATGGATTGGGCTGTCTGTATATGCAGAGCATGGGGCGATCGTAAAAAAATACACGCATATAGACATACACATATCGGATGTTATACATATATAGGCGAGAGGCTCGAAAAGTATACCGTTTTGTCGAGGACAGATGAAAAAAAGAACAGAGCAAAATAGAAACAACAAGCGCGCTTAAGTGGCCGCGGCTTCCGTTCAATAATCCTTAACAAACTCCCAGTGTAAAAGCATTTATTACGTATTTTTTCCTCTCGATTTAATGTCTTACACACTGGTCTCTCTCTCTCCCTCCCTCTCTTTCTACCTCGGGGAAAATTAATTAATCCGGTTCGCGGGGAAAAAGGCTCATGCGCGCGTGTGCAGATGCTCGCCTCAACTGCTCGTCTCCTTGTATATATATATATACATACCCTCTCGCTGAGCTTTTTTTTCTCTCCTGTACGTGTGTATGCTTTATCGTCTCGTGATATCAGTGGCGGCAGTAGGCTGCTACTGCTACTATACTACAATGCGCGTAGGTCCTGTTTTCGCAGGCTGAAAATCGTCTCTCTTCGTCTCTGTCGCTCGCTCTCTCTCTCTCTCTCTCTCGCCTTCTAGCCTGCGCATATAGTCCTGGGCCCTGGTGCGCATTTTGATAAGAGGATTATACTACGCGCACAACGCGGCTCTCTCCCTTCTATCTCTCACGCAGCTTCCACGCACAACCGGTAATCAGCAATGTATAGCGCATACATGTATATATACACGTGAGCATAATATCGAAACTACACGATGCTGCTGTTTCCTTATTCACGTGTATATATATAGGATATATTCCTTGGTCTTCCATACGTACGCATAATTCTTATATATATATACACGCGCTACATGTGCGTGCAATAACGTAAGGAAAATTTACCGGGATAGGATCTAGCACGCGGGTGGGCAGTATAGAGAGGAGGCCGACCACGAGTGCGTGTAATTCGACCGTTAAGGAAATTACGGCGGGGGCGAGGAATGCACACACTGATGTGGGCGCGCTCTCGATTGTTTTACGCGCGTAGCCTGTGATTTTCGATGATCAAGGTGATTTTGTATACGCGCCGTGGCGCGAGTGAGGTAAACGTCTCTGTCGCGACACTTTTAATGCTCCGCGGGGCATCGCTCTTCCGTATCTCGTACGTATGTGTGCTTATATATAATTCGAGATTCCATCGGTTCAATATAACGTTCGCAGGGAGACACGATATATCATGGTTTCCTGCGTTTTTATAATGTATAATGTGTGACTAGCTTACTGTGTCAATTTTCGCGTCAATGCGCGCGAATACGCTAAGACTTTTTCTTTGGCTTGTTCGCAAATCGAATGAATGAGTTTTTTATGCAGAGTGAGAGAGAGAGAAAGAGAGAGAGAGAGGGAGGGAAACAGAGAGCAGGAAAATTTAAGTGAGACCATCGGGGACGCGCACAACGGGTATAAAATTTAACATTTTTATACTTTATGTAAAGAGCGAACGCGCGAACTTTGTGTTTTTCAGCTCTCCAGAGATAACTTTTATCGCGAAATTTTTTCTTGTTAAAAAAAAGTGTGCACCATCCCCTCTTTGTACGTACCTACCTACGTACGTAAAAAAATCTCTTCCTCGAAGGCAAAGAGGACGTTGAAATTTCTCATCCTTATGCTCGTTCAAAATAACATTGGCCCGTAGCCTTAAACTCTAGTCGTCGTTATATTAGAAATAGGATTTTTTTTTATAAACTTGGTGTAACAAGATTTCTGGTATTATGAAGTCCAAGCAACGCATCTAACAGCTGCAAAGAGAAAGATCAAATATTTTACATGGTGAATCAACACGTATGTATGTGAAGAATTATAAATTAATTATTCAAAATAATTATACGATGTCAAACCCAGGCTGTTAATTAACGCCGTTAGCTTGAGACAATAAATCGTTTTACCTTTTCACATATAGTAAAAAGTTTAAATTTTACGAGACCAAGTATATGTTATTGCTGTTCAAACAATAATTTACTTTAAATTTTGATTTAAAAAAGTTCTAAATGCTTTGACAACAATTAATCTATTGTAAATCTAATTATTAATTTTGATAGAGTAAAGAGAGCGATTGTCCAAATTTTAACAAGGACGAATGCAGCGTTATCGTTCCGTGGAATCGACTTTCCCATTATTCTGGGAAAATTTATTCGGAAAGTTAGTAAAAATTGCTGTAACACATAAAAAGTTATGAAAAAATGTGCAGTCCCTAGATTATGCAGATTTTCATTGTAACTTTCTAGAAGAATTCTATCTGAGCGCAATATTTAATTTCTTTTTACTAGTCATATGATAATTAGTTAATGGTGAATTCGGAATCTACTTATATAAGAATGTATTCTTATATATATATTCTGCGGAGGCTTCAAATGTTTTAAACTAAAGCTATTTAAATGAATAAATGAATAAACATTCACTTATTGCTTCTGTTGTTTGCAATAAATATAAGATTTTTAAAAAATCATAAAAATTACCAAAATCATTTTTATAAATAGCTTCGAAACAAAATGACCTTAAAAAAAGGACATTTATTCAAAATATATATTTGACAATAATGACGTTCAATTTATTTTTAAGTGCACTTTACTTAGAATGATATATATTATACATAAGTATCTAGCAATAAAATACTATTTTTAACAATTTAAATTTTTATGGACTTTTATAAAATTTTTACAAAATAATGTGATAGAGTTCCCTTCAGACACAATGTTCGTTATACACTGAAAATATTAATACCCTAAAGCAAACATTTTGCAGCAGTAGATTAAACTTTTTTGCACACTGAAATAAAAATATTGTTATAGTTAACATATATGTTAACAGTTAACATAAAATATTCGATTTTGGGCCAATTATACCAAATTCTGTATGCAAAAATGCTATTGTTACGGCAAGTATATGGGCGTATTTAAGCCAAATAGCTCATATATATTAACTATTAACATATGACCAATTCACATGAATATACTGTCATTTGCACTGAGAAAACAATATGATAATAGTTAACATACGCGTGTTAACTATAATCATATTGTTTTCTCAGTGTGAGAGTCACAATATTTATTTATTTAGCAGAGTAATACATATAATAGTAATGCATGTTAAATCTTACTTAGGCATGATTACATGTCTTAAGCAGATAACATCCTATAGAGGTAGACATGCTACCTGTACATAGGTCCGGTACAATAACATTTTAAATTTAAAAATAGTACTTTTTAGGATTGAAAAACTTGATTAATTTATTTTTAATTAATTAAATTATTCATATTTAATTTTTCCCATAATATTCGGAAAAGTACAAATAAAAAAAGCAGTTTTATTGAGCTGAGATCTAATACTGGGTTTGTTCTTACTATTAAACAGAAAGATAAATTATACTTGATTAGAAAAAATATAGGTTGCATCTGGATAAAGGGCAAATAAATATAATAACAATGATTCTTATACAAAAACCTATTATTCTCTCTTTCTCTCTCACAAAATTCTTTGTCTCCGTCTACGGAACGCGGCTCGACACACGCGGCGCTTCGTGTAAAGAGTCATTGTTATAACTATAAACTTCATATGTTAACTATTAACATATCAAATATTTGAAATAAAATATACATTGTATCTAGAAGATTGTACTGTAGTTAACGTAAATAAATTACATAATCTTCATTAAGATATTGGCTAATTTTAATGTTATTGTGTATACACGTTAACAATAAAGATGTTTTTCTTTCAGTGTGCAATAAGTAATGAGATTTTTTTCATTCTGCGGTAAACATAATGTAATATTGAAAATGTGGTTCTTACTACTGGAGAAAAAATAATGAAACTGTACAAATGTACGTAGGAACTCAAACTGATTTTGACAAAATGAAGATTCTCATTTTTCTAAATTTATCTTACCTCTCTGGTTATGAAAAAAAATAACTTCAATGAATTCTAATAATAATATTATAAACTCTTTTACGTTTCTTCATATACATCTACCTAATTGCATTTATTTTACGAAACTAAGGTAAAATTCACCTGTTATTTCGATTTGGAATAATCGCGTTACACAGAAATCGATAAATCCTCATTTTTTCTGGTCATAAATCATGTCCGCACGCAAAGCTGAAATGCACCTTTATGGGCCCGCTTATTTGGGAATACTTTTTATAGGCCACAAGATACATCATTGATTTTCCAAATGGTAAAAGTGACATAAACTACATTCAATATTAATTAAAAAAAAGTCAAAAAAATCTCACGTTCATTTATCCATAAAAAAATACCTATATAAAATTAAAAAAAAAATCTTACAAATGAACGTACTGATAAAACCACGAGAATTCGCTTTCTCGCCAGCAGCAGCAGCAGCAGTAGCAACGTTTCTAAACTGCAACCTCAACGGAAACTCAACTCGTCATCACTATTACCTGCACATCCATACCATCCTGCTCGACAGAACCATGACTCTGTATTTTAGCGCTTCTGAATACCATAAAAGAAGAAAAAATAAGTCAGAAATCCCTCCATCAGCTGACAACAGGCTCGCGCGCGACGCTTTACTTTTCATTAAAGATATTCCTTTATATATACTTACATATATACATAAATACTCGCAACGCATATAATACAGACACATAAGTAAGTAGCCCGCTCTCGCGCACGTGTGCACCGCTCTGCGTCCTTCCTCCCTCTCTTTCTCTCTCTCTCTCTCTCTATCTCCCACCTGGTTCGCCAGCAGCAACTAGTTACACGTATGAAATAATCTATTATCTTGGAGAGAAGGAGGCGGAGGCAGCGGGGAAGGAGAGAGGGGGGGGAGAGTTATCTGGCGCGGGCATTGAATCGCCAAGGCCGTGGAAGAGCAGCGGCAGAAAAGTCGCACCGCGGTCGTCGAACTTGCTCCCTCTCTCTCCCTTGCGCGCGTGGTGCTGCATCTGAGCAGGCGCTCGCACTCGCGCGTATATATATATATATATACACACGCGGAGAAGACGTTGCTGCCGAGTGCGTATATCTATGTGTGTACGCATAAGCCTCGAGTGCCACCCGCGGCTCATCACCCCCGCAAAGGGAGCCTCTCGTTATAAGTGAGCGCGGGCGCGTGCGTCGCTATACTAAATAACCGTCGTCGCTCTCTCTCTCTTTCTCTTTCTCTTTCTGCAGGGATTTACCTTATTTCGCGGTTCTCCTGCGCCTTCCCTCTCGCATCGCTATCTCTTTCGCATCGCCGTCGTCGTCCTCTCGTATCCTGCTCTCCTTCCGACTCTCTTCCCCTTTTTTTTCTTTCTCTCTCTCTCTCTTGCTTTTCTATACCTTGAAACGTTGTTACATGCTTATGTATATCTATATACCTTCCCTTTCAACTTCATCCTGCTCTTCTACTCCCTCGGTTAGTCTTTCTCCTCTTTCTTTCACGCCAATGCGTTTTCATAATTTTATTATATAATTGACATCAACTCTCCGCCCTTGTATATACGCAGAAGTAGCAGCAACTCTACACTCCCTATATATACGTACGTTACATATACGTATACGCCTCTACACCGCCTAACACACAGTACGCGTACCGGTTTTTCCGTCTCCCTCATTCGCTCGCTCGCTCTCCGCGCTCTTGTCTTTTGTCTCTCGTTTTCCTTTTGCTCGTTTACATCAGCGTCAAGCCCGCGGCAAAATATACCTGCTTAATTTTTGCTCCCCTTATTTTATCCCTTCGACCGACCATACAGAGCGACGAGAGGTGAGTGTTGTCTAGACCCTGTATATATACATGACGAGAAAGAGATAGAGAGGAAGAAGAGAGTTGCTTCTCTCTGCTGTAATTAGGGCCAACTCACGAGAAAGAGCGAGAGAGAGAGAGAGAAAGACGTGCAGCCACAGGGACGAACGAGAGATTGGCTGGCCGCTGACTCGTCGTATACATGTGTGTATATATATATATATATATATGGTTTATGCGTATATAGAAACTACGCAGTCACGCTACATTGCAGCTGGTCTCGCGTACTGCAACTACCGTCGAGACAAAAACCGTTCAATTTACTATTATTATCGAAGGGAGTGCAGCTGAGGGATGAAGGAGGAAATCCTCCGTATGGAAACTATTCTAATTTTATTAACGACCCGAGAATTTTATGCCGGCACGTGCTATGGAGAATCATGTATGTATGTATATGTGTGTATATATATATATATATTGTATTATACACGATTGTTTATTTATTCTTTCTCAACGCGCGTTATCTACTCGACCCTTCCGGATAATCGTTGTATTAAGCCAATTATTATACAGCCCCGCATCCCGTGGCCGGATTTCTCTCCTTTTCTCTCGCCTCGCCGCGGCATTATACGCGCGCACATACCTCGGTTTTCTGAGAAAACGTATCGGCTTACGTGACTCGCTAAATTAGCCGTTTACATATTATACACTGACACCTTTATCTTTTACGCTCACACTCTTATATACACGCTTCTCTTTATATCCGGGCAATTTATCGATCGACATATTCTACTGTGAAAACTCTTCGTTCGCTATGCGCGTGCACACGTATTACACGTGCGAATATATATATATATTTATATATATATGCACGACTATACATCGAAGCTCTCTAAAAGATACAACGTGGGGGTAATTAGAGTAATGATCGGTTCTCAGGAAAGATGACGTGGAAGAGTACTATAACCCCGAGGACACGAGGAGTTAACCTTGAATAGCCTCATCACGTATTCCTCAAAATACACCCCGATCTAAGTATATAACCATCTTTCGCTAGAACTTTAACCGCGACGTCGTTCCCATATATACATGTATATAATATGTTCGTACCAACTCTACACCTGCGCCTAAACTCTATATATACACATGTGTATAAATTTCCGGTCTTCTCGGAGGAGCCGAAAGCTTTTTACTTGGAAGAAGAAGAAAAAAGAGAAACACTTTACCTCTTCGACTAAACAGTCGTCCGCGCGTGCCGCAACGGACGATAAACTCCATCAAAGGGAAGCGAATATAGAAATAAGTTCTGTATCCGCGTGCTTTCTCAGTAGCATTTAAAATTCATAGGAGCACTTATCCTTAACAACGTCACCGCGCGATCGTCAAAATAATTTTTCCTAGCTCTATAAAAGTATGTATATTAGTGAAGAAAGGAGGCTCGTATATTATGTATATAAATATATGTATATTATATGTATATAGGTATAAGAGTGAGCGCGAGCGCGCCATAAGGGCGCGAAGGGGGTTCGCTCGTAATACAAAGGTACTTGGGGACTTCTATTGGGGGAATACTTGGGCGCGACCCAAGTATTCAGGCACTTGGTTCATCCCGCCCTTTCCCTATATCCCGGTATGCTGCTGCTGGCATCCCTATTGCGTCATCTTCTTCTTCTTCTTCGTCATCGTCGCCTTCTCTTCCACCCTCTATATGCGTTTACGTATATATCTATAACATCTGTGTAGGGGGTGAGTATATGCACAACCTAGATTTTCAAGGGTGCAGGCGCGGCAGATAGCGTTCTCCACACGAAAGACGCAGGAGACGAAGAGTAGAAGGAGGAGAAGGAGGAGAAGAAGGAGGAAGAAGGGAAAAGGCCATTTCCTCTCTTTCTCCCTGTCTTGGTATGCGCCGTGTATATATACTTCCGCGCCTCCCATGCGCGCGCGCACCGAGAGTTGGTTGCTATATGCGCTGGATCAAGTTTGCGCACCCGTGATTACGACTGCTGAGGAGAATTTAACAGCTCGAGTATGTGTGTGTGTACAAACACATGCCGAGGCTTTTTGGGAGAGGAAGAAGCCAGAAATGTAAAAATCGCGGTTGCTGAAGAATCGTTTATTTAACTGTGATTTAACTCTTTAAATGGCAAATACCTACAATTCAATAGAATACAGTTGGCCTTAATTAACAAAACTGTTGTTCTCGGCTTTAGCAAAAATAATGTTGTTGTTGTTCTCTTTTTCTTATACACTCATAATCATTCTCTCACAAGAAACGAACCATTCAACGGTGGTTAAACGAAAGAATACTAACAACGCCAGAAACAAAAAAGCGTAAACACCGTAATACGGAAGCAAATGAAGAGTCGTAGATGTGAGCCCGGGCAATTTATTCGTCGTGCGATAATTCAGGTCGCCTGCTCGTGTCACCTATAGAGCCAGACGACACTAGACACGCGCTCTCGCATTGTCTAGGAGATTTTCTCGTCAATACCGACGGGTAGCGTCGAAGATTGCAGTTGCTCGTCTAAAAGTTTACGGGCACCCGCGCGCGCGCGCGCTCAACCAAGCGTATTGCGGGTCTATATGACAACGATGTAAAGGCAATTTCTTCTCCGCCTCGACGAAAATCTTCAGTTCACCTATACACACCAGAGAGGGAGAGAGAGATAGAGAGAGACACGTGTGCTAGCAGAGCTCCGTTATATATATATATATATATATACACCAAGGTACATGGGTACACCTATATACACTGTGCGCGTCCGACTCTTTCGTTCTTTTTTTTCTGTTTCTCTGTCTCTTCGTCTTTCTTCTTCCTCGACTTTTTCCTCTTTTCCTTTATTCAACGCCTTGCAATTTCCTTGGCATTGCCTCGTGCGACAAATGTAAACACACCGCGCCCGAGTGCGCGCGTGCGCGCCTACTCGCTTCAGACTCGTAATAAACGTTCCAGGGAGACTCGTCGGGACCGGGAGCGAGAGGGAGAGAGAAGAGAGGGAAAAAGTGTGGAATCACACAGACGAGGTAATTTATTGACTCGCGCAGCTTTCACAATATTTACCAGTGTAAGAGTGAGAGAGAGAGAGAGAAATAATTTTTCACTGCAGTAGCTGTCTGGTGTAGATAAACGTTTATTTGTTCTCGTGTCGCGAAAAAATATGTTGCAATGTTGTGCGGTAACTCTTGCTGCTATTGATAATAAATTTGTCTTCGCGCTGAAATCCCGTAAATTAGATCGTTTAAACGTAATATCGAGCTTGCAACTTTTGTTTTAATATGCCTTTTCGTTGCACACATACATATAAAAATTTGATTAAACAAGTATTTGTTGCAGCAAATTCTTTAACTAACCACAGTTACCAAAGTAATTTGATAATAATCTCGCTCTTATTATTGAAATTTCAAGAAATTCTTAAGTCTATTGCAATGTAAGTAAACTATTTTTCGTTTAATTTTGAATGTTATTAATTTTCAACAGCATTCCTCGTTTGTTATTTCTGTGGTAATAAAACGTTCAGGTTGAGCAATAAACTAATGAAAAATAAATAAATTCTTAAAGACTAACCATATCCTTTGAAGTTTATTATAAACGATGCTCTCAATTAAAACATCGTTTCGTATAACTATACTACTCGCACTACCAGAATTAAGCCATCAGCTCCGAACATGGATTTTATTCACCACCACGATCAATCCATGCGCATTTATCTCCACATTTTACACACCATCTCTCTCCCTCTCTCTCTTTAAAAAAAAACCTCAGCGCCGTTTGCTTTCATTCCCAAGACCTTCGGTATTTCTCTCCCTCTTTCTCTCTCCGTCATAACGGAATTTTTTTGAATTCCTGAAACGCCCGCCACGGCGCACGCAAGCAACTCAACGGCGCACAGCTAACCCGCTCTCGATGATCGCGCGGAAGCGAAGACTTGCGTGATGCTCTGATCGTTCTTTCTCTCTTTCTCTCATTTTCTCTCTTTCTACCGTGTGTGTGTTCGGTCGAACGGCGACATGTGTCCCGCGAAGCGAGACGACGTTTTCCGCGAAGATACCGGTAAAGTTCGTGTCCGCAAACGCAACGAGAGAGGGGGGGGGCAATCTCAGTCACGGATCATCGTTTAGTTGCCGCAGGACGAATAGGGCCAATCGTTTACGAGCTTGCAATTGACAGTTCGGAGAATTTTTATACGATACGACTCTGGCAAAGTTTGTATTGACACACTGGTTAGAATGATGGAATAATTTCGCCGTCTGGCCGAGATATAGGGAAAACTTTCGACTTTTCACTATTCCATATATCCATACATATAATATTCGTTTTTACTCCTAAAGAAAAAAAAAAGAAAAAAAATTATTATGAAAGGAATTTTCGAGTCAAATAACTTTGTGTGTCTCGCCGACGTGTATACGCTCAAACATTTAAAATAAAGTGCTCCTGGCTATATTTGTTTTCTTTTCAGTACGGGATCCCAACATTTCAAATTCAGAAGCGTAACTCACGCGCATATACACAGACACATACGTGCCACTATATACGCACGGCGGCGCGTGCACGCGTTTTTTTTCTTTTAGCGCGCCGCCGCCCTTCTTTTTCCTGTTTTTTTTTCTCTCTCTCCCCGTCCTTCGCGCCGCCAACCGTTCTCGCGCTAC
This sequence comes from Torymus tubicola, assembly GCA_035583055.1. Taxonomy (NCBI): domain Eukaryota; kingdom Metazoa; phylum Arthropoda; class Insecta; order Hymenoptera; family Torymidae; genus Torymus; species Torymus tubicola. Next base: position 16,050,118 of record JAWWEQ010000055.1, on the reverse strand, counting down.
GCTATAGGGATACCGTAATTACATAATGCAGCTCCATTAAAATCCATCCTCGGAGATCCTCTTTAGCATGTTAAACCGTAGCCGTAACCCGCCGTATATATACCACGCGCGCCGCGCGCGAGAGCGGCACCATATCAGCTTTGCGTAAGAGCACTTAAATTGTCGTCCTCCTCGCTGCTCTCAAAGCGCCTATAGGAGAAGGGTCGGGGGCACGAGAGAGAGAGAGAGAGAGAGAGAGAAGGGAGAGAAGAGGAGAGAAAAAAAGCGACCGGCCACGATCCCGCAAGCTACATATACATATAAGCGACCGCCCCCTCGTGTGTCAAACAGTAGTTAACTCTAACGGTATCTATATATATATCTATATATATATATCCATCGTGTGGACCACCAGTATGAGCTCGAGATACACGTCAATTTTTTCCATGTAATAGGGATACAATATGTATATATATAAGTATATCGACGTGTACCTTATACTTCGTTGAAAATCGAGCTGCGTGATCGTTTTTTCTTTTCATAATCACTGAGAAAACTATACATACTTGAGCAGCTGATCGACGTAGAATTGACTTATTGTAGAGCATGCTCGCGAATAATCCCAAAATAATATATAGAGCTAAACTGTCGGATGCTCCCGGGCGAATTACGCTTCAACTAATTAGCTTTTGTGCGCTCACGCGCGTAAACTGCCTTTGACACTGGCTAACGAATGAATTCGATGTATAGTATTTCGTATTATTAGAATGATTACCGTCTAATTTAATTAGAGGAAAAATTCCTTTTACAGCGCGCGCGGGGACCTTCCGTTTCTTCTTCTTCTTCTTCCTGCGCTCGCGCTCGCTAATGCGATGAAATTCGTGAGATAACAAACTTTAAAGCTGTTTACTCGGTACGTTTAGCCTCGTATATATAAACTACAAGGACAAAACTTATTGTTCTGACTCTCTCTCTCTTGCTGTCTCTCGCTTCCAACTCCAGGGCAATATCATTATTCGTTCGCAGCCGTGCGCGGAATTTCCCTCGCACGCATACTTCGGATGAACGGCAGCGTTGGCGCAAATGAGAAGCGATTTCCGAAGGGAAATACTACTACTGCTGCTGCTCTTGCTATACGCTCACCTATTTAATTTATTCGACTTCTCTTTGTCGCTCGCGACTCGCATGCCATGCCCACTCTCGATTTTATGCGCTACGTGTGTGTGTGTATATATATATTAAATTGCGAAAGAGCTGGTGTGTATACGACGATGCGTGTACAGCAGCGGAGCGACGATAATAATAGTTACGCACGCGTGTTTCCGAGAAGCGCCGCTGATTTCATTGACTTGGCTTTTTCTCCCGCGAGGCCTTTAATTGCTCTTCCATAAAGCAAGACCCGTATTTTTTTGCTCTCTCTCTCTCTCTCTCTCTCTCTCTCTCTCTCTCTGGCGAACGCGCGCGCGCTAGAGGTTGTAATACCCATGCATCTACTATGTATATATGTAGGTCTGCGGCGGATGTATAGCACCCGTGACTGAAAAGAACGGAGTTTATGCTTTTATTGCCCATCGGTGTATATAGAGGCTGCTGTTGCTGTTGCTACCGCTGTGTATAGCTCGTTTTCTGGCTTTGAAAAAAAAAGAAGGAGTATCGGTATAGATATACGTGCAATAGTGTGTGTATATAGTCGTGTTACATATATATATATATATAGTCGTATTATACGAGTACGGCATAGCGCGCTTGTACGTCTATACTTTAACTCTTGATCTTTGTAAATTCACGAGAGAAATCAAGTGGGAATTATATTCTATATAAACAACCTTTGAGGTGGTATATAGTTGAACTGTTTCGTTTTAACTTTGCGTCAGCGTTCTAGCGTGGAATTACAGAAGTGCAAAGAATTAAAAAAACCCGCAACCAGTGTCGGTGCGCGTCTATTGAATACGCGCAGTTTCGAATTATCTCAGCTTGCTTTTCCGAAAGAAAAAGTAAACGCGGAAGAGATGAAACTGTATTAAAGTTGAAATTACACGCTCGTCATTGCCGAGTGATCTCAGGCAGTGCATAGCGCTGGAAAAATTGCATCCCTTTCTCTTTCGCAAATTTTCCATGTTATTATATCAAGCTTATGCTTGAACAAATTAGTATACTTTGTAATAAGGTTGTTACAATGTAAATGAAAAACAAAAACATACTACTTCTCTCAACTTCGCGTCGATGCAGTTAATATATTTGATTTAAAATGTTTTTATACACACACACACGCACACACACACACACACACACACACACATACATACATGAAATATTTCAACAATGTATTGATTTCCCTAATTTTCTGAAGTAATATTACATGCGTATACCTGTACAAATTGACGAAATTATTGTTGATATACTGCTAGTATATTAAAAATTCGTATCGTTTATTAACGATACGAATATGTTTGCTATGTAATTTTGGATACTCTACCTGCTGAATTCCAAGTAAAAAAAAAACAAAATTATTTACCGTAAATTTTTCACTCCAAAATTCGTCGACTACCCGAAATCCCTCACATTACTCTGTTCAGCTATCAATTTGTTCACTTATCAACAACCGTGTCGTCCCTAAATCACCATATCCTATTAAAATAAAAAAAAGGGGGAATCTAAAAGAGCGACAGATACAAATCGAAAATGTTCTTATCCGCGTGAAAATATCCTAAACCACAGAGTTCATTGACAGACAGCCGGTGAGACGCGAAAAGGATAAGCAACGAGTCTCGTTCTCCCTCGTCGCGAGGGAGTTTGATTTGTGTGATTTCTTTCGCGGTTCCGTGCGCTGCGGCAGGAAAGGGAGGGAGGAGGGAGAGAAAAGGCGCACGCGTGCGCCTCGGGTCAATTGAAAAAGAAGATCAATCGATCCCTTAAACGTCCCTCGTAAAAACCGCTGTCCCAGACAGTTTCCCCGGGAAAAGTTCGAGGGCTGCCGCTGCCGTCGCCGCCGCTACGTTATGTGTTACTCGGCCGAGGGGAAAACTTGCCTTCTCTCGAGAGCAAACGAAAGAACTCTGTATATATATATGTGTGTGTATGTGTGCGTGTGTGTGTGCAACTCGAACCGTGTATACATACGCTATCCGTCGGCATTATACACACCTGCAGCTGGCTGGCTCTCTCTCCCTCTCTCTCTCGATTTCCTCGCAAACTTCCGAGTCATTAATTAGAACCGCGGTGCAATTTCTTTTTCCTCGCCCCCCCCCCTCCCCCCTCTTCTCCTTCCTTCTTTTACCGGCAGACTGCTGCAGGCGTGTGTGCCACTATACTGCTTCGATTTTAGAGTTTCTTAAAGTCCCGCCGAAGTAAGAAACGTTATACGACGTCGGCTAGCAAGGGCGAGAGTAAAGTGTTCCCCATATAGCCCACAGGAATGCGAACGGACCAGGCTGCCCTTTCGTTTTATTTTATCTTTGCCTATATATACACTGATTTTTCGCTTGCGTGTATAGGGACGATGTGGTGGAACCCGCATGACGAAGAAAAATGAATTCAATCTCATAAAAGCGTCATTAAAATTTTCCAAATACCTCGAGAAAGATCAGTCTGCACGCGCGTTCGTTAGTCTCTTATCGCACGGGCTTGATTCACGCGCTTACCCGTTTCTTGTCTAATCGACTTTAACTGCTCTTTATGATTTACGATATAGGTCACACGCGGATCTCAAGTTTTTTCCAGTCAATCCTGTATACATATCTATATATACATACTGATACTTTTCCATGATTCACTTCGTCGTCGTCGTCGTCATCATCATCATCATGGCGCGCGCATATGTGCGCAGAAAAATTTTCTTTTTTCCTCGGTTCTCGTGTTGCGACGACGATGAAATGGGTTTATTAGCCGCGGGCGCTTATCGAAGAATACGCCGGAGTCGTCGGCTTTCCACGCGGACAGGTTTTTTGTCTTGCCGGGAATAGACGCGCAAGCGTATAAGTATGAAAGCTGCGCAGCAGCAGCAGCAGCAGCAGCAGTAGCAGCAGCAACTTTATCACGCGGTGAATGCGCCACATTAATAACGAATCGCGTGCTGTCGTGCCACCCACTGCGCGCCGCCCGCTACCAATCTCTTTCTCTCTCTCCCTCTATATATATATAGATATAAGTATTATATAAGAATATCTGCTCTCTCTCTTGCGCGTGCGATTAGACGTGAGACACGCGCGTTACGCTCGGCTAATTAAGCCGTGTCTCTAATTATACTTTTTGCCCTTAATATGCGCGTTGGCTCGTGGATCGTCGATGATGAAAATATCAATACCGAAGGAGGGGGTGAATTCAGGAAGCGATTCGCCACGTCCGAGCCGACCGGACGCGCGTTATGGTCGTTAAGCCGTTAAGAAGAATTATTAATGCCCTCGCGAGGAATTAATAAATTCCCAGGGGGGGTCGAGAGCCGCGGTTCGATGCATTATTTATGGGCGAAACGCGTCGGTATCCCGCCGCGCTGATTTACCCTCTCTTTTTCTCTCTCCTCCCTCTATTTCGATATATTTATAAATACATAACGAGAGCGAGAAAAATTCTTGCTAATAAGTTTTATCTACCTCGGCCGATCTGGTCCCCGTACTGGTATATAAGTATCTGTATGCATGTATACTTATATACTGTTCAATATTTAAGAGAGACGAAAATCTCTTGTGCACTATAATTTGTGTGTGTGTGTGTGCTCCACATATTGCTCTTGCCACGAAATATTTACGAGCTCTCTCTGTGCGCAGCAGCAGCAGCGAGTACAAAGTTCGGGTAAGAAGTTGCGCGCTACTAAGTTATATATATATATATATATATAAATATATAAAGCACGTTGTCTTTTGATCTAATGGAAGCATAAAGAGTACTAACCTCGCCTTCTTTTCTGTTGCAGCACACTCTCACGGGCCATTGCGCGAAAGTGATGGCGGCCAAGTTCCTCGGCGAGCCGTCCAAGGCGGTAACCGGCAGTCACGATCGCACCCTCAAGATCTGGGACCTGCGCGGCCGTGCCTGTAAGTTTCTTAGCGACTCCTCTTTGTCTATATACTTTTGAAACTTCGATTTTCATTACCATTAAATCGCGAGACTTTCATTATATCTAAGGTCACCGGGAAGTTTGCATTTTCTGGTGCTGTAGTATTTTTTATTTTTTTTATTTTTATCTTTCGTAACGATACACGGATTTTGTACACGGATAGAATTCTCTCATAAAAATTAGCGTGAAATTCGCGGTAATCGAAGATCACTCGTCTTTTCTGGAAATTATAATTATTGCTGTAGCATTAGAAAAATTTACTATCGGTACGTTAATTTTTACCGGAGCAGTCGGTAAATTTTGCCTCTAGTAAATTTTGCAACGAAAGTAATATCAAAATTATAGGGATTCATAAGATTCTTTACCGGGCTGTCATGATAATTTTTACTGCTTTTTAGTACAAATTTTACCCTTATGTAAAAGGTATATCGGGAGCGCACGTCGGTGGCGCTGCCAGCGCCATCGGCGACTGTTATGTTTTGAATGTAAATATAACCTATAAATGCAAATCATTGATTTTAAGATAAATTCATTGTTTAGGATTTTCCTGTATGTACCGTACAAAGTTCATCGGAACGTTCTAGTGTTCCTCAGTTACCATACACACCGGATAATTTTTCCCGTGAATTTCGCGGTAGTTTTTACGGAAAAATTCTATCCGTGTAACGGTACTGATTTGTTTAACAAGACATCTCCTTGAACTATTTTAATTTCAACCTCGTGGGCTAATAGAACACTCTGAAATGATTTTTACTTAATTAATAATAGAGACACCAGCAGCGCGCATACGTTTGCAGCCGTGTAATTTAATTAGACAAATATAATAAATTGTCACCCGAGCTGGGGGGGGGGGGGGGTGTGTTAAAAGGCGAAACGACGTGCGCGTGTAATATAAAAGCATTGCCCCCGGGTTATCTAAAATCAGGAAAGACTCGGCCGCAGCTGCAACGATTGTCCCCTCTCCAACGTTCAACCCCATCCCCCTCCCCATGTGTACCGTTACGATAATTGTTCCCAATTACACCTCGTTGACTGCCCCCGCGTGCAGCCGCGCGAAATTTGGCTGCTTGCCCCGGTTGTACGAAATATTATTAGACACACGCATATCGACCGTACAAGCAGCGGTCCACCGCTAATTACATTTCCCGTTATTCCTATTACCCGTACGTATAATATCCCCTCACGTGCGATCGCGTATAGATAATGATAATATACAAATGGAAACAAAATCCAAATGCGTCAGTCGTGTGTTATAATTCAGTGGCGCGCGGACGAAGATCAACCTGACCGACGAAACTGTTAATGCGGCTGATGCTGTTGCTACTGGTGCACTGAACTTGGAGCAATTAGCCAACATGATTAATCAATAAAGGTTTTTGTGTGGACATTTCACTATGTAAGCAGCTTGTTATTTCAATTCGAGGTGGGAAAAGCAGCGGTGACGCCGACGGTTCCGCTGATACTGATGCTTCGTGAATAGATGAGGGATTTTCCGGATAAAGTAGAATCGAATGTACGGAGGATTGGAGATACGTTATTGATATGAGACTATTACGATGTATTGAATTTAGAAATCTAATGAGCATCTGTATAGTGTTATTATACTATTACAATGATAATTTGATATGTCAGAAGTTAACGTCGTCTGTTGATGATTACCCGGATAGAATTTTCTCGGTAATAGAGCACTCGGTAAATTTTGCAGCCAAAGTTATATAAAAATTATAGGGACTCATGGGATTTTTTACCAGGCTGTCACGGTGATTGTTACTGCTCTTTAGTACAAATTTTACCCGAATATGGAAAGAGTATCGGAAACACACTGCAGGCGCAATCGGCGACTAGCATGTTTTAGACGTGTATTGTGTCCAAAGTATTATTACAACCTATAAATGTAGATGATAGACTTTATAATAAATTCATTGATCAGTTCTTTATGATAATATTTTTTCTTTTTTATATAAAAATTTACTCATTAAAACAATCTATTTTCGCGAAATTCTTCATTTTTAAATATTTGAGGTTACTGTATCTCCACTTTTGCTGATATTATATTGTGAACTCTGTTAATGAATTAAATATAAGACAAAAATCAAAAGAATTTACGGTAGTTGAAAGGATACCCTCTTCTTAGTTGAAATTTCATATTATTACTCGACACGCAATTTTCCAACTTTTAATAACTGTCCCTTATGAACTCTCTTTCTACTGTCCAATGTCGTGGAACATTCTTTCTCACTAATAGTTTTCTCAACATTCATAAAGCCATAGTAACAGCAGATGCATGATACTTTACTTGTAATTTCATGAAAGGCTACCTTCTCCTCTTTTTCTCTCTATTTCTCTCGGTATCCATATAACAATTTATTGAAGCGATAGCACCTCACTTCTCACAGTCCAACTTTGCGTACATGAGAAGAGAAAGCTATTCGTTTGAAAATGAGATAAACTTTCTTGTTTAGAAGCTCGCGCGCGCACTCGCCCAGGCAAGGGCAAACTTCAGGGCAAGCGTCGATAAATCGCTGAGAAATAATAAATCTGCTTTCGAATAATCTACATGATATTGTGCGCGTAATATGACGCTAAAGTTTTAGTCCAGCCAAAAACCTTATAGCGTAGCGTAGGCGACTGTCGCCCGATGAGCCGTGAGCTAACAACTAATTTAATGAATCTGCGTCTACCTCTGACTTTCTCAGCGGCTCCTCTCGTTCTCTCTTTTTCAAAATCCCCCTTCATCCTCTATATAATAAAAAAAGCTTTATATAAAATTTATTTTTATATTTTACGAGTAGCTCCCCGCATACTTCAATCTCCTCGCAGCTTCGGGTAGATATAATTAGAAACTGAAGTGTTAGAAGTTTTCCCAGTATCCAGCAGTAGGTGTGTATCTGTGTGAGAGACAGAGTGTGTTTTGTGAACAGCTCGTCGGGATTCCGGCGGTAAATAAAGTTCCCGTGAGAATCAACACGAACTATTCGGAAAGTTAGCATGAAGGTGTAATTTAATTAACGTCCTTCTCCATTCAATCCTGAGAGTATCAGAACTATCTCGAAAATGAACGTTTAGATACTGCCATACCATTATATAGGCAATACATTTTGCTGCAAAGTCGCTCAAACTAAAGATATTTGTTTGAAAAATTTAATTATTTTTTGTTTTGCTTTCCTAAAAAAAAAGAACGTCAGTGTATAAAAAACAAACCAAGCATCACCGGAGCATTAACGTTCGCACCGATAAGAAAAAAAATATATCGCCGACGTTTGTCATTTAATGCAGCTAGCGAAAAACGCTCGGGCCGCACGGCCGTAAAAACCTCCGCGAATCATTATTCTCTCACTCCTTCTCGCTCGTTAAATCTTCTCGCTCTCCTTTCCTCGCGCGCCTCTACAGCTAGTATCAAGGGAAAATAAGCGCGTGCGCTGCTAAATATTCGTTTCCCCCGAAGGGCCTTTTTCCCTTCTTCTGTAAAAACAACATAACAAAAAGAAAAGGAAGAAAATAAATAAATAAAATTAAGTCAGCGGCCCTGTAAACGCGTATACATAGCACGAGTACAGCACCATCATCACGTGTACACGGCCGTTAAAACAAATCCACTCTCTCCAGGACGCTTCGTCGTAAGCCCGCGCGACGAGGATGAGCATCTGCGAGCCAGCAGCTATGGCGGGCGATTAACCGCGGCGAACGCTAACCGCGCCCAGCGCTTTCGCCCCAGAGAGTATTATGCGAGACTAAGAGAGAGAGAGAGAGAGAGGAAAATGCGATTCTCCAGCGTTGAAGAGTTTACTGCGTAAATGATTTCCGTGTAAAGCACTATGAGAATCGCGCGAGATGAGTTCGAGCTTTAGCGCGTTCTGCCTCTCCTCTCTCTTTCTCTCCCTGCCAGGTATGTGTACCTGTGATATATATGTTTACACATCAATGCGCATGAAAAAGAGAGCATCGCGACGGATCGCGCGGGAAAAATGACGTATAATATAATAAAACGCGTGGAGCACTATATCGTATCAGCAACGCTACTGGTCCGCTTTTAGCATGTATAGCGCCTGGGGCTTCATCGCTAAAGCGCGCATCTCAGCCTGGCACGAATTATTCGAGAAGTCATGATAACTCGGATTCGTAGGCAGCGCAATCGGTGTCGTGAATAGTCACGAGGCTTCGAATAGAGCGAAACTCGTGGCGGCAGCATTCCCTCTTCTCTCTTCCCTCCTGCACACACTCATCCGACTTTAGAACGCCCGTGGTTAGTCTCGTTGTCGAGAGGGCTTTCTTGTTTCTGGGTTGAATCGAATTTTTGGCAGTGGATTCGCCGACGGCGCGCCAGCGGCATGCAAAACAAGTAATTAGTTCGGAAGATTGCTACCGCCTTCTGCACCCTCGCGCGCGCGCGCGCTTCGTTTTTATCCGCGAAACTCAATTAAACACCGAACGTTAATGCTTCTAGAGAGGTGGAGAGAATGGTGAGAGAAAGTGGGAGAAGGCTGGTGTAGTAAGAGAAAGATTGATTAATTAATTGCCAAATTTATTTAATTACTAGGATAGGTATGATTATAGAAAATAGCAAATTATGGAACGCGATACTTTACATACATGTTGTTTCAGTCGCTATTTAGTTTTTTTTTTAACAGATGATATAATTTGATGCAAAATATTTAATTATCTATATTTTTTTAGGAGTCTTTTAGGAGAGCACATAATATTTTTTATACACAACTGAACGTTGCAGTGACATCGAACAAATGTCTATCCCACGAGATTATAGCTGCTTTTAATAAGAATTGTTTAATTGCTAATGAGGACGAGTATTGATCGTTCACTATATCGCTAGGATCAATCGAGACGCATTCAGAGCTATGAATCGGCTAACTATAAATTAGTAAAGCTTTATTTTTAGTTGCTTTGTTACGGTGGTTCTCATTTATTCGTTGAGGTTACTATATCGTACGGCAATAAATATGCAAAGTAACTGTATATTAGTATTTATAACTACCTTCAGTACACTATAATTTAATATTAACTGAATATTAAGTATGTACTAATTTTTCTCCCACTAGAATTTCCTTTAAGAGTGTGAAAACAATCTTTCGTAATAAAGCTAACTTTAAAATAATTACTGCAATATCTTATCAGAAGAAGGTCTCAATACGTTTTTTGATGCCGAAATATCCTGCAGGAAAACACGTTTGAAATGATTTTAAGTAAATTCAAATATTGTATTAATATTATGCTACTAAAAGCGAGCTTTTATTTGCTTTTTATGGGAGTAGAAAATATTGAGTCTTTCCAAAATTGTAAAAACTTGAATACGGAAATTTTTATAGATTACAAGACTTTATTGGTATTTTGTAGAATAACCAAATATGAATTATTTTCTAATTTATAAAGCTTTCAATTAAGGTAACGAAAGTACACTAAAATATGCAAGCAGTAAAATAGCAACAAAGTTGGTTACTGTATTTTCATTGTCCTACTTCAAATTGATAGAATTTCAAAGAGAATTTATTTTATTTGATTTTATAGAGAGTAAATTGAAGCTCGTTTTTTCTAGTTTAATTTTTATTAAATAATATTTTATTTTTTCAAAATTGACAAGCAAAGCAAAGATGACTCAGACGGTAGAAAATTGGTTTTGTAACTAGAAAATCTTCGGCTAGTTCGACCCCGACCACGAGCTAAAAATCCTCGATTTAACAAAATTTAATGCAAAGTTATGAAAGATTTAAGTTAAGCAAAAAATGCAGTATTTAATCACTAAAAGTGACTATTCGACTGAGTACATATTTCATTGCACTTTTGATGCTGAACTTTAAACTTAGATAACTTTGCAAGGAATCTACATTTTTCAAAAAAAAGCATGAAATAAAAACTCATTTTCTTTAGTTACTAATCATAAAAAACTTATAATCAAATTTTGTTATTATGAGATTATTCAATATTCATAACATGCTGGTGAAAATAACGAAAAACTGTTTATTTTGCATTCCTGTGTTTAACATTATTTTCGTGCTTCATATTAGGTACAGCATTAGGAAAATCGATTCTCAGAGGTGTGCTTCAACTTTATTTTTTCGTCATTTTTTCAGAACGGTTTCTTTAACCTTTTTCAAGTTTCGTTTCAAAGTCTGGAGTCCTTTTCTCTAATACTTTGTCCCGAAACAAGAGGAGCCTTTGATTATGACGGAATTTTCCAAGATTCATTAATATTATCTGGCTATGGTATAGACCGAGAGAAAAGAGAGAGAGAGAGAGAACGAAAGAGAATAAGAGAAAGTCGACAGAAAAAAAAGCAATCAACTAGTTGACTCGTTCGGGATTCCTTACGGCCTTGTTCATGCGCGCGTCAGCCGTGAACGCGCGACGCTTTTCTTTATCCGGGTTTTAATTAAAATGTTTGCCGTCCGTCGTTGCTTATACTTTACTGCGTCCATTTGTTCCTTTTGCGCAGCATAATTCGATCGCCGTATTCGCGACGCGAGAAGCATAGTGCAGTATTATTCTCGAAGGTGTCTTTTTAAATTATACAAACAAACGTAGCTAACCACACGCGCAATTCCGTCGCGTTCTAAAACTTCAATTAAACCGCGGTCGCTACCACGCGTAATCTTCTAACGAGCAAGCTTAATCTCTAATTTCGTAACTCTCGCGCGCAAAAAAACGTGAGAGAGAGAGAGAAAGAGAGAGCCTGCAAACACCCACACATGCACGTTCTAAAATGCCCAAGGTGAAAAATCTTTTTAATTAAAATTCTCGAGGTATCAAGGATAAATCGTACGAGAACGCGCATAACAAGGGAGTCAGAGATGCAGGCTCACTTGTTCGCGGTGCTTTAATATAAAAATTATTGTTTTATGCCGACTGCACGCGCTCGTCCGCACACAGGCCCTTAGCGCTCTCACCGCAGTATAACCGTCCGTTCGTAATTTTGCGCGGGCGCGCGTCACACGCTGCGTTCTCCTTCGCTCGGCGAGAAAGATGGGAACGACGTTCCATCTCCATCCTCTCTTCTTTCTTTCTCTCTCTCTCTCTCTCTCTCTCTCGCCTTCGTAGAGTCACCCTATCGGCTCTATCTTTCCATAGTGCGACGAAATTGAAGCGCCGGGGATGTAAAACGTTGACATTCCTTTGTCCGCACGCGCACTCTGCTCTTCGTTCGCCGCTCTCTCTCTCACTCTCTTTCTCCCGAGACATACCAACCTCCCTCTCTTCCTTCTCCTCCTCTGCTCTCTTCTTCCTGGAGGCCAGGCGACGTTCATGAAAATTTTTACTACCAGACACAGTGCAGCCTCGCGTATAGAGCGCAGAATCCGCGTATTCTTCTCTTACAGCCCTCGCGCATATAGGTGTCCTAGCAAGCGAGCGCGCAGCGCGCGCGTCTTGTAACCCCGGCGACCAATTGAATTTCCTAACGGTACAGCGTGAATAATAGAAATCGATCCTGCGGCAGCAGTCGAGAGACTGTCGCTGCCGCCGTTGCTGGCCCTTCGCATCCAATTCCCGAGAACGCGCGCGCGCGACGTATATATATATGCACCCTGCGACCGTGGCTAAGTGACAGCCGTTTCATCGGCATACCCATCACCCCTTGGGAGAGTGGGACAGAGAGAGAGAGAGAGAGCCAGAAGGACTCCAGAGGACCATTTTCCCATGGAATAACAAAATCCCGTGTAATATTATGATAGGGTCGGTGAGGGATATATAGACGCAGAGGTCGCTAATTGAATTGATTGTAGGGTAATTTTATCATGCGCGCATGAAAATGAAATTGCAAGGATATACATTTTAAATTTATATACCATTCAACTTTCCCCCGTGCACGCTGAATGCAGCCGTTTTTAATATACCATATAGACAGCACTTCGTTTAATTTCTCGAAGGAAGGAACATTACTTCTCCACGTGAAATGAACGCGAAAGCATTACGGGCGAATAGTGGTAGCAGCTTCTAAAATTTTTATTACACTGTTTTAAATGCAGATGTAAAGTATCGATTTTACTGACGGTCGAAAAATGCTTGTCATTATAAGGAGGCTCGTAAAAAAAAAAACAACCCCAGTAGTAGGAAGCACTTTGGCAAATATTTTTTACGCCCAGCCGCTCCGAAGCACACACAGTTTCCTGCAAAGGATAAAAGTGTTCCCAAAAATTTCATGGACGAGCGAACTCGACATGCAGTATACCTCGTGCACGTTTATATGTCTATATATACGTATATAATAGCTTACAAGGTATATGAGAGCTGCCAAAAAACGTATAAAAACACCGTATAACAAATGAACTTCGAAAATCGTCGCTGTGAGAGGTCGAGGGTATATAGAGCGAGTTTTCTCCCTCGCGCTACTGTGATACACACTTTTTCATCGGAAAATCTTGGAAAAATCGCGCGTATATACACCGAGTGTGTATACATGCTGCCGTGATTCCCGTACGAGTTTTTCATGGGCAGTTTCTACGGCGAGTAAAGGTTATTCGGTAGATAAGCGCGATGTGTATCGTCTGTATACATGCACCCCGAAGCGTGTGCAGAAATACGCACACGGCATACGCTTGGTATCCCGAATTTGAGTATGTGCCGAATCACTCAGCAGAAAATAATAAAGGAGAATAAAAAGAAGGAAAAAGAAAGATTATATAGGGAGGAAATGAACTGCTGCCACTCTCTCTCTCTCCATTACAATCGACTAGAATTAAATCAATACAGTCCAACATGAACAAGTTAAGGTTCGCCGAGAAACAGTTAGAATCCAGGTCAATTAAATTACTTGCCAGAAGCTAACATGCTCGATTTTCCGACTGAAAACCCGTATTAAGGCTATCTTCGACCGATGCGCTAAAAGCCACGCTGAACTTTTCGAATCCGCAATAAACATCCCTCTCACACATACACACACATACACACGTACATACACCGTAAAAGCCAGGCATTTAAGTGACAACTGTTTCATCGACGCGACGATAACAAACAGCAAGTTTTATGCCCCTACAGCGTGCAAATCTCTAGAGGGGGGAAACCACGCGCGTGTATATGTATGTATAATACGTAATAACGGCGCCGCGAGAGGGAGAGAGAGATTAGATAGCCGAGGATGGGAAAGAAGCGTCCCCGAGCTGCGTTACGGGGAAAACAAATGCGACGAAAATAACGTCCTCTCCGGCGAGCTTTTCAGATCGATCCATGGACTCTGTCCCAGGCAAACGCTTTGATTTAACGAAGTGGCGCGCATACACATACACACTGACAAACATAGAAGAGAAACACAGTAAAAGAGAGAAAGAGAAAGAGAGAGAGAGAAGTAGAATGCAAATCGACCAGCATCTCTCCTCTCTCTCTCTCTCTCTCTTTCTCCCTCTAACGCTCGCGCGATCGCACAAAATATGGGCGTTTGTAAGCGCAAAGCTCGTAATTTAGCGGGTTTACGGCCTGCGCGCACTGCGCACTGCAGTCGCATTTCCGCGTTCGTCTTCTCCTTCCTCCTCCTCCTCCTCTTCTTCTTCTTCAGCTCCTGATTCTTTCTCTCCTCCTCTCTCTCTCTCTCGCCCTTTATTTCTCTCGCGGGCTCTTTGCACTGCACGGAACTCCCGGGAGCTTTCCACGAAGCGGCGTCGCTACTGTCATTCTTAGTTAAAGCTAAATTAGGCTTCGCGTTATGCGCTGGCTCCGATCAAAGAGCGCCTGCTGCTGTTGCAGAAGGATGCGTTCAAGATCCTTTGGCGGCAGCGCATATACGCGCGATCTTCATGGAAAATGGAGGGAGAGGGAGAGAGAAAGTGAGTTCCGCGGGGAATGCACGCGTACAACAATTGGCCAAGTGGAATGCCTCGCGAGGTTTTGTTAAATTATGAATAATTTTTCTTGCCTGCGAACGAGGTGTGACGGTGTTCAGAGGATGACGAGTGGCCATATGTTGACGTTATGTCCTCGTAGTGCTGAAGCTTCAAGTAGACGTTTAACTATTCTATTATACTTCTGCGAATCATTTTAAGATTTATGTGAATAAATACATTATTCTTACTGTGGAATGTAATTACGAAATACAGACTTTTTGGCGAAACATTGCGATTGTTAAAATTGTAACGGTCGAGGTTTTGTGTTACATACGTTGAAATTGAGCCGAATAACCTCTTCGTCCTATTCATAACGCGTTGATGAAAGAAAAAATCCCATTTGCCGTTTTCCTAGAAGGCCAAAATTCCTCGTACATACTTGAATCACGCCCACGGGCAAACTTGACGCGACCTCATCCATAATGTCTCACTTGCCCTAGTCTTTTATGGTTTATCGTTAGTTTTTCCCAGCTTTAGAATCATAAATATTCAGGGCAAATAATGATATTGCTGGTTATATTTCATTGCAGGTATTGAAACCAAATTCACGGGCTCCAGTTGCAACGATCTCGTCACGTCCGATGGTTCGGGCTCGACGATAATTAGCGGCCACTTCGACAAGACGATAAGATTTTGGGATACTAGAACAGATTCTGGATCTAATGATATTCTTCTTCAAGGGAAAATCACTTCGCTTGATTTATCGAGAGGTACACACAGATTGTATTCCATTAATTTTTTTATTAAACCTAGTCAGCATGCGTTTCATATATCGCAATTCTTTTGTTTTCAGATGCCAATTATCTTCTGAGTTGTTCAAGAGATGACACCTTGAAAATTCTCGACCTGCGAATGAAGATGATCGTAGTTTCATTTAGGTGAGTCATTTATATTCCCCTTGTTATACATTTTAATTAGTTTTAATAAATCCTTTTAAAAGCGCGGCTAATTGAAAAATTATGAAATTATTGGATGCATAACACTTTACGCGCTGGTATTATAAAACCTGTATTTCTCGCGTAAAACGTCAATTGCGATATATTAATTTTTACGTTTACGCTTCGATCCGCCAATTAAGCAACATCGTATCGGAAGCGTGACCGTTTGTGCACGAGCGTACGGGAGAAAGCGAACGATACGGGAAACAATATGACTTGGTCGATTTATCGGAAACGCTGATCGTCAATCATACTATTCAATCGCGTGAAGGAAAAAACAATATCGAGTTCAAAAGCGTTTAATTAAAAATTCCACAACGGAATTTCTATCCTTTACGACCGAACATCGGGAAACGATAGCTCGCGCGCTCGGACGTCATATTTTTGTCAGTTTGCTCGTCATAAGAATTGTTTTACGAGCCGTACAAAGAGATTTCACTTTTTATCAAAGCTCGAATTATCCGCTCGGTGACGTTGAAAAAGTAAAGCACGTTTTCTATAATAATATATAAATATATATATATTTTCTTGAACTACATACAAGGAAAATAGTCTCTCTGAAAATCTCAATTAATATGTGTCCATTGATTTTTGCTTCTTTGAAAAATATCTTATTACTTTTACAATATAACCTTATAAATAATTGATACATTCTGAGCGGCACACAGCCATCTGTTGGTCAAAGACGTATCAATAAAAATAGATGTATCAAATCAGCTTGAAAGGTTAGGAATCTTTTCATTTTCCTTATCCCTCTGTGATCGTCTTTTTTACAGCGCCGATGGTTTCAAAGTAGGATGTGATTGGGCAAGAGCTTGTTTCAGCCCAGACGGCCAGTACGTCGCCGTTGGCTCTGCCGACGGTTCGATCTTTATTTGGTCGGTCGCCACGAACAAAATCGAGACTGTGCTGAAAGATCATACGTAAGTAGCTTTGTATTTTCCTTCAACTTAGCACACACAAGTCAATCAATATAGAAAAAAAAAACTTGTTAGACCCTAGATCACATCATGGTTGTAACTTTAACAACGAATTGCAATTTCTCGTGAAATATGATTATTTTTATTCTACAGTAACAATAAGTATTATTTGTAAGATTTTTTTTTTTAGAATAAAATAGGATGATTTCTAAATGTATAGAGACTAAAAGCAAACAAACAGTATCGTTCGTACAAATGTTTTGCTTATTTTATTTCGCGTATAAAATATGGAATAAGTAAACGCGAGCCATTTATACGCAGACTTAAAGCGCCGCACGATATTAAATTACTTTAAAATACTCTGTTATCTTTTTGAAGTGACTAATTCATTTTTTCGAAAAAAAAGAGAACCCATCCTAAATAACCGCGGGGAAAAAGAAATATGACTGCCATGCTCAGATTTTAATAGTTTCACATTTATCAGAGGGAAAAGATCGCATTAGAAAGAGGGAAGACACCGCGGGGGAAGCTCCCTTTCTCTTGGTGAAATATTTTTCTTATTCCGTTAACTTTTCTTGTAACCGCAAAAACGACTGTTTCATTTACCTTTTGAACTTTCGATCCCCTTCTGTAATTTTTCAAACCACTTGTGTCTGTTTATTCTCATCGTTTTCATCGACAAATTATTAATAAATCATTCGGCGCGAAGATAACATCTTTTTGCATAATTTACTCATAGAGGTCGACTCGCCCATAGAACAATAATGTTTTGTGTTTACTCGTTGTTCATAATCATTTCATTTTTGTCTATCATTATAATAACAATCAATAATACGCGTTCATATCATCAGAGCAATTTTATTCAGCGCGGAATTTCGCTTCATAGGTTTTCGTTAAAACTGTATATATATATGCAAATTTCAAATCCGCATTTAATCCGCCAACATAAAATTATCCTAATGCCTCTCATTATTAATGCAATCAACCACATACACACGCGCGGGAGCATTTCATTAAACTCTTCTGCAAAACGATTTCGAAGCTAATTTCTAAACACAGAAAAGCTCATGCCAAATCTCTATACAGATATAATCCCCATGATTAATCGTTAATTGCAGCCTCTCCACGCGCCAGTTACTTATACACATATATACATACATACACACACACACACACACACACACGAGTCAGGAACCAGGACAGTGTATTTTTTCGCGGGATAGCTCGCAAGTTTTCGATCCTGGAAAGTAGTAGCAGCAGCTCTCGTGCGATATCGCAGATTTATATGGCACTCTAACTTGAAGTACTCGCGCTTATACTTACCGCGCTCTCTCTCCTCCCGTCCCTCCGGTGCTTATGCCATTTGAACTGTCGTTTTGGAAGACGAAGCTATTGCGAAACTGTTTTTGATCTTCTC
>JAWWEQ010000055.1:15900328-16031890 GCA_035583055.1 Torymus tubicola | reverse complement strand
TTAATATTTTTTATTCGTTTTTATTTTAATAAAGTATAATGGGCCAAAGATCCAATACAGACTAAAATATATTACCAATTTTGTTATATATTAAGAAATAAAGTTATTATGAAGCAAAATATATAATATAATACTTCAAATGTACAATATCTTATTTGAATATTAATCAGCTCTGCGATTGCTTAAAATTGATGAATCAGTTGAATTTATCATTTTATAACTTGAAAGATATATCTTTTAGGAACATACAATTATCATAAATACATACACATTGCGAAGGTTTCACAATACTTTTACCAAAGTATTTCAGTATCATTACTAAAACTAGTATATATAATATAAAAATTTAAATCTATCCAAATTTTTCGAAGCAATAATTTAACAATTATTATAGCTATCGAAAAACTGTATATGATAAAAACTAGACGATAACTCTATTAAAGTAACAATTTTATTCGACACTTAACAGCATTTGTTTTTCTGGCTACTCATTGTACGACATTTTACAGTAGAAAAATCATGGAAAATAAAAAAAGTATTGGTGACGGTTTTATCTCAAAAGAAGAAAGAAAATCAAAACAACATGAGTATATCAACTTTGATTTGTTTTCCATAAAAATTAAAAAATATCGATTCTTTCAAAAGTCTCAACTTCTTCAAAATTGCGCGTCGAAAATGCACTAAAATCGGCAATGGAAGCTGAGAGCCTAAAGTTTAAATCATAAGAACTTTTGAAAGAATCAACATTTTTTAATTTAAAAAAAAAACAAATAAAACTTAGTTTTACCTAATTATATATTTTATTTTTTTTAAATTTATCTAGGACTTTTTTGGAACAAAAAAACGTGTTTACATATTTTTGGAAAATTTTCGATTCATAATCAAGACCAAGTCCGGAAGGTGTAGTTTGAAACGAATTTTTACTTACTTTTATGTTTATTACATAAAACATATTAGAGAATAACACCCACCTCAGACTATCGTACATGCTGGAGTGTATGGGCAGGCCATGAGCATCCTTGCCGGTCTCGGGCACGTACACCCATGTACCACCAACTTTGTCAGTCTTCTCGTAACATACAACCTCCACGTTCTTTGCTTCGCTGCATCGTTTGATAGCTGCTAGGCCGGCTGATCCGGCGCCGATCACTGCGATCCTCATCCTCTTCGTTTGAGTATATTAATAAACGAAACGCACGCGTACGATCACTGCGACCTGATCTAAGGTCAACGATGTAATACATAAGAAGAGTCAGTCGTATAGCAGAGGCGGCTACGCTACTCTGATGAGCAACGCGGTAACTGATAAGAGAAAGAGAACGAGAGGGAGAGAAACGAAGCGATTAGGAAAAGCTATGATGGGTATTTTTCACATCGCGTGGTTAGTGTATATGCGGAGTGTAAGTTGGAAAGCAATTGCGGGGTCAAAGGCCTATTATAGATGCGTTGTATTGTACAGAATTAGTGTAGACATTTTTAAGTGGGACGCCGCATGTGAACGACGACTTTGTACGCGCACGATTGGTTATAGTGTGTAATATATGTATTTTAAATGGTAACTTTTTTTAGGATGTAATTCATATAGGTACTTCGCGGTCATTTATTCGTGTGAAAGTTCAAATGAAATAACTGAACTGATCTTTATTTTGTTAGACTTTGGCGCGACTGATTATATGAAGAAGACGTGTATTTTATATAAAAATGTATAATAAAACTGTATTAATTTTCAAATTGTTCTTTTTTTTTGTAAACAAGTAATTTAGGAATAATTAAGCCTTATCTCGTCTTATCTTATCATAGGAATTGTCATTTCAGCTAAGAATTATGCATGACTGTATAACATAAGCTATATAATTAGAAGTTTTCACTTTTAAGTTCGAACGGATATAGCCAAAACGGAGGCTCATTTTAGCATAATGAGCGTGAATAATACCGAATGCTGGACGATTTAGATTTTGTCGAAGATATATTAATTCTGCGTTACTACGAATGTGCTTATATATAAAATGTGTCTTAAAAATACAGTAAGATATTGTTGCTGTTTTAAAGGTTGCCGTTCCGTCAAAAATTATGAACAATATAACGTAACTAAATTAATACTGCCAATTAATAAAAGCTATTCTCTGTTAAAAGAATGAGTATTTTTTATTATTTATTTAAAACAATTATAATAGCAATGTTGCACTTTATTAAAACGATATATTTGTCAAGTATTCTGTTTTGTTTATTGTTATTCATTTTGTGATTCCTTTTTATCTCTAATCAGTAAAAAAATATTGGTTTTGTGATGAAATTTGATTGTCAAATTTATCATTTCTAGTGATCGTGAAATATATTGACAATGATACCATTCATTTGCGAGATCAATATAAATTTGAAATTTTGGTACAGTATATATTATATTTCTTTTCAAAATCAATTTTAACGTATATGGTTCAAACTGTAAATACGTATAACGAAAAATGAGTCTTTAATAAGCTGTTTCATAATGAAAAACAAACAAATCGTATACATTGTGATGAGAATTTAATAGCAGTAAAGCGGCATTAATATATCGTTCAATAATTTATTGATAAAAATAGTTTTTACGTCGAAAGGTGAGATTTTTAATTGAAGAATATGTAATAAAAAATATTTTATCCCATACGTGCCGACTTGTAATGACAGTGACCTCAAGTAACAGCTGTGCTTCTGAGAGCAGTCTTATCACGTGTGATATGTATGTGCACTCGACACTGTCACTTTGCGACGTTTCTTTGTATAACTAGAGCATTCTACCGGTCAAGACGCGACTTTATAGCTCGCGGCGGCCCGTAAATAAATTTTTGCTCTCAAACCAACAAGGCTGCGGTGATACTGATAACAAGGCCTTTGCACTCGTATAATTGTCTAAGCGACGATTGTTGACCCTCGACCGACCATTTAAAGGAAGCTTTTTACTTATTGATAAACAGGAAGTGTTCTCTGGGAAATCGTAAGAAAAATGATAAACTCTTTTATCTATTTTAATCAATTACATTTAATTGTTATTATTATTTAACAATACAAAAATACTTTACTTAATTTGTACCATATGCACACATTTACAAGTTGAGAAATGAAAACAAAGTTATTTTATAAACAGAAAAATTAAATATGGTTATCTATGATGCTTAAAATCAATTTCCCATTTTCGTCTAAACAGCTGGTACAACTGCATGGTTGCACGAGCATCTTCAATAGAGTTATGTTCTCCGGATTGTATATCAATACCAAGTAGTTCAGTGGCCAACTTTTTTAAACTTGGTGTATTGCCATTTGAAACTTTGCGAAAAGGTTTATACCTCGAAGTATCTCGTTGTAAACGTCTTGGATGTGATAGAAATAAAACATCTAAATCATTGTATAAAGCGTGTCCAACTAATATCCGTCCTTTAAGGATCTCTGCAACTTCTTTTTGCACAACTTGAAAGTTTGTTCCATTTTTCAAATGCTCTGGTCTTATACCACTAATAGCAGTTCTATAATCTTTTATTTCTTCAGTTGGTTTAACATATTTATCATAAACACATACACCATTTTTATTCACTATAGATACTCGAGCAACCATACTCTCGGTGCCGTCTCCAATCCCAACCATCTCACAGTCCATAGCAATACATTTTGTAAGTCCGGTCTCGGATTCAGGTTTTGTTTCACTTCCTTTTGTAGTCATTTGTGTTACAGTCTTTGTTGTCTGCTGTTTATTTCCACAAAAAATTATAATAACAAAATTGATAAGAAGATGAAAGAAATATAACAGATAGTTTATTACCTGACTATTTTTTCGTGAAGATCGAGATTTATGATATAATTGTTTAACATTGACTAACTGACCATTAACCAATATGTCATCATCATACTTTTGATTTTGTGCATGTTCAACAGCTTGTGTGATGCTCGTTAGTTCTGGTTTCCTCTTTTTTATCTGTGTATTACTTTCAGTTACCAAACTTTTAAATGCTTGCCAATTTGATCCAGGTACTCTGAGTCCCACATTTGTTTCTTTTTTGGTTATAGGATTATCCTTTTTTATATTTTTTGTGGCTTTATCTGCCTTTTTAGATGGCTGAGGTTTAACTTTATTTACAGTTTCGGACAACATGTTGCGATATGAATTTGTCAAATTTTAAACTATCGTGTTTTGATACTTCAATTGTCACGTGTATTATGTTAGGCAATTATGAACGTCGACTTGGAATAAGAACTCCCAGCTATTCATTTTAAATGATCACTAACATATAACCGTATATGCTTAATTTTTAGTCCTTGTTCTTTTGTTTTTCTAATACATAATACATATTAGCTGTTATTCACTTGAAAAATTTGACATAACCTCAAAAAAGAAACCGTTTGAGCTGATCCAAAAACAACGAATACTCGTGTAATCATGCGCATGCGCTATAAGGTCACATAATCCTTGGATTCCAAGCTAAACTTTCAAATTTTAACACTCCGTATGGTAGTGCCCTCTTCTGACGTCATTCGGTTTCTCGTCTCTGATTGGTGAATCCCGTTTCGCAGAATTTTTTGAATCTACAAAAAAAATTTCAAAATTATAATATTTCATAAAAAATTGTCTCCCTAATTCTACTTATACTGCCATTGTTCCGTTATTTCTTGTGTCTAATTAATTAATTAATCACAATCGTAATGAATTAAAAAGCTTTCGAAGACCAAAAATCAAGTCATTTTCTACATTTCCACCTCGATTTCGCGACTGTAAACAAAATCGAAAAAAAAGTAATTTTCGTAAAATTTGGTGCTATCTAATACCATAAAAATCATTTACCAACCATCGATTTATCATCGTAGCTAAATATAACGTAAAAACTAATTAGTTTCGAAGTAACACATCCACGTCTCTATGAACGTCCGATCGTCTCACCCGTCAATGACAAATCCATAAACATATTATACTTTTGAAATATAAAACATCCATCGATCATATAGACCTTTACATATCTATGAAGAAGATATAAAACACTATCTAAATACTCCCTCAACTTACGCACACACGCTTGGCGACATTATATTATATTCTGTTGCACGTGCTTACGCGATCTAATATACCTATATACATCGCAGTAACAAGCACACAATGCAGCGCGATCGCGCGAGAAAAGTTGAAAGAACGGTACGGATCGGGAATCTAATTTTAGACAGTCGGAAAGTGAACTGAGAGGGAGAGAGAGAGAGAGAGAGAGTCGGTGGGCGAGTAGGAGAGCCTTCGATGGAACGAGTGCGCTGACTACTTTTCTCACTGCGGCGGAGGTGGTGATCGTCACACATACGTCTAGTGTCCCATAGAAGTGTATAAGCAGTATGTTCGCGCCGCTACATCGAAATCGCGGGTGAGAGTCTTACATGCAGCCAACGCGCGTTTTCAAATCTGTTGTCTTCTTGTTTCGCATCTCTATTTACATCTTCATTTACATTCCTCTCTTTCGCTAATGACCATTATACACACCCGCACGCGCTTGCGTTCTCGCCTTCTGTTTCGTTGTAGCTGCGAAGCTTGCGCAAGCTCTATATACTGTTGTGTCTGACGACGGTGCGCGGTTCTTGTGCGTGATATTATTATACGTGTATATAATAATAGTTATATATTTTTAGTGGATTTTTAGGAAGCTTTAGTCGTCGATCGTCGTTATAAGTGCGGTGCTTTTTTTGAAACATGTGTTTTCTAATTATTTCTTGATGTTTTTTTTTTCACGTTTTGTCGTTATACGATCGATTGATATTATTTATTCGGGTGCACTATACGGCCACCGATTGGACCGTGCGGTGGCACTGAATCATATATATTTTATCTGATTTCGATGTGGCTGCAAGGTAGAACATGTATCGCGATACAATTGTTTTAACGACGCGCGGACAAATCAGAACGTATATGACGACGCTCGCCATGCAAGCGTGTCGTGCGCGGTCGTGGCGTGTGTAGGTGAACTCTATCTTTATAACTATATACAGGATGTCTTCGATCATCGGATTATTTTAAGGAATCATTGTTTTCTTGTGCAGCATACATATATAGCAGTATAATGTACCACACTCGCGCGCTTATATAAACAATATAATCATTCGTTGTATACCGTGCAAAATCTTATCATTGATTAAAGACCACCACCTATAACTATTGTACAACGTAATTCAATTCGCTACCGCAGGAAGCTATATATATACGTACATATATCTGTAAAGTGCATCGAGCGTTACAGAAATAAATTGTACTTATAGCATACTTGAAAAAAAAAGATGTGGTACTATTGAACCAAACCATCTCATATTTTTTTTTCTATCCATCAGCACGATTTCGCGACATGATCTCTCACAGGTACACACATAATGTATGATCTCCTTGATCATTATTTTTAACCGCGCATCCTCGCTCTCCATCCTATTTCCGTCCATATAATCACTCGCTCTCTCTCTATCTCTCTCTTTCTCCCACTTTTTGTCCCCATCCAGATTTCAAACGATATAGACCGTCTCTGCCAAGCGCGTCCGCAATAACTCACGATTTCGCGATAAATTAATTAAACGCGCTTGAGGCACTTTGCTCTCCTCCCGATCCACCGCGCCAAAATACGCGCATTTATATACATATAACAGATCTATAATATATATACACGTGTGCTATACGTTTGCCATTTGCAGATTGCTACCGCAGTTCGAGGAGATCGGCCAGAGTGTAATCCACGACGATGGAGGCCGTTTCGCCGAACTGTCGCGCGCTGGCGATAGATCCGGGATGATAAGCAACTTGACAGCAGCTCTAGGCTCTTTGAACTTTAAAATTGGCGAGCATTATAGCGGAAAAAGCGAAGCGCTTGCCACACAGCTGATGCTACAGCAATGGGAGATGGAAGAAGATGACTACAACGACGATAGATTGGACAGAAGTGCGGCTATTTTGACAGAGGCTCTAGCCGCAGCACCAACTTATAGCAAGCTGTTCTTTGAGATTCTCAGGAGGCGAGCGCGTGTCTGGTGTCGCGCCGGTGACTTGGCACGATGCGCGAATAATTGCCGGTACTTTGCCGAGATGATTGCACGAACAGCGGAGGACAAAGATAATAGTCAATCGGTACTGGATGATGCTAGGATTGATGTTTTATTGATGCAGTCGGATTGTTACAAAGCTATGGGTGATTTGAATGAATGCAAGAATCGACTGAACGAGGCAATGCAACGGATTAGCGAGCTCGCGGTGAGAGAGGCTGAGGGAAGCGAGGAACATGTGGTGAAAGCCAAGAAGATTGAGCTTCTGAAGAGATTTCTGCAGGAGAAGCAGACGCTCACGGCGAAAAGCGATCGGCAGGATAATGCTTTTCATGGAGTAAGCTGTACTATGGTTACTGGAATGAATTTATTAGTCGAAGTTATTTATATATATCGATGGAATAATTTCTAGTCTGTTTTAACGGTACATCTATTTTTTGAAATATGTGACTTTAATAAATAAAAAAATGTCCGATAAATAATCATTGATGGTTGATGAATATTAAGCTACACTCTATAGGTGTCAAAAAATTTAATTAAAATAGAAGAAAAGAGTTTTAATTTAAGCTAAAAAGTAGTCGAAATCCGACAATTCTCTGCAACGTTGCGTGCATTTCAAAGTCGCGATAAAGGACTAGAAATGATCATAATCTTATAAGAATTACGTGAATTCGGATAAAATCGCTGATTCTCAAATGCACGTAACTGATCTGCATAAGATTGTTCGATTTCAATTAATTTTATCTGAAATTGATGTCCTTTTTTTCTACTTTAATTCGTTTTTTTTTGTGGAAAATCCATTGACCCTTTTAAAGTGTTAGTAAATGTTCTCATCTATTGTAAAATCTATAGAACGCGAAAAAAGTATTGCAGAGATGTACTTCAAAATTGCAATTTTTTAGTTTTGGTTTTTTTTAAGGTGCATTGCATTTTTACTTCATTTATCGATAACATTGAAATAAAAACAGTTGATATTTAGTTATAAACTAATTTCAACCATTTATGCATCGTACAGCATAAAATATAGAAAATTTATTCTTTATCGAGTTATTGATCGAGTACGCTTAAGCCATGTTAAATTGTTAAGTGTGGATAATTTAAATCTATAGAATTTCTCATATATAGAGCGACATTTTAACAGTTTTCTGTGATTGAATATACATTTGAAAATACATCACGTGTATAGCACAAGACGATAAATTAGATTCTTTTTTGCATGTCCAGACGGAGAAAATAGTGCCAGAAGTGGATGGCAAGACTAACGAATTCTTAACAGCTTGCTCCGACGCGTTGGCTGTAAGAAGTGATGAGGTAAAGGGTAGAATGTTATGTGCGACGAGGGACATCAAATCCGGCAGTGTACTAATAGTCGACCAGCCCTTTTCGTTCAGCACCGACGCAGCCGCATTGCATAGAAATTGTCTCAACTGTCATGCGTCGCGAAGTTTGGAAAGTAATATTGGAGTTCCGTGCAACTCCTGTCGATCGGTGAGTCATATATATTACAAATGTTTTTCGTAATATTTATTTTATTTTTTAATAAAAATATTATTTAAGCATATTTCTAATTGAGGTGACAAGATAGCAGATATATTTATTGCATGGGGATTTTCTAATCATTTTAATTTTAATTTTAAATGGTGTGTAGAATATTGTAATAAATAGATAATTTTATTATGTGTTAAATTATTTATTTATTAACATTTTTCAATTGCGGTAAGGAATATAACTTACGATTTTTCACATGTAATGTTAATGTTTTTGAAATTATATATATACTTTAACTGTAATACTGAAATTATTTGGAGAATATTCTATTGAATAAATAACTTGAAATTGATATGTGGATTATATTTTAATTGGCAATTTTAATAACGTTACCAGGAGAATATAAGTTTATTTTTAAAATTTTATTGTTATTATCTAAAACAGAACATCAATAACTTTTATCATTCTAGGTACAATTCTGTTCAGAAGAATGTCGCCAGCAAGCATGGGATAAATTCCACAAATTCGAATGCAGAATTTTCGACTATTTCTATGAAAACAAAGTTCAGAAAACAAATGCATTATTAGCATACAGAACAGTAGTAACTGCAGCTTTACAAGTTCAAAATGATGCCTTAGAATTTAATAAAGAATTTCTTAAACTTCATGAAAACGACAGTGATGCGTTCGACATCAATACGTTAAGGCAATATGAACCGCAGGATTACAAAACTGTATTTAGCTTGGAAACTCACTGCATTCATTCTGATCCGAAGGATAATGTTGTACGGGCAATCTATTCTGTATTCTTTGCTAAATGTTTACTTTATGTATTGGATCATTTCCATTTGGTGGTTGATAATCGTGAAAGGCATTTACAGATTTTGGCAGTTGCTTTATTACGCAATATGCAAGCTATAAATTGCAATGCTTACGAAATCGTTGAAAATATTCGTGACAACAACACAAAGATTTTGGAGCCTCGAAACGTTGGAGGTGCAATTTATACTTCTGTAAGTTTGACTAATCATAGTTGCTATCCAAACGTCGTTAGGCATACTTATCCTTGTGGTAAGCATTCAATTTTTTCTTTTCTAAATCAGTATGCAACAAAATATTATAAATAAAAAGAATTATTTTTAATTTTAGGTACGGTTGTTGTTAGATCAATCCGCTTCATACCACAAGGTTCCGAGATCCTTGACTGTTACGGACAACATTTTCTAGAAAATAAGAGAGACTTCAGACGCAAATTACTGGCACAGAAGTATTTTTTCGAATGTCAATGTGAAGCGTGTTTGTGTGATTGGTCTTCCTCGTTACCGCAAGATCAGTTCAATTTCAAATGTAAAATGTGCTCCAAGCCATGCCGTAGGACCCGTAATGCGACGCAATGCATGACATGCGGCCATAAAACCGAAATCAGCAAAATGTACAATTTGCTTCAGAGTTCGATAAAAAAAAGACTCACAGCTCTTACAAAAATGTACGATGGTAATTACGAGGATGCATTACCGTTGCTCTTAGAACATGGAAATTGTATTAATAAAATATTATCAGAGCCGAGTCTTGAAGCTGTTAAAACACAACAGTCGATCATTCAGTGTTTGAACGCATTATCATCCACTTCCACTTAAGTACCTATTTTATGACATATTTGCAGAATATGTCGCAACAATTTATTTTATATCGAATTTTTTTTATAATATTATGTAAATAATGTACACCAACACTTTTTTGATTTTTAGTATTCAACGCTTCTTTCTGCGATGAGTGCTTTAATCAATGAACGTGACTGACATTTTTTTCGCGTGAAAAGTAAGAGTACAGTATTTACACAGGTCCAATATACATAGGTATGAGACGTGTTTTTTCTTAAAACAACTTATCTAAAATCATGTTTTCACACTGTTCATCCTATTGAAAACTAGTCCAACGAAAATGTTGCTCGTTTACCACATATGTGTCTCACGGATCTCACTTATGATGTGGCCTGCTTGGGTGAGGGCCTGAAATTTAAAAATGTTAAGAACGTTATACATAAATACTAATAAATGGTTTTGTTTAATAAAAAATACAATCGTATTGCTTACTTTGAGCATATCTGCTGCTTCCTTACGCCTAACGGCAATGTGTTCACTTTCATTGAGTAAAGATTCTGCATGATCAGACTTATATAAATGCGTGACCAATTCACTTTGTAAATTATCTTTTACAAAATTAACTAAGAAATGCATGATTGCTTTAGGTACACTGTCTTGTATTGACTTGCGAACTATATAAAAGTATGACTTAATAAGCCTCTCTAAAAACATTAAAAAGAGAATTTAGTATATATAAATATTTGAATAAATAATTATTGAAAGAATATAAATAATATAGTACCAATAACTTCGCAATCACGTTGCTCTCGTTCACTGAGCTTTCGAGACGTTTGCATTGGTACTTCAGGTAGCAAATTAATGGTTTTCTGGTTATGCGAGGGTTTCGTCTCTCCATCAGGACTTTGATTTGGATTTGGCGAAACCGCTTCATCACGGGTTCGAACCGGCGAACCGTCCATGGAACTAGCCGATTCAGCCCTCGCGTGAGGTATTAAATTACTAAGCAGCCAATGATTTTGCTGTCCATTTTCTTTGATATTTTGTTCTGCATAGGAATTGTAATCATCTCGATTATGAGATGTTTTCTATTTTATTTAGACATGAAAAAAATAATCAGAAATTAATATATTTAAAATTGTATATCAAGTATTAAATATTCATATTACATAAAATAGAAAATTTAACTTACATTTTCAACTGGAATAATGGCATTAGTTGTGACAGTAGAAGTAGATAAGTGTCTTTTGTTCTGTTTTGTTTGATTCATTTCAGCATTTTTTAGTAAAGATGAGACTAGAGCAGCATCTTTATGAAAATCTGGATGCTTAGTATTAATATAGGCCAATTCTATAGCGACTAGATTTTCCACCTGAAATAAAAAAAGTTATTAATGCTCTTAAAAAATATTAAAGAAGCTTTAAGATTATTTTGAATCACCATTGAATTCGTAGTAGGAAGTCTACGACGTAAAAGTTGCGTAACGACATCCATTATTCGCTCATGTAGTTTCGGGAATCGCAACATTTCTTGCTGAACTTCAATACCACAATGTTGTATGATTCGTTGCATTTCTTCATGTACAAGTTCTACGCAACGTAATGAAGGTTCTTCGAGCCGGCGGATTTGCCTTTTGACTAGCAGCTCGAAAGAAACTTCAGGCACAAAGAGAGCAGGTCGTGGTCCTGTAGCATTTCGAATAGCAGTCAGGATATCCCATTTTGTTAAACCGGCCAGCGGGTGTATGGAATTTAACGTTTTTCCAAAAGTCTCGTGGAAAATAAAACAAATTCTTGCTCCTCCACATAACTCTGTCGTTTCAATATTTCTCGCGGTACCTTCAATAGTCGAACAATAACTACTTGCGAATTTCGTAATAATTTGAAGTAATGTTTGGCTTTTGTCTTCAACATCTTCTCCATAAGAGTTGAGCAATGTTTGATATTGAGAAACCATAACATTCACGCGCGTCTGTAAATATATACATTTTATTAATATTAAATAATAAGACGTTATTTCATTCACTTAATTACCTTTAAATCTGGCAAGCAGTCTCTAATGTGATGCATTAATAAACGATTTAAGGTTTTTGCTAAATAAGGTGTCCCATTTCTAGTAGCTAAAGTAGGATATTTACGTTGTAAAAATGCAGCTTCATCTTTTAATGCATCTTGTATGGGCTTATTATTCATAATATCTTGTTGAGAGCGATTAACTACTCCAATGATACCCAATTTTACAGGAATGACTCGACCACACAGAATGTCAATGGCATCGGTACCTATAATAAGCCATACTTATTAATAATAATATCTAACATCTTTATTAATAGTACTATATTTGTTATAAAGTATTTTTACCGGCATCCATAAGATCTAGTTTTGTAACAACAGCTAATGTACGTCTTCCCTCAGGGTCAACATCTTTACTTAACTTTAAACTTTCACTAGTTGCCATATCTGTATTAGCAGTTACAACAGCTAAAATAATCGAATTAGGATTACAAACGTACTTAAGAACTAATGATCGAATCTGATTCTCAATATCTTCTGGCTGATCACCAACAGGAACTTTTGTTATTCCAGGTAAATCAATCAATGTCAAGTTGACTACGGATTTGGAATAAATTTTTAAATTGATAGGTTCAGGACATATCCCTTTATTAGCACCAGCCATGCGTTCTGTTTCATTTTCAATTTCTTTGCGAATCTCATTAAAGTCTGAGAAGATTCTGTTTTTCTGATGGAGAAAAGTACCCCATTCGTCGAGGTCAAGAGTACCATTTTCTGCATTGCGATAATGTTTGTCTTCTTTTGGACAATATACTAATTGCAATACCAGTGGTCTTCGTGTTACAATACCTGTGCCTCTAGGTAAAAAAGTTCTTCCTACAAGACTTTCAATAACAGATGATTTGCCTGAACTCTGAAATTATGCAATACACAGAAATTATAACAATTATCCTTAACTCGAAGTAAAACATATAAAAAAACCTGAATGACTTTAAATTTCAAATTGAGCAATTATCAGTAAATTAATGGGCTATTGAATTATTTAAATATATAATAAGAGAAACTTCCAACAAAGAAAGCAGCAGTAGAATTATTGCTACACATTCAATTTTAGATAGCTCTTGATTACTCATAAAAGTACAAAGAGAACACAGAGAAAAGTTCGTTGCGAATATCGGAGGAAAAAAAGAAGGAGGGGAACAATACAAAACCTGTGTTCCTAAAACGACGATCTGTGGTAACTGTATGGCATCGGCACCAACGGTATTAAAAACGTCCTGCAGCTTATTGATAACTGGAATCAGAGCTTCCATCGTGGCTCCGGTTTAGCAAATAAAAATGCAAAAGATTAAAGTTACTTAGCAGTCGGCGAGATTACGAACGATCAAGTTATAACCACTCGACAATGTCTCGCGCGCGCGCACATACACATTCACACACGCAGGCTGCTGCAGCCGAGTATAACAAAGTTTTGATCCCCGTCCGTCGTCAGCGGGGGATGGCGCGCGTCGTCGACGTGCCGGTTGCTGCTTATATATCTCTCGTAACTTGTCCCGTGCAGCTCCAGACGACGACGTCGTTCCTTGGCAGCGACGCAAACGCGACGCGCGAAACGGGCGGATATAGAGTCACGGCCTGCTAGTGCTGCTATAGCTACTCCTTTTCTTTTGGAGCACAAACTTAGCTTCGTATGCGATCTCTCTTTCTCTCTCTTTCTCTCGCCCCATATGCGCGCGCGCAAGTCAGCAGCACGGTCAGTGCTATCAGCTATATGCGCGCTGAAAAATTTTCTGCAAATCGACGGATACCTATATACCTCCCCGCCTATATAGTTGGCTCTCTTTCTTTCGGCTCAGCCACTCACGGCGCTCGCTCTCCCTCTTTTTTCCTTTACCTTTTCCCTCATTGCTCACAGACTCGCATATATAGCATATATAAGTATATGTACAATGTACCATATATTTATATCTGATCAGCATCAGCCAGCCCCTTGTGCGTTCTCGTTCTTCGAATCTCGTTGCGTATCATCCCCACGAACGGCCATTGCGCAGAAAAAAGACCGCGAAATTTGAATTCGCAATTTTTTCTGCTCCATTTTTTGTATAGCTTTTTTGCCAGACCTCGTGCAAAAGTGCAGAATGGGTATACCTATATAGAAATTTAATGTAGATGGGAAGTTCCGTAGGTGAGATTCCGTATCATTTTTTTCTAGGTCAGGTCATTGATAATATTCTATTATCGCTTGTGGTCGACATTCTTAAGGAAGTGGTTCAATAATTTTTTGTACTTACAACCTTTATACAAATATTATGATTTATTACTTATTTGTCTTGCGTATATCGTGTACTTGTTATCAAAAAGAAATTGTTATTGTTTAATGAAAAAATATGTTAATTTATTGACAGATATAGACATAATTTACGAGTAACATTTAATCTACGTTAAACTGATTAATTACAAATAATGAGAGAATTTATACAACAAATAAACAGACCAATGATAAGTATACCAAGATTGATTAAGCTTTATTCTTTGACCGAGTGAAAAAACAATCCCTGCATAATTTCAAACATTTTACACTCAACTCGACTGTACTGCATTTGCCTAAACCTAGTTAAGTAGGTTAAACGTTAGTAAACACGAGCTATATTCACGAACATTATATTATCTATATACGTATAACTATATGTATAATGCATAGCATAGTGCATACAGTTCATCAGCTGAATAAGTTATATGGTTTATACACATATATACGGCTAAAAGCTATAGGGCAGTCGCGAGGGAGAGAAAGCACGAAGCTCGCAGGTAAAAAAAAGGATGGACGCAACAATTATCACGGGCGCGTCGCTTCCGCGCGCGAGAATGATCGAGAGAACTCGCGTAATATATAGGATATATACCTATTAGCTATAGTCGCGGTTAAAGCACACTGCACATACGCACACAATGTGCATGTTAGCTTTTTGGCACATAAGTACCACACCGCGAGACGAGAAGAAACTATACTTATAAAAAAGCGCGATCGCAGGCCCGTGCGCTCCAAGTTAGCTAGCTGGCTATATCGGTGTGTGCGTCTCTCGGGTTGGTTCCCAACCTACGTGTGTATAAGTAATACACAAGCATGGCGCCGTGGAGCGAGCAGCGACGAAACCGTGATCGCCCGCGCGCTGCTGCTGCTGGCTGCGCAGGCTGAACCAGTACGTGTGTGGGTGTGTGCGCTATACCTACGCTATTTTATTTGCCGATGTGCTGCTCTCGCTCTCTCTCTCTCGCGCGCGCGCGTATAGTGTATAGTATAGTGTCGTATACTGCGAACGTTCGCATATACAGTGTTATATTGGTGTGCGGGATAGAGCATAACACTTAGAGAAAGAGAGAGAAAGAGCAAGCGGGCAGCAGCGCCGTGGGAAAATCAAGATGGCCACCGATATTGCTTCGGGTGCCGTGTCAAACGCGCGTTGCGATGTAAATAGTGGCGTTGGAGGGGCGCGTACGAGTACGGATAATCGGGCCGACGAGCTTGGCGAGGACAGCGAGGGCGCATCGACCAGATCTGGTGCGCTGAAGTATCTGGACGAGACAGCGCGTGGCTCCAAAGCGACGCCCACCATCGACACCGCGAGTGTTGCGGCCGCGGCCCTTGTTCGGTCGTCGCGAGACGGCATCGCAACCATCATTCAATCATCAGCCTGCGCAAAGTCTTCAGCGAGCGCAGAGAAGCATCGGAGCGTCAGTGTCGCCGGTCAGAGGTGCTCCGGCTATGCGCGAGCTGCCGACATGTCCGGGAACGACGAGGATGCGCCGACGAGCGATTCCCTGGCTACCACTACCATTGCCGCTCTTGACAGACTCGAGCATCAGCAGCAGCAAGGTAAGTGGGTGTATACAAGCGGCCACGCGCGCGAGTACGTATCCACCACCTTTTGGGGCTTCTTTTGCGAGATATCCTTCTCCGCGGTGCTGTCTTTACGTTGCCTTGTACTGCGTCACG
This sequence comes from Torymus tubicola, assembly GCA_035583055.1. Lineage (NCBI taxonomy): Eukaryota > Metazoa > Arthropoda > Insecta > Hymenoptera > Torymidae > Torymus > Torymus tubicola. Next base: position 16,015,772 of record JAWWEQ010000055.1, on the reverse strand, counting down.
ACGCTCGAATTACGCGAGCGGTTACCGCATTGTTTGCTTGCACGCGAGAGCGTGCGCGCGCGCGCTCGCACTCGTCCGCGTTGTTTGTGGCGAACGACGCGCGGGTGCTTTGCCCCTTTCGCGCTTAGAGTTTTCTGGCTCTCCCTTGCCTCTGCTTGATTCGGCACTGGGCTGCATTACTGACCACTTGTGAATGCACTGCTCTAGGCTGGCAGGCCAAGTGAGAGATTCTACTATTTTTAGAACCTTCTAGTTTGATGTGCGTGCACCGAATGAAAACAGCTTCCAGTTTCTTCTAGGCTGTTCCTGGCCCAAGAATTAAGCAATTTTTTTCGTACTTTCAGGTGACAAGTTGTGCCGACAGGTAGATAGCCCAGAAATGCTGAAAAATGCTGAACCCGGTGTTTCTTCTGTAAGTAGAACTGTGATTATAGATTTTTGTTCGTTTGAGGAATGCTTCACAAACATTTTGTATTTCTTTTAGACTGACTCATCTTCTTCCTCCAACAATGGTGAATGTTGTATGAAAAACATTATTCTTCCACCTGGTGATGAAGGTGGAAATGCATCCAGCAGGAGTCCGCAAGTAGCAGAAAGTTTGCAAAGCACTGGCCAAGTAGGATTAAGTAGTCCAAAAAGCCCAGATTATCCACCTCGAGTTTCGGTTGGTCCTAACAGTCCAGCTAGTACCATTGTTACTAAAAGTTCAATGACCTATGGCTTGCCTATGGTATCAGTAGGAAATACTTGGAAAATTAATGCTCAAATTATTGAAACATCTTATATAAAAAAAGAAAAGGTTGAACCCAAATTAGAGAACAATGTTACTCAGTGTAGTAATAAGAAAAAAGACAATGTTGTTAAGTGTGAACCAATAGAAAGGCTTACAACAGATAAAATAAAACAAGAACCCATTGTAATTAAAAGTGAACCTAATGATTTAAAATCCAAAAGTGACTCCACTTTGGTTTCTCAATCTAAGTCTCATTCTTCATCATCAAAAGATAAGCGGAAAGATCAACGTACTGAGAGGCACCACTGTACAAGATGTTACAAAAGAAGTAAAATAAAAAGAACCAGTATTGGTATACAATGTCAAAAGGATCGAAGAAATAGTATAACATCATTATATAAAACTCCAAGTTCATGTAGCTCAATAAAAAAATCAAATGCTGATAATTTGAAGCTCAATTTACAAGTAAAAAATTATAAGTTACTAGATAAGCAAACAGATATATCTATATATATCCAAGACTTAAAGTACAAGGATTTTATCCATGTAGAAGTTTATCCCAATGGAGGAGCTTCAGTTGTTCATATGTACCAAGATGAAATTGATACCTTGTCAAGTGCAGAATTCGAAGAGTTAGCACACGAATTTTTTAAGGTAAAATGTTGGGAAATCATTTTTATATAATTATCTTCATTTAAAATGCATTATTGTTCTGAATTTTTTAAACATTTAAAAATTTTAGGTTGTATTTGGAGAAGACGAAAATGGGAATGCTCACCATGTCATGGGCATTGTTCATAATGCTGCATCATATATGCCTGATTTGTTAGATCATATGGCTAATACTTACCCAACTTTAACAGTCAAAAATGGTGTATTAGGTCATAAAAGTGACATAGAGACTACTACAATGCAACAATATAAAGAACATATTTACAAGGCTTATAATAATGGAACTTTTCGATATGGACCACTGCATCAGATTAGTTTAGTTGGCACAGTGCATGAAGAAGTTGGTGGATATTTTCCAGATATTCTAGAATTACTAGAAGAGAACATTTTTCTAAAAATGGTAAATTTGGTTTTGCTTCAATACATTCTCTTTCTGTATTTACATTTTATTTTCTATTTAATTTCTATCTTAAATAATTTTGAAAAATCTCAATATTATTAAAGAGTTCAACTTCAAACTAGAATAGAATGTACAATAGAACAATAATTTAGTCCAAGCTCTTTTATTCACATACCAGTTCTTGTTTTATTTTGCATAGAATTATTTATTCATCTCTTGCAGTCGAAATAAAATAGAAAACATTTTCACTTATCATTTTCGTTAAATAAAACCTATTTCAATTTTTTAGACGATGCCTTGGGGTCCTCTGTCAGCCGTTCGAATGGAGAGTCCTCAAGAATCTAACGACGGACCTATTCTTTGGATTCGGCCTGGTGAACAACTTGTTCCAACTGCCGACATCAACAAGAGTCCGTGCAAACGAAGGCGTACAGGTATTAATGAGCTGCGCAACTTGCAGTACCTTCCTCGGCTGAGCGAAGCCCGCGAGTACATGTTCGAGGATCGTACACGTGCTCATGCTGATCATGTAGGTCACGGTCTCGAACGTATGACCACTGCTGCTGTCGGCGTTCTGAAAGCTGTGCATGGCGGTCAAACTTCCGAGCTCAATCGAATCACCAAGGACGTTATAGCCTTCCACGCCGCCGACTTTCCCGAGCTTGTGGAGAAGCTGCAGCTTGATTTACACGAGCCGCCAATCTCGCAATGTGTACAGTGGCTCGAGGATGCCAAGCTCAATCAGCTGCGTAGACAATCAATTCGCTACGCCAGAATCAGTCTCTACGACAACGACATATACTTTTTACCGCGCAATATTATTCATCAGTTTAGAACTGTCTCAGCAGTCTCCAGTATTGCCTGGCACGTCCGGCTGCAGCAATATTATCCTGAAGATACAACATCGACGACAGTGAATGCCGGTCCGAGAAGATCTGCCCAGCACACGAAGGATAAGAAGGTTATTGTGCAGGAAACTGAGGAAGACGAACAAAAAGAGAATACCGATATACAAAGGATAGAGAAACGTGACGCGGTAGACGAAGAAAAAAAGGCAAAAGAACGAGCTGCCGAGTACCAGGGTAATTTGAAAAAGTCCGATCAGCACCAAAAGGGTAAACGAAGTACGTCTCACGTATCGTCAGCCAGTGCAAAGGTATCGACCGAAAAAGATACTGCTGAGAAAGCCGAACGACAACGGCACAAAGAGCGAAGTAAAGACGAACGAAAGCAAGCACGGAGAAAAAGCTCATCTGAGAAAAAGGATAGGTAAAATATGATTTTTCTATTTTTTCTCAAATAACTACTTTAATGATATTCATTTTGTAAAATAATTGTCAACGATATAGTAATTATAGTAAATAGAGCATCTTCGTGAATATTTCTTGTTCTAAATATCACTATTTAAGGATAGAATTAAAGTTATCAATATTACGAACCATAGATATAATCCAAGTACGGAACAAAATACAAATTGTTTAACTTGTTCCTTTATTTCTGAAACCAAATTTGGCTTTCTACAAACCGTTTATTTGAATATGATAGATAACAACTCATGTTGTTAATCATGAATTGAAAACGATGAATTATTTTTATACCTAAAAAGATACGTTCTGAATTACAATACATTCAATTCACTTTCAATAAAAATTATTAAGACCTTCCTTTAAAACTCAAATTTCTTGAAAAATGACATTATCTAGATTAAATAATACAACCTTTTTTAAGTAATTCAATATTGTGTAATATTAAAAAACTTGTAATTATTTAAATGTTATTGTTAAATTATTATATAAAAATATTAAATGTTGGATTTAATATTATAGGGATAAGAAACACGAAGGTCGTCATCGTAGTAGTGGCAAATCTAGTGCTAGTCATCATAGTACTAGCAGTAGTAACGGCGGTAGCAGTCACGACAACAGAAGAAGACATAGTGAAAAATCATCATCATCCTCATCAGAACATAAAAGACATAGTTCATCGAGCAGTCATCATTCTTCAAAACCAAATGGACGTTCAACATCCTCTAACAATCAAGTTTTCGACGTTCTGCCTAAACCTGCTCCTAAAGAAACAATAAAACTTACTGTTGAAGCTCCTCGAACCAGCAGTACCATCGAACAGCTGAACTTAAAGCCACCAGAAAGTATTGGAATTAAGGTCGACAACGAATTGATCTCAGCTCGTCAAACAGTTGGTAAAACTTATGCTGGCGAAGTCGTCGATAAAGCACTCGAAATTGCCATTTTCAAATCGAAAACAGACGTAGAAGAAATGTGCCAGTCGCTGCGCGACGCTGTTTTATCCGCCTCACAAGAAATGCTAGAAAGAATACGCAAAGAAAGTCTCGAAATAGCGGAAAAACTTTATAACGATGATAGTGCTAATGTCGAAAAGTCTTACCGATTGCTGGAGACAGAGACTGTCGCGGCATTCACTTCGAAACTTGACTGCGCCACAGAAAATGCAGTAAAGGCGTTGATAGAGATGGCGGAGGATGAATTGAAGGAAGAGAGCTCAAATAAAGACGAAACCATTGAAGAATCAAAAGTCTCTGATAAAGAAAATGACGTAAGGGAAACTAGCGTACCTTCATCACCTAGGCAACCATCAACGTCCATTCCGGAAAAACACGCAGAACCTGATAAAGAAAAAATGGTTACTATGGAAGTTGATAATGAAAATGAGAAGAAGATTTCAAACTCGTCATCTGATGGAAAATCAATTCACGATAAAAACGATAAAAGTGAGAAGAAATCGAGTAGTAGTAATAGTAGCAACAGAGAAGATCGAAAACACCGAGAGCACAAAAAGAGCGATCGACGTGATCGTGATCGAGATAGAGAAGGGGATAGAGATCGAGATAGGGATAGGGATAGGAAAAGGCATCACAGCAGCAACCATAGTAGTAGCAGTAGTCATCGACACAAATCGTCGCAAGATTCAAAGAGCAAATCATCGTCGTCGTTATCGAAAGACTCATCATCCAGCAGTAGTCATCACCGCAGTTCTCACTCGTCGTCCTACAAGGGTTCCTCCTCGTCCGAGAGAAATGGTAATGCCCCAGAATCAACGAGTTCGCGGTCCTCGAGCAGCTCAAGCCACAAACGCAAGACAAGCTCGAGCTCGTCGAATTCCAGTAATCCTGAACCCGAAGCTAAGAAACCGTGCATAGAGGATGCAAATTTCACCGCCATCCCCAATACGACCGACCAAACACAACAACAGAGCAGCCCTGCAGCTACAGTCACATGAGTTGTTACAACATCAGTACTTGCACGGTTCTAGTATTTGAAAAAATAGTACAATCTTAACTTCTAAAAGTCAGATAGAAGTGAAAATAAATTATCAACAAGACGTTTATCTTGTGTTGATCTTCGCCGGGAGCGAAGTAAGGAGAAAAAATACGAAATTTAATGATAGAAAGGCCGTTTTGGCTTTTTTCAGAAAGACAAGTGCGGGTCACAATGATTTATCGCATAAAAATATAAAAAAAGTAAATTAACTATATATTTACCCTGTTAAAACTATCCAGTTGGATACGCTGGATTCCAGGTGGATTCCAGTAGGATATTTTTAGCAGGGTATACATTGTTTCTTGTTATGAAAATTCAGTTCTCTTTGTTCATTCTCATTTTCATTTTTATTACATGTTTACTTCATCAGTTTATTATATACTTTTTGTACTTAAATCGACTCAAACGTTACATTGAGCGATCAGTGATTTTGTCAATGTCACTTCATTTGTTATATGTACGTGTACGAACACACAGTAATTGTGGACCAATTGACTCGACGATAAATCGATACTTGTCACTTGCCTTTGTGAATGTGTAAAGAAATCGAATGAAGCGAATTTGAATTTCTTACGTACGTATTAAAACTCCAAGAAGGTGCAGATAAGAAAAAGGAAGTTATAGTCGAAGAAGCTGAAGAAAGCAAAACGTTTTTTCTTTTATAAGCGTCGACGCTATTTGCTGTAAATACGAATACACTCATAGAAATTCATGCTCTTGTTCATTGTGACGAAATTTTTCTGAATTAATGAACGAGCATTTTCTGCTCAAGTTATCAGACACTTAAACTTGAATCTTTATTAAGTTATTTATACACGAAAAATGCGTAATTTAGGAAAAGATATTTTTTATTTTTTGCAATGTAGAATGAATAAAAGAAGAAGAAACAATGTACTACGCATTGGAGTTCAACTTCATATGCAGACGATTACATTTTATGAAGTATTTGAAACCAGTGACGTATCCAAGTTTAGGAGCTTTTGTAAATTAAATTCTCTTTTACGTTTATAATCCTTGTTCATTGGTCACATTAAGAAAGAAATGCAAAAGAGAACTTGAGAAGAAAATCAGACATAATATAATTATGTTATGTCTCTAAGTAATCAAATATAAACATATAAATATATATGACTATATATAATTTAATTTTAATGTTACTGTCAAAATAGGGCAGTAGTTTCTTCGTCAAGTTTCTCTTTTATTTTTTATCGATCTGTCAACGTTAATATGTAGATAATTATATAAATAAGTTATAGATGCACCTGATGTGAGCGCGAAATTCGACTTAATTTGATTTTTTCTATTGTCACTGTCATCAGGTTGAAACAGGTTGCGTCAAACATACATATATATTGGAATTGAAAACGACGAGAAAAAAAATAAAAGTGATGTACATTTTTGTAAATATCAGCCGGTTTATTCGAGAGCAAAAGCACTGAAGTACTAAAAATGAAACAAAAGCCAGATAGCGCAAAGTCAAATAATGTATGAGGACGGAGATAAAGGTTCTCGTGCACTCGAGGACTTTTTTCTACTCTTCCAAATTGCAAATAAAATTCAAAGAGAATTATTAAAAACATTTAATCTTTATAGTTGCAAAACAATTCTGCTGATCGTTGATTGTATTAAGTAAGACAAACGTATACACACTCGCAATGTATTTAACATTTTTGAACCACATTTCTTGAAACATGTTCTGTGTACTTTATTGAGATGATTGACACTTGGGCAACGAACTTAAAGTTTCAAGAAAACTCGAAGTTTTAATCCTGTTCCCATACGAGAATATGATCTATTTCAGTTAGAGAGTGTTTACATTTGTCAAGGAATAAAGTATATTACGATAACTGCGTTCTAATATTATACATAATATATTACGTTGACCGAAAAATCATAAAGCATATATAGTTATAAATATCGTAGAATATAGTTTTACATATTGTACCCGTCTCACGTGTAGAGTCGCATTCCAGCTAGGTTTTTAAAAAAAAATAAAATGACTTTTATCAAGCACATATAGTCCCTCTTTGTGTCGTTTTAAAAAAACGTACTTTTTATCATCCATCGGTTTCGATTTTCATTTTCATTCTTATTTTATTTTATTCAAGATTTATAAGGTTGCGAGATCAACCTTGCTTTTTTACTATTTAAATTAAATTTTTTATAAGAAATAAAGTTTGCATAAATTATTTAAATATTATTATTATTATTAATTAATATTATTATCGATCATCAAGTTATTGTCATGTTATCTATACAGGAACAAAACAAGTATTGTACCTGTAATATTGTTAGTATGATAAAATATGATTTATTTACATCCAATTTTCGATTTTTATTTGCCCTCCACTATATTCTTACAAAAATGAACAAACACTACTTATATATTTAATTTCCTTATACAATTCTTATTTTAGTATATGTAATTTTTTTCAAAACAATATATATTATTATATATTTCAATTTACATTCATTATTACTAACTACTTTTATCACTTGCAATTGTTTACATAACGCCTAAAATAATTAATATTTGGTATACAGAAAAACAATATATCTTAACATATTTAGTTTTTTTCCATGATATATAAATGACAATTAAATATTTGCATTTTAAATTAAAAAGGAGGCATAAAAAAATCCTATAAATTATGTCGCTTCAGAAAAATACTTCTACTTGTACAGTTTATCAGGTAGCATTGTAAATCACAGTGAAAGGTAAGGACATTCTTTAAATTTTAACGAAAAGATTAAAAGTTCGCCGACCGCTCCTTGGGTCAGATAAAGGTTCGGAAGAAAACAAGCGGGTAACCCCGTATACGTAATATTTACAAACCTATAGCGACTGATTATTTTCTTTACTGCAGCTGAACGTAAACAAGGACTCATCTTTATGGCGCAGCCGTACGTCAAGCTGTGAACTGAGACATCATATATATATATATATCGTAATTAGCAGCCGATACTATAGCTATCGTTCGTTCAAGTGCATTCGTGCAGTACAAGTTGTGCTCTACGATGCGTGGGAGCCTCACAACGCGAATTACTCATCGAGAGGACGTAACCTGGAGCTTATACCCCTACGAGGAAGAAAAAGAAATTACTCATCGTCAACAACGAAGCGCACACGAACGGATTGAAGCACAGTTGGTGGTATAGGGTTGGTATAGGGTTGGTGAGATATGCGCCGCGTAGAGCGCCCGCGTCACAATATAGCTATATGTATATAGCTGTCGCATATCGTGGAACGGCGGCGCGAGCGAGCATGAGACAGCCGCGGCTGTTCATACTTCATATACAGGCAGCAGCGCAGCAGCGTCAGTGTATATAACTCTATAGTCGAGTTCAGTCAGTCGCGTTGCAAACACGGAGCGAGACACTCGCAGTGTAGCCTGGCGTCCGGGCGAGGACGCCTTCGTGCCTCAGATGGGCAGCCAGGCGGACGACGGGCAAGGGCCGCACGACGTCTATCAGCGCTTTGATGACGATGCCGCTGAGTCCTGGGGCAAACAGCGCCGTGGCAGTGGTTACAGTAGTCCCAGTGAGTACTGGTTTTTCGCGTTGTCGCATAGTTTAACCTATATATATATTGTGCATATTGCATCTTTCGCCCGACTCTGTATCTGTATCTCTGTCTCACTCTCACCATCTCACCGCTCAGTTGTTGATAGTTGTATCTGCTCTTCATCCTATAACTTTACGTATAACCGCGTGATGACAATCTTTTTTTATGTTTCTGTTTCTTTGCACCTGATGACAAAATCTCTGTCCCGTGCCACTCACAAGGCGTATCTAATATAACTTTGATATATTTCCCTGTGTAAACGCGCACTGCTTCCGCGTGAACACGGCACTTCAAAAAAAGGACCGAGATAAAGAGATACCGTTTTACGTCATACCTCAACATTCTCTGCTTGTTGGTTTTAGATATGATCTCAATTGTACAGAGAAGTACTTACATGTCGACAAATAGTTTTAAGGAAATCAGTAACGACTGCTCTGCAATCATTTTATCTTTTTTTCTGTCTTAAAATTCGGCTTATAATATATTTGAGAAAATAATCTAAAAGAGTACTATTTGAAATTTAATTATCACTGATAAAAATTTTTAAGTTTCTTCGAGTAGTTTCAGTATGATTCTTGACTAAACTTTCCATGGCTTGGATTTAATGTATATATTTATCTATCACTAAATTTATCATGAAACAAGTCTACATAATTATCAGAAGCTTCCTATAAATTGTGTTTACATATGTAGCATTACTTTTTTGTCTGGGTCAATTTACTTTAATCAGACTTTATAAACACAAAGTGAGATTTATTCTCCTATATCTATCATTCCTTACTAATGATATCAGTTTTACAACAGTAGACATTATAGAGTCACGTGAACAATTTTAACATTATACTCCTCTAATTTTATGTTAAATTTCGTAGTTAAATTATTATTTTTATGCTAATTTACTAATCTTGCTTAGTAATCAGTAGAAGTATATGAAATTGGGGCCTCAAAAATAATTGCACGCTCACTTTATACGCATTGCTTGCTTTTAATGTTTTTTAGAATATGGATCTATGTTGTCTTGCCCTTCCCCAGACTGCCGGTTAAAGATGCCCCTGGAAGGACATTCTGATGCTCCCAATGAAATGGGTCATCAAATTTTACCAGGAATGGGTTCTCAAACACTTACTGAAAATGCATCATTATCTCGTAATCCTGGTCTTACTTTTGATCCTGATTTGTATTGGGAAATGAATTATCATGAAGCTGCAATTTTTCTTGAGGTAATAATCTTTTATTTTAATATTGAAATACATGAAATTTGTAAAATACACATAAAAAAAATCCCACATTATAACCCTATTATGTTTGTAACATAGGAAGGTAGAAACAATGAAAAATTTGATTCTCATCCTAGACATCCAGAAGATTTACCAGCATATTTGTTAGTTCATAATGGTTGGTACTATGGCCTTGATCTTTTGACATCTTTAATTTTACTCGGACTGGCTTTTGTAGAAGAGCCAGCAGTATCTCTTTTTCAAGTAAGTAATTGTTTACTCTCTCTCTCTCTCTTTCTCTCGATAATAGAACTTTCCAAACTCTAATTGTAATTTTATTAGCTTCCAGTTTGGGCTCATGGTTCAATAGAAATTCTGGCACTCACAACAATAGGCATTGAATTAGCATTAAAATTAAGATGGATTGGGTGGGGAACTATGCTGAAACACAAGCGGACAATGTTAAAGGTAATAGAAAATTTTTTATTTTATAATATCAACTATGTTAATTTTGTAAAAACCATGCTGTGTATTTACATGTATGGGATACATGTTAATGAACTGCTTATGCAATTGAAGTATTAGTCATACTCCTTACCAGTCTAATCTGGTATAAATCTGGTCTGCCAATTATGTATTCAAAGATACTGAATATATAAGATTAAATAGCACAAGAGTAAACTATTGAAAAATATCATAGAAAACAATTGCTCAATTGAAACTTTTTTTTTGTAAAAATACAATTTCGAAAAAAGTAAATTTCAGTAATGGTTTTAGTTTAAAATTCATATTTGTTTATGGAACATAATTTGTGTAAATATAACTATTTTATTTGTTTTTGCAGTGTATCACACTTTTCATAATGTTCATTGAAGCGCTCATTGTATTAGTTCGCCAATCATCACATTTTAGGGTCACAAGAGCATTGCGCCCAATTTTTCTAGTTGATACCAAATACTGTGGAGGTGTACGAAGATTTATTCGACAAATTTTACAAACCCTGCCTCCAATATTAGACATGCTGGGATTATTACTTTTCTTAATTTTTACTTACATGGTCCTAGGATATTTTTTATTTCACGAAATGAACAGAAATTTCACAACTTTGCAAGATAGTTTTGTTAGTCTTTTTGTTTTGCTTACAACAGCAAAGTAAGAATTTATTTTATATTTTTGAAGTTTTTATATTTTACTATTTATTTATAAAATTAATATTCTAGTTTTCCAGATGTTATGATGCCATCTTTTTCAATAAACAAATGGTATGCAATATTCTTTGTGTCATATCTTTGCACCATGCTTTACGTAATGATGAATCTCATGCTCGCTGTCGTCAATGAAACCTTTACATCGGCTGAACGTGACAAATTCAAAAAATTATTTCTTCATAAACGAAAAGCTTGCCAACACGCTTTTAAACTTCTTGTATCAAAACAAAATCCAGATCAAATGCGTTTTAAACAATTTGAAGGTTTAATGCGCTACTATGCTCCCCAAAAATGTAAAATTTTGCCTTATATCTATTTTGTGTTATTGAAATTAAATAATTTTTATGACGAAATATAATATCTTTATTATTTTAGCAATGAAGGACATTATATTAATGTTCCGCTATCTAAATGTATCAGGAACTGGAACTTTAACATCTGATGAATTTCTGAACGTTTATGATGCTACAGTATTAACATGGGAACCACAATACTCTAGTATTCCATGGTATCACATGGCATGGCCACCTTTACAAATACTCTGCCAAGCAGCTCATGTTGCTATTTCGTGGCCTTATTTTGAAAGTCTTGTTTGTAAGTTAGTTAACATCAACCCATTAATTTAACGTTTATCGGTTTATATTAATGAATAAATCACTTCAGATACCGTAATTATTGGTAATGGAATTGCCATGGTATGTCGGTTATTCCAACCAGAAAATGAACTGGAGACCTCAGCTCACTTGTTTGCTGCATGCTGGGACACGCTATTGTTTGGTGGCTGTAAGTATTGCAATGTTATTAATAATGAAAAAATGCACCAGTTATTAAATCTATAGTTATTCATTAATAATTTTTTTAATTAGTATTTATAGCGGAAGCGCTTACAAAAGTTCTTGGGCTTGGTTTAAGACGTTATTTAAGTTCTGGCTGGAATCTTTTTGATCTTGGTACATCTATGTTGGTAATAGCGGCAGCGTTTGGTCTCTTATTATTCCCGAATGCTGTATTCCTTGTTGTCTTCCGACCTCTTCGAATGTTGCGCCTTTTCAAAATCAAAAAGCGATATCGAGACGTATTTGGCACGTTGGTTATTCTGTCACCACTTATGTGCTCTACTGCTATTGTTATGTTAGTGCTCTATTATTTCTTTGCTATCATTGGAATGGAGCTTTTTGCTGGATATGATATGCGGAATTGTTGCAAGTATGTATTAAGAAAAATTAATACCAAATCGATTTAACTTGATTCAATATAACTTATTATAATTACTTACATTTAACTTCATATAATCTATTTATAAAAAATTATTTATTTTTAGAAATACGACTGTGGAAGATTTTTATAAATACTCAGGAAATGGTACCACAGGTTTAGGATATTATTATTTGAATACTTTTGATAATTTAATGGCTAGTTTCATGACCTTGTTTGAACTAACTGTTGTGAATAATTGGTTTATATTGATGAATGCTTATGCTGTTACTGTGGGAATGTATACGAGAGGTTACTTTATGACCTTTTATTTAGTAACTATGATCGTTTTAACGATTGTAGTCTCGAGTTTTTTGGAAGCATTCCGTTTTAGGATTCAATATAAAAGATCGACTACAAAACGAGACGGTAAGACTAATTATTCAAATTTAAATTTTATCTGAAAATATCAAGGTAAATTAAATTAAAAAATGACTTTACAGAGGAGAAGATGTTACATGAAGAAGTTGAATTAAAATACGACGAATTACAGTCAGTTGTTCAAGATTTTCATTTATTAGATCAAATACGCACATTTTTACCAGTTGGCGTAAGTATATAACAAAATATTTTTCACTATACCCTGCCCGAAAGTACCAATTTCCCTCCCGGCACCGAATCTGAAATAGTATATTATGCACCGTGGGAGGAAAAAACTTGGACAGTCTATATCTCGTGTAACGAGATGTGGGCTGGTTGATTTTACTCCTGAGAAGCGTATACTATTTTTCCTCACACCAAGGCCGAAAAAGCTATATTCCCTTTCGGAGCCGGGCGGGAATGTGGTACTTTCGGCCCGGCGGGAGGAAAAGTGATATTTTCGGTCTGGGTATGGTGAAAAATAGTATACGCACCACTGGAGAAAATTTGGAAACCCTACAGCTCGTGTAAACTGCCACCCGAGCCGAAGGTGAGGTCGGGCGGCAATTTACACGAGCTGAGGACTTTCCAAGTTTTTTCCTCCCTAGATGCGTAATATACTAATGCAGTGTGGATTTCTTATTAAAACATAATTCTCTTCTTCAACTGAAATAATCTTTTAATTATTTTTTTTAGACGAATACAATATATATTGGTTCAAGACCTCGCACGAGAGAAGTTTTGCAACGCAAAATGTATATTCATGAGATTTTAGAGTGGTTATCCGAAGCTAAATCACAAGAGAGATCGATTACATCAAATGTGAATGATTTTGATGATGACAGTATAGATGATCACATAACAGAAACGGATAGTGCAATATTAAATGGCGTTACGTTAACTGAAAGAAGATCCAGTGCTATTTACAGTTCCACGTAATTGCCGCGTACGTGTATATATTAATTAAGAATCAAGTTTTCTGTATTTGAAAAAAAAATAACGTAACAGAAAACGCACCTAGTCAAGAGAAAAAAAAATAATAATACTTTAATAGCACATGCTTTTTTGTTAACATTACTGAATGTTAGTAAGTTTCATTTTTATCTTAGTAATACGTAAAATATTACTACGACTATCTGCTCACATCACATTTAGAATAATATTTTCGTATAGAGAAAAACGTATTTTCACATATTTCGTTTTCATCAGTTAATTTATGTTTTGTAATTCAGCTTTCATTGTAATGTTAAAAAAGAGGAGATATACAAATGTAAATTACAATTATACACATAAAAGTACATTCACTGCATTTAATATAAATATTTTTAACTGTTAATCATTCAGAATTAAATCATTCAGACAATATTTAAAGCAGATGTTAATAGCATTAATATCGGTTAAAAACCTTTTTATATGAAAACCCATTTTACATTATACAGTATCTCATTCTGTGAATCTTCCTCAGCATAGGAGCATTTGAAAATTATTTTCAACTCTGCGTTTTTTTTTGCGCGTAATACTTGTGATAGATTAGATTAAATAAAAGTAGAAATCAAGTATTATAATTAAAATCCTTTTAAGTATATCTTGAAAAAGATATTGTTAATAAAAAAAAACTTACAAGTTTAATGAATGAGAGAAATAAGATAAAAATGCTTATCTCAAAAATTATATTTGTAGAAAAAAATTTTTATAAATTATAATTTTGTTGTGTAGATGATAAATTTTAAATAATTAAAATGACCAAAAACGAAGATTTATAAAAATATTTTTTTATCTGTAGTTAATTATTAATAATAGAAGCACCTAAATTAATACATATTGTTTAACATAATTATTTGTATAACGCTAAGTTAATAAACGTGAAAATAAAAAAACATCAATTATAAGTATGACATTTATTTTCCATAAGTTTTATATGATATCATCAATATTAACTCCTGAACTTCCTAAATTTGTTTCTATAACACAATATCCGTTTTCAGTAAGTTCTGAACATAAATCTTTCACTTTTTTAGAACATGATTTAGGTGGAATAAGTATATAAGCGAATCCTCCGCCGCCTGCACCAGTGAGCTTACAAGCAAAACCATGCTTTTTCGATGTAAAACGAATCTGATCTAATGAAGGGTGTGAAACTTGACAAGTGTCTAAAAGTCCTTGGTTAATATCGATTAGAGTCTGAAAAATATTTCAATTAATAAAATATATTATTTGTATGGGAATGTAAAGCCCCATTTTTAACATTAAATTCTTTTAATTTTTAAATATTTTTTTTTACTAAAAAGCGTATTCCCGCCTTTCGTGCATATTAAATTTACACTAACAATTTTAAACGTTTCTATATATAAGTAATATATATCTTCTATATACATGAATTCTAGTTGCAGTTTTATGAATAATAGAATTAATTAATAAATAAACAAATAAAATTAGTCCGATCATATTTTATTTTTGAAAATTTAGCAATTAAGATGTTTCGTGTGATACTCGTACAACTTACCGATAATTCTTGAAGTTGTTGTTCCTGTTCCTTGATATTCAGTGTTTGCATTGTCTTTATAATATCAATAGCTTGCTTTGAAATTTCGTCAATCGCATCCATGATTCCAGGAAAGATTTTCGGATATTTAGTCATTAACCCTGCCACTTTCTCGACGAGTGCTTTGGTGTTTCGTTCCACATTAGTATCAACCAACATTACTCTCAAAGATGGAACTTTCAGTGAAATGAAAGAAGGCGCTTCGCCCTTTCGAAATTCGACAACTGAGCCAAAGGTACATATGGAATTGTCAATGCCAGAGGGCGATCCGTGCATGATTTTTTCGCAATTCAGAGCATACTGAGATATCTTTTCAAGATTTGTGCGATCGAATTGTGGCAAAGTAGCTGCGTTCTTCTGAAGCTGCGACCAGCGCAAAAAAGTGGCGACGAGACATACAGAGTACGAAGCGGAACTTCCTAATCCCGCGCCGATCGACAGCTCGGTATCGAGTTCCAATTCAAATGCCTGCAATTCTAAGCCTTCTTCTTGCGCTACCTGTACCAGCGCGTAGAATAAACATTCACAACTTCTTTTCTGACACTCTCCATCGAAGCCCATTGTTTCGACGAATTCCCGAATAGGTTGATAAAACTTGTCATGGCCATCGGTAAGTAATGTTGGAAAATCAGTGCTGAATAAGGCTTGCGAAACTTTGTCCACGGAAATATCTCTCGAAATCCCGAGTTTTGGTAACTTTATGATAATGGATTTATCTTTCGGGGAAAGCTCCTTAAAAGTGACTCTGGTGCGACGATCCAAGCTTGTGGCAACTGCGGTTTTACCATAGACAACCGCATGCTCGCCGAATAAAATGATCTTACCAGGCACGGAGATTTTAAAACTAACCATGGTTAAATGATGATGATGGCTTATAGTATTACTCGATTAAGCTTGCTCTTGCTGCTTTTTCCACTGATCGGGCGTTAGAGTTCTTTGCGAGAAAGCATGAATTGTCTTCAGCTCTTCCTCTAATATGCTGTTAACAAACCTGCAATGAAAGGTGAATTTACTAGAGTAACTTTCGAAGGTATTTTGTGACTAGTGGTGCAAACATATAAGCTACTGCTAGAGAAACAAATTTGTAGGAAATAATGTATTGAGCTACTTATAGACGCCCGTATGGAAAAAAACAAACGTAGGAAATCGTAAGAAACTGTACAAAACCATACAAAACTATAGAAAACCGTTCCAATTCGGACATATTTCGTACGGTTTTGTACGATTTCTTACATTTTTTTGCGATTTCTTACGAAAATTGAATCGTATGAAAACATAAGAAAATGTAAGAAAAGATTAGAAAATGCAAGAAAACGTACGAAAACGTACGTTTCCGTAAGTTCTAATGAATATTACAGTTTTGTACAGTTTTGTACATTTATTCACGAATTCGTATGAGTTTATATACTTTTATACATTTTATTACGATTCGTAAATTATTTGTGTATATAACAAATTTTTCATGTTAAAGTAGTAAATGTAGGAAATTGTACAGTTTACTACTGTTTCCTATGGTTTTTTACGATTTCCTACGTTTGCAAGCATGAGAAAGCATGAGAAAATATAATGTTGACCTTACCTGTGTCGTTGAAGAAGCGCTTTGCCTTCGAATTTATCCGACACAATCAGGACGGAAAATTTACCGCCACATCCATCGGACTGATCCTCTACTTCCTGTAACAGAAAGTGAAGCCTCGTGCAAATATGTGAAGAGAAATCTCGCCACGTGATTTTTTTTTCTTTTTTTTCTTCCTAATAATAAGTTATGGAAGAACTCTGTTTACGACACGTTTGCTTTGATATGATCGACTTGAGAGTGTGTTTGAAAAGGAGATGGTAAAGTAATAAATAGAATATTTATTTTGAAAAAAGAAAATGAATTTATTAATATTAATGATGCTCTGTAGAGTAGGGAGCATTTTTATTCAAATACACAGCTCATAGTAAACAGCTATTTGGTATCTTGTACAACCATCATTGGCAGACCAGTCACACTTTTATACTTATACTTAAGTTAAAGGTTCAAAGATTTCAGTAAAGAAATTTCACATCTATTATAAAAACATTGACAGCATACAATCAATAAATAATACAATTATTTTTAATTCTATTATGTTACTGTTGTAATTATTATTATAAACTTATAATTATCATTATTATTACTATTATTGTTGCGATTTTTTTATCACTTTTATTTGACTTTAAATTTTCGTGGTGGCACAGAAGTTGCACAAAATTGTTTATAATTAAAATAAATTAAGAATATAAAAAAGTGTCCACATGAATATACAGATACAAGTAATGGATACAAATCTGGATATCTTTTAGGTGGTTTTAAGAGTCCACTGCAAACAGATAGTATTATGACTCCTAATAATGAAATACAAAACAATATATTAATGTATATTCCACTAGTTGTCCACACACTGACACTTTTCTTAGCTTTTACTTTTCTTGAAGACGGTTTCTCCTCCTGTTTTTCTTCCTTACTTTTTACAAAGTTACCAAGTTTTGACTCAAACCACATCCAACTTACAGAAATAATAAAGAAAGTCATTGATGCAAAATAGGCTAGGTAAAGTCCATCTTTGATTAATAATGGAAGCATGCTAAAGATGGATATCACGAGAAACCAAAAACAGGAAAATGGATCTTTGTGGAAATGTAATAGTACAGGTAATGCTACTAAAAGTATAGACTTTTCATGTACTTGGAAAGAAAACAAAAAAAACGAAAGTGATGAATTTACAAGGGCTAACAAAAATTTTTCTCTTGAAGGTCTAAAAAACAAATCAAGACTGCTAGGTAATAATGCAATTGTTGTTGACACAAGGCATATTTGAGCTAGTTGCAAATTTGTAAAGTTATTTCGTAATTTGTAAAGCACATTAATAGTGCACCATATATTGGCAACTTTGTCTTCAAAGATACCTCTTGTCAATGGAAACAGTCGCAAAACTGTATCCATAAAAACTTTTCGGTCCGTTAAAAATGGAGCCCAAATTATAGCAAATGTTATAATGACAGTTAATGACACACAAATTAAAGATCGCAAACAAGCAAGAAGGGGCTTTCTTTTTCCAGGTGTGTTAATACCTAAGATATAAAAGAAACATGGAAGAGCATGGTATAATTCCATTTGCTTATAATTTAATGCTAGTACAAAGAAAAATGATCCAATAGCCATGGACCCTTGGAACAGTGCTGACACGGATGCAATAAACAAACCAAGTGAAACACAATTATACTGAAAATGTCCATAGTCTATCAAAATCAAACCAGGGTAAAAAAGAATAGTAGCTAAAACAAAATGCTTTTTCTTAAACATAAAAAAATCTTTTTTCTCATTCTTCTCTTGGTGCTTTTTGATCTTAGCATCAAGAATTGGTAATATGCTGAAGGCAAAGTACACAACTGCCGGAATAAATATCAGTAGATCAACGACTAGAACTGACAGTCTCATAAAGTACTTGTGTGCATTAGACTCATATCCCCGAGACTGGTGGAGCTTCACAGAATCAGGATCAAAGACACTGGCCACCCTGGCTAGTAGGAGGCTGTGATACGCCGTGATGGGTGGATAATCTAGGCCCCAGTACTGCAAATCATTATCCGAAGAATTGGAGTACCATTGGGAAATGGGCAGATTGAGAGTGATCTCCTGCCAGTGGCGCTGGGCCTCATAGTCACCGAACATGGGGGGCCTGTCGGCACCGCTGTAGGGATGATAAGAAATGCACCAGCGGAGCAGTAGAGCTAAGCCGACGATGAGACCGCTCTGCAGGAGCTCAGAGACGCCGCTGTCTTTGCTTACGGCGTCTCTTGACGTGGAGGAGGCTGAACTGACCGAGGAGCCGGCGCCGCCTGTAGTCGTGTCCTTGCGTGCGGCGTTCGCCGCCACGCTCTCTCTTTCGCGCATTTTCGCTCGCCCACTCTCTCCCGCGCGTATTTTTCCCAACTTGCGCTCAATCTCGCCAGATTAATGCGAGCGGTAGTCGAGGTAGATAGCGCGCTGGAAAAGTGAGGTTATGCGTTGGCGTCTCTGCCGTTTCGCGATAAAAGCGGACTGATTAGCTTATCATACTTACGAGGTGTACAGGTTCGAGCTCCTTTTGCAGCTTGCTACGTATGTGCTCTTCCGAATATGGCATATTTTAGCCACGTAGCGTAAAAGTTCTCTTGTATAGCGTCTGCTACGCGCTTACACCTTCTAATCTAATGACTAATGAGGCTGCCACCACCACCGCCGCTGCGCTGCTGCTGCTGCACCAATGCAAACACAGAAGTTATGCAGTGTAGTCAGTACGCGTGTACACGCGCGTTATCACCTCTATAGGCTCCTATAGTTAATAAGTATATATATGTGTTATGTTGTGTGGGTGTGTGTAGGCATGCGGTCGAAATATATCGATGCGTCAGAGAGTTCGAGTTATCGACAGCGCACTGAGAGACTCGAGCTGTCAATTATATATCGTTGTTGGCCGTCTGCCAGCGCCAGGTCTTCTCATTGTTGCGATCGTCGGTCGTTTTTTCGTATCCTCCTCCTCCGCAGGCACCTCCACGGTCTCCGGCTGCTTGCCAACATCGGAGTTTGTTGACTTCTTCGGGTGAGGACCGGAGAAGATTGGGAAGCGAGGATGACGGAACCAGAGCCGATGGAGGGCTTCATTTGCCCGATATGCATGACGGACTTCAAGACTCCGATTATGCTGACTAAACATTTCGAGGAGTACCACAAAGATGACCCAGAAATACTCCGATCCCTCAAAGGTCCGTCTTTTGTTTACCCACATATACCCCCGATGTATTATTTTCTCCGTTTGTTTTTGTTTTGTTACCGTATAACTCTCCTGTTGATTTGAATTGTAATCGATAAGAATATATAGATGTGTAAGCAAAGTGTACTTTCTAACGAAAGTTTGTTCGGGAGCTATTATTTAGTTGCCAATTAGCATGAGACGAAGAGGACGTTCACCAAAATCGAGACGAGAGGTCTTGATAAGTCACAAATTCATTCGTGCCCTCAGACTCAGTATATATGATTTTTATATAAGCAAAATTTATGTGCATGCTTGTAAGAAGACATTTCTCTCGTTATTAGTTTTAATCTGAAAAATATTTTTTATTCTGATATGGTTAAGTGTGATATTAATTGTGTCTGGATGATTCAATTTGATAATCAAGACATTCAACAATGTTTTAGTAGATTAGAAAATTATTTTCTAATTTTTTTATTTATATTTTATTCATTGTCTTTGTTACAAATATTGGAATCATATTTAAAATTAGAAACAATTTATACTGTTAGAATTTTCTTTTGTTATGCTTTGTTATATAAATCTTACGCAAAGCAGTATTATTATTTTATAAAATACAGGATAGTTAAGTATTAAGATATCAATTTATTTATTTTTTTTTAAATTTCAGATCTCTTTGGAAAGGCCAAAAAGAAAATTTTAAAGCAAGATGAAATGCCAGATTATGCTGATCAAGTTCTATCTAATGCTCGGAAACAAAACAGACAAGAAATAGACTGGGGACCACAAGAAATTGGTAATTAATATTATTTATTTATTCAAAGATCATCAAAATATACAATTGGTTAATCATTAACAGCATTCACAACATTTTTTTCTTACTCTTTTAGGTGCAACAAAGTCTTATACAAAATATTTCAAAGAAATTAGAAATACAAGACTAGAAAGATATTCCTCTGAAACTAACAAACTGCTCATAAGACTGGATAAACTCCTTAATAACCTACCAAATGACCCTGTGGAACGAAAAGGTTTAGAAATACTTCTTTTTAAAATAATGTTATATCATAATAAATAATTTAAAGTAACTAAAACCTTACGCAATTATTTTGTAGCTCATGAAAGAGCAATTGTGCCATGGATGGATGACAAAGATGTCAGGCTGTGCCTCACATGTGCAAAAAGTTTCAATATAACTAGAAGAAAACATCATTGTCGATTATGTGGCGTAATGATGTGCCATGATTGCAGTATGTTTCTTTCTTTAATTGAAGCACGTAAGTAATAGATTCAGACAACAAATAATGTATTCATAATAAAATATTGATACAATTTAAAAAAAACTTATTCAATTAGGTAAAATGACAAGTCCAGCGTTAGTTCAAGATGACACAGCTCTCTCCCCAACTTCTGAAAATATAAGTTTTGCAGATCGCTTGGTGCAGGCAGGTGTTGGCCTAACCAAACTTGCACGTTCTCCTTCTAGCAGTAGTCTGAACAGTGTTTTATCTTACATAAGTGATACTACCAGTAGCGAACAGTATTTTAGAGTATGCCAGCACTGTAAAAATCTTTTGGATGCCAGGGAACGATTAAAAGCTCGGCATTTCGAGAAACCTATAGTTCATCAGTTTTACGAGAAAATGCGAGCTCAGATGCAGGAGGGTAATCGCTTCATCGAGATATATTACAAAATGTGGAACTCGTTGAACGAAGGAGAGTCTACTTATGATTTACGAGACGCGCAGGTGGTGAGAGGAAAGATCGCCAAAATCGGTGACAACATCGACGTAATCAGCAAGAGGATAGCCAATCTTGTTACCGTGGACGAGAATAGCTCCGCAGCACTAAAGCAGGAGCTGAGACTAATTCAAATGGTGAGAACGGCCGCAATGATTTACTTGAAGAACGAATTGTTGAGGACACCACCGGTACCGACCGAAGAGGAATTGGAAGCTATAAAAAAGGATCGTCAGGAGAGGATCCGACAGAAAATCGCTTACGAGAGACAGTTGGAAGAGGAGCAAAGACAGAGAGAACGAGAGACACAGAGGGAATCATCCCGGAGTTATGATCGTACCGATCGAAAGAGTCCCACTCCTACCTCAAATCAGGTATTTAATTCAATGAACTGTCGTCTTTTTTCTTCAATCAATAACACGTCTATTTATTTACAGCTGGTTCTGGATCAGTCGCAAGGGTGGGGCACGTCGGTACGTCCCGGTGGCAATATGATGATCACGTCCACCTCCATGGATCCGTTTGTCGAGCAGATGAGCAACTTGAAGTTCTACATAAAGCAGGCACGCGACGAGTGCAAATTCGAAGAGGTTGCGACGCTGGAAAGAAACTTGAAGGAACTTCAAAGTGCCTACTACACTATGCAACAAAGTGATAGTAATAATGCTGACTGATGAGATAATTTAAGAATATATAAAGAAAAAAATTATTTCACTGCGATAGACATATGGCTGTTAAGGGGTCTACCCTATTTAGGCGTGCTAAAAAAAGACAATTTTCGTAATTTTTTTTTGGTAGGTTTATATTATTATAAATATTGATATATAAGTTATTATACTTAGTAAATACACTTTCTAAATATATGAACATTTTTTTTTATTTGTTTTACTGAGTTTTTATACACGAAAATGGTAGTTAAAAAAAAGTCCGAAAAAAGGTCGGTCCGCGTTGTTGCTGAAATCTCTAGGATGGATGGTCTGAAACAAAAAAATCGAAAGGCTTTGGATTCAATACATTCATAGCTATAGCGCATATCATACGATTTTTTATTTTTGGAAAATTGACATAATGGCGGACATTTTTCGAAAAAAAAGAAAAAACTCTTTCGCTGTTTTTGGAATAAAAAAAAATAGTTAAAATCAAAATTAAAAAAAATAACGTTCATTTTCATCCAAAATTCGTTTCTGCGTTTTGTCCTGACTTCCTTAGATGCATCACTGCTACAGCGGTTCGCTACGCGTACGTGTTCTCTTTGAGTAGCAGCTACTTGCCAAGAGTAAAGATTCCATTCGGAGAATAAGGGATGGTAAATAAATAGACTTGCGTAGGGATACTAGATTATAACGGTACCCGTCCGAGCGGAGCATTTCGAAAGAAAAATGAAGAGTAAGACAAAAAAAGAAAATATGTAAAATTAGAACGTTTTATTATATTTACATTTTTTATGAAATCTAATGCGTTTACCTTAAGATTTTTATATCCACGTTGTACATTTCGCATAGATAACATTATATCGTATATACATATACATACATAAAAGAGTACACAAAGAAATAATACATTGCAATATTACAACTAATACAATTACGAGTCCGATTTTTCATTGAATGCCAAGACAACGACGGGTATGACGTCGCTTTGAGACATCGTAGTCTCAGACTCGTCGGCGTGTTCACTTATAGGCACAGGTAACATCGATGACTGGGACACATCAGTGGTAGAGTCGCCTATCGTCGTCTCGGTTTCCGACTCTGCGCTTGGCACCACGGCAGGGTTGCTTGGTTCACCAAACGCGCCGGCACCCCTTACGCACAGAGGAATGTCCTCTGAGTGGGCTTCCTGCCAGGGCTGGTTATTCTCTACTGCTTCCTGAAAGTTGAAAATGAAACGTGTATATAAGTATAAGTATAAAAATACTCGTGACGCTACATTTTGTAAATAATTTAATGTCAGCAAATTACCTGGGCACTAAACTTCATAAGATCAGACATCTGTTCGGGCAGTTTGTCTAGGGCTTCAGCTACATCGACAGCTTTGCTGAATTTCATTAGGTCGGACATCACGCCTGCGCCACTAAACTTCATCAGATCCGTTTTTACCTCGGTCTCTTCGGACGGTTTCACCGACGGACTGGCCATTACGTCGATAGGCTTTTCGACATAATGCAACGACCACGAGGCGGCAGAGGATGGTTCCTGCGGCTTAACAGCTCCTCGCGCACCTGCGGCTTGCTGCCTTAATATATCTTGAAGGACAGCATCGGATATCTCGATAGCGGCTGCGGGGCCAGTCTGTGGTCGTGCCGGAGGATCACCTGTAAAACGGAGCAAATGATTTTTTTTTACTTCTGTTTATACAGAGTTATGTAAACGAAATCGATTAAATAATTTAATAGCATAGCATACCTTTCAGAATATCAACTGCCAAGTAATCAGCGGCTCTGAACAGTTTAGCTTTTACTAATAAGTCCAGCAGTGTGCGACAGGTTGGACGGTTTTTACCATAAGTACTCCATTCGGATAGAAATATATCGGCTCCGCTTCTCTGCTGCTGGCGAATTGCTTGCTCGACCATCCTGTTTTAAAATTCATTTGTGTATGTTATATTGGAAATTCTAAAAACTAATTTTTTTATTTTTAATTTAAAAATTTCATTAGAATACATTACTTACACAATATGTTCGTTAGTAAACATGCTTGCTGTATTTCCATCCTCCTTTGGAACCATAGCCATTAATTTTTTCCAAATATTTGACTGATTTAGAAATTGCGCCAATTGATATAATTCAAGAGGTTGCAATTTTCGAATCTCAGTACTCATAGTTGCCATTTCTAAAAATTTTAAAAAACAAAATTAAATCAAGTGGTAATTAATTGCATTTAAATGTAATGGTGTTATGAATTATTATTATTATAGTTATGAACGTAGAGTTTAAATAAATTAAAAACAATTTTATACAGTCAATTGAGAAAAATCTTACTGGTTTCGTTATTGCAAAATTCGGGGCTAATTTAAACACATCGACTTCCTCAACTCCATTAATATTGCGTGAAAAAAACAGCATGTAAATCTATTGTATACAACTCGTGAAGATCACATTGTAAACCGTCAATATTTATAAAATCTTCGATAGTAATTTCAGTAATAATTTAAAATAAATTTTTTCGAAAAAATCAGGTGTCAGTGAGAAAAGAAATTAGCAAATTTGAAATCCGTATAGTGGTCAAGTGGTGCATTATAGATAATCAACTATTTTTTTTAGAAAGACACGACTGCTACTACTGACGGTTTCGTGTAGAATATGGCGTATTTTCCTCTTGCCGTATTTTTTGTATGACGTCACTGACGCCATTGATGAAAATGTACGCGCCAAATTCAAAATATAAATTAACAATTTTCGATTGTTATTGTGCTTTTTACACACCGTAAGTATTTTGGAAAAGTACATTACACAATAAATATTTATAGTTATTGTTTTTATCCTTACTAAATTAATGCAAATCAAAAAGTAATTAAATTGAATTGCTTGTCGTTAAGGAAACGCTTACTCTTCAGCCTGAACGTAAAGTTTAATGCGCGGGTGGAGATACATATTGTGACTTACATCCTAATCTTAAGGTTTATAATATAAAAATTAAACGAAATATTTTTGAATATAGGTTCACTGCTACTGAGATATTATATTCTGTTAAATCATTAATTTTAAAGCGACTATTTATCGTTTTAACGAAATTATATTTTGTGTGTATATATATATGCAATACTTAACAAAATAAAATAAAATATATTGCTTACTTTTATATTCTTTGTATTTTTCTAAATATATACGCAAAGCAAAAATAAGAGTTTCTCTTTGAAAATAATAGAATAATGACTATGGAACACCATTCGACTTTAATAAATTTACTCGAAATAAAAAGAAAGGTTCGCCTTTTACAATGTTAAAGTGAGAAGAATAGACTACAATTTTAAAATTTGAAGCGATTTGATCTGGTTAAAAATTGCGATAACTTCTAAAACTGTAAACTGAGTGTATGCGATTATACTAAGTTGCTGAAGTGCACTCGGGCTGTATATAGTCCATTACTTAATTACATCCCCGCTTTCTAATACGGATTCGTCTGGGCCATACCTAATATTTTGACACCCATTTCCTGAATCTTGAACTACGATTCATTTGATTAGCTACACTGATATTCATAACCCATATTAGTTGGAAACTTAAATAAAGCCATTAAGTCAAACCTATATCTAAGAAAAGTAAACCGTCTAAATGGATTTTCTAAAAGAAAAAGATTATAAGGCTAAAATGAGGTGGTCATTAGGTTTTGCCATTACAGATTTTCCTCGATTTATTGGTTTCTGAGAGCTTAAGAAAATTTCCGAGAAAGTTATTGTCTACAGATATTTGTGTCTAGGATTCAATTAACCACGGGAAAAGAGAAAATCTGGGTTTACAGATTTACGAAACAATGACACTGAATTTTGAAATAAATCACATTTTACTATAAAATATTTACATTACAATAACGTCCGAAAACTCGTCGGGCTTCCGGACTTGATGAGGAATATATAGTGTCTCGGGCATTTAAATACCTATAATACACTATTAAAGAGTTTAAAATTCGGATACTTGGATTTAAGTAATAAAAACTATTATTATAGGTAAAATACGTCTGTAAAAGATGATATGTACCTACGATAATTTATTGGTGATTAGGCGAGAAAAATATACGTTTTCCTAATATCAGATACGGGTAGTTTTTGCTATAGAATATATATATATATATAAAGTATGTCGGAGATGTAACGAAATAGATTAGTAATAATAAATATATCACAGAAAATAATTTCTCTAGTCAGATGTCAAAGCGAAACAAACATCACAGCGACGTGGCTTGAAAAGTATTCTCTGAATTATAATGTACTTTACATCTGACGTGCGTTTAGCAAGAGCCATAAAAAAATACTCTACGGCGTAAGTTGATTTTAAATAGCAAAAGGGTGGTCGCGAAACTATCTTACCTAATAAAATTTGATTTACTTACTTTTGTTTGTTGTAGTTGGCCTTGATCTCCTCTCTGGAATGAATCGTGTTTGTTCACAAATAAAACACACGAACACAAACGAATATATTTTTTGTTGTTATTACTATTAAAACTCAATTAAGAGAATTTACACTTGGAAAAAATTTAGAATGATTGAAAATTTTTAGAAAAATGACAGCTTGTAAAATTTTCTGAATGTGTCTGATTGAAAATTTTGAGAGAATAACCGAGCTGCTCCGTTGAGTCTGAGCTATTTAAGAGGTGTCGCTCCTCCCTAATTTTCAGCAATATCGAATAAGGATACTTGAGCCGAAGGAAATTTAGAAAAAGACCAAAGGTGTGAGGGTGGTGTCCCTTCTTAAACATCTAACTTAGCTGGAAAGGGAAAGTCCCTATCCTTATACATGTAGTGCGAGCGCTCATCCCTTCTCCAGGGTGAATTTCGGCGGCTCGTATATTCCTCTTCGGATGCGAGAGAGAAAGCTAGAGTGTACGACAGAGAAAGAGAAAGAGAAAAGATATTTTCATCTCTTTTATTTTATGATCTGAAGCTATTTCTAATTTTATTTTAACTAAATTGTTATTTGTAGACATCGCATCCGGCTTAAAAGTTAAATTCTAAATTTATTTTAATAGAATTAGTTGCAACATGAATTTATCAATGGAGATTCTAAGTCTATTAGAGCAAAAGTTATATACATATATAAAATAAAAAAGTTATATATAAAATAAAGTAATAAAAACTATTATTATAGGTAAAATACGTCTGTAAAAGATAATATGTACCTACGATAATTTATTGGTGATTAGGCAAGGAAAATGTACGTTTTCCTAATATCAGATACGGGTAATTTTTGCTATAGAATATATATATATATATATATAAAGTATATCGGAGGTGTAACGAAATAGATTAGTTTAGCCTGGTACTTTATTTAAAAATTGGCGAATTACACGTTGTAAGTACGCTTGAAAGTCACAAGTATTGCGTGATTGCTGATAAATACAATAGTACAATCATTTATTTTAATACATTTAAATGCATTATTTAACATTATAAAATAACAGCGATATGTAAGTCTCTCAGTGATATCCTGGGTATAGCATGAAAAGATGATAATTAAAATATACACATTTCCCTTAAAATATTAGATATTTAAATATACATAAGCACCTTTTAAAAGTACACACATATATATAATAACAAGTTAATCAATTCAAGCCAACAGTCGTGACAATATCTAAAATTATATCATTATACCGTAGTGACTTATATAAAAGCAGTATAATTATACAAGATGGAGAATATTTCTTTAATCTAAGAACTTACATTTTCTAAAACTTAAGTGTTTTATAATTCCTAAAGTATATCTACCAATCTAACGAAAAATTAAAAATTCAAATACAGGGTTGAAAACGACAAAAATTTATTGCTCGAGTGTATTAGGAAATAAATAATTCGTAGAAAAAATGATGTTTAATAGATAAAAGAAGAGAAATAAATTATTAGATTTTCACTTCTGAAGTGTAATTTCGTGTGATACGCTTCGTGAGATTTCGTTTGACAAAATTTAACGTCCGTTCGAAATTTCCTGATCAGATCAGTCGATTTGTATATTTTTTTTCCTCTGCGCGGAGCAAAGGTTTAGTAAGTCATTTCCAGATGAGGTTTCTCCCATTTCTGATTGATACACGTTTCCGACTTCAACATTTCAATTGACATGCTGAAAACAAATAAAAAATCATTACACATCTCAGCAAAGCATAATCATACTCAATAACCACATATGAAATATCTCGAATCCGCCCACCTCACCACCGCACTAAACAAAATATAAGTTCGAGTTTTGACATGGTCTTGGGATAGTAAAACTAATCAGGACAATCCGGCTTGAGAATAAATAGGTATCATTTTGACAAAGTCCACGAAATAAACGAACAACATAAATGGGTATCGAAGCTCCATAATACTGTCAAAGAACTTTTGAACTCTAAACCGTTATACGCGCAGTAGCTCAACGCTGCCGTACTCACCAGCTGAATTTACAAATAAATATGGGGACTTTTAGCTCGAGGCCGCGCCACCCGCATTGACAGCTTCAGTCGTGGTGCTCGTCGAGTCCGCTTGTGGCGGCTTCTCCTGCAGTTCCAGCCATGGCATTCGTTTCTGCAGTTCCAGCCTGTAAAACGCGCAAAATTTGATCCAATTGCCTCATTATACGAATCATTATCTATATTTATATATACCTGTATCTCGGATGGCTGATTGCATAGACGTAGGGATCGAGGCAAGCGACAGCTTTGCACGCGCAGGCGGGTATCATCGTGACCCCAGGGGTCAAGAGGGCTTTATTGCCAAAGGCACCGATCAGCGACATCACACCGTATGGCGTCCAGGCGGCCACGAAGAGGAAGCAGATCGTTATTGCAGCCTGGAACAATTTTAGGGGGTAAATTAAGCGCGTATTTATATGTCATTTTTCTTCAATAATTGATGGCTTCCCGATAGGTATGGTGAAAACTCGCAAACGTGTTCGTTCAGCAAGATTATACTACTATAGTACGAAAACTATTGTTTTTTATCGCTACTTTTATATTTTACTAATCAGACATTTTACAGTGCTGAATTAAGTGAAAAAAAACTACTCATTACGTTTACTGTAACCATGAAGAAAGTAAGTTTATAAATTTTTTTATATAAGGAAAAATCAATTTACGTTTCGTCGTCTCATTTGTTATAACTAAATTGAAATAACATCCAGTTGAAATTTACACGACAAGAATCCTAAGTTCCCCGCGTCGACATTCTTCCAGCTATATTTT
This sequence comes from Torymus tubicola, assembly GCA_035583055.1. Lineage (NCBI taxonomy): Eukaryota > Metazoa > Arthropoda > Insecta > Hymenoptera > Torymidae > Torymus > Torymus tubicola. The sequence continues at coordinate 15,986,154 of JAWWEQ010000055.1, read as the reverse complement.
TCAATAAAAACTCTATTGTGAACTCCAACTCATGATTTTTTCTTCTTTTCCAAAAATTTCATGTACCCAATTAAGCCTCCTATATATGACTCTATATATAGGTATACAACAACGTGACAATTCATTATCAACAAGAGCAACAACCAACCTTAGCAATGCGAATCTCGGCGGACTGCGTCTGACCACCTTGATTGCTCCTCAAGCTCTCGACGTTCATCTTCTTGGCCTGCTCTCTAAGTGCCTTTTCATGGTTCATCACATGACCTACGATGTTGCTATAGAAGTAGAAGATCATCAGCATCGGTATGGCGTAAGAGAAGGTGAATATCGTCCCTACGAAGATGCGTATCTCGTTCGTGTCGGTGAGATAATCGAAGCTGCAGCTGGTGAGGAAGCCTTCAGGTACAAAACGGCCCCACACGCCCATCACAGGCATCAGACCCCAGGGTAGTACGTATGTCCAAATCAAGACGATGAGCATCATCACCTGGCCGCGCGAGAGCTTGCCGTCGAGGGGTCGGGCGATCGTGCTGGTTTTTCAGCCACGGAGAGGAGAAAATTCGTAAGATGTTTAGTATATAGTCAACAGTTGTAATTATGCCTCTTTTTTTATTATTGCTCGACATTAGCGAGTTATTTAGATTATATTATATTGGAGTAATAATTGCAATATTGTTGAAGATAAATTTGTATTAATAGCTTTCAATTAAGGAACAGACCGAATCAGCCCGATCACATATTCAGTTATTACCCTTTGTATCGATAACGCAAACGAATATATAACCGGATTCCATCAAGGTCCCACTTCGAGTCCTCTAATCAAATTTTCCGCTTGCAGCTGCGGAAAGCCTGCAGTTTTAAATCCCAGCCCCGCGCGGTGTATAATCGTCTGCAGCAACTGCGCCGATAGTCGCAATTCGATTCGTGTACGTATATATATTCTCTCTGTATACATATATTTCCAGTTGCGTAACGATCATTTGCTGTGTATATATAAATGTATACATGAACAGTCTCACCTGTAACGATCATAGGCTATGGCGGCGTTGGTCATGGATGCGCCAATGCCACTGAGGGAACCGATGAAGGCGAAGATCTGACAGCCCAGGTGGCCGAGAGCAAAGCCCGTGTTGAAGGAGTTGTAGATGAAAATCGGCGTCTTTATCATCATCATAAAGTCGCAGATCGCGAGGTTCACCACGAACATGTTCGACGGCGTTCGCAACGACTTTGCTCTATAAAAAAAAATCATTTTTTTTATTTCTTTTTTTTTGTTTGTTTCTTTAAACTTTGGCGATGTTTAATACATCGTCTTGTCTCTATTACCGCGAGACATATGAATAATTTGGTTTTAAAAACTATAAGCCAGAATCGATTTTAAAGGAGGATTCAGTTTATTGTATATTACAAATTAAATGATAATTGTGTGATGCCAGGTGCCAATCATTATGTAAATTATGTATGCATTGTCCTTTTGTTCGATTTCATACAAATAACCTTTACCGATTTACGAAGCAAAAACAATATCCGAGACACGTGATAGTAAAAAAAAATTTTTACGTTATCTAACTTTAAGACTTACATGTGTTTACAACACCTTCGTCTACATGCAGATTTTAGTCGAATTATCACACGATCGGACGCGCAAAAAATGAATTTTTTCATCATTTTCACCTAATATTATATATACATAATTCGTCATTATTAACGATCTTAATTCCCGTTCACTAACATTATCACTATACGTGCAATATCCATTATACACATAAGAACCATGATATACATATACAAGCACACTTACGAGCAGAAAATCCAGATGACGAGGCCGTTGCCGAGTAGCGCGATGAAGGTGAAAAGTATGTAAAGAAGAGCGAGGAGATAGTGAAGGGAAGGATTGGGTTCAGGATAAACGAGCCAGTGCTCGGGTATGTGGACAAGCTCCTCGGGTGGTACATTCCATCCAAGGAGCCGTGGGGGACCGCCGGCCGGTTGGATACGCGCTTCCCAACCTGCCGCCTGCGTCCCATTCCAGCTGTACTCTCTCGACGTCATCATCATCGTCTTCCTTGTCGTCCTTGTTCTTGCCTAGTCTATCTTCTTTCCTCACGCGCACACGCACACGCACACTTATCACTCGCGAGAGAAAGAGAGAGAGAAGAGAGCGCGCGCGCGCGTAAGGTCCGAAGTCGCTATCCGATGTGTGCTGTACAGCTCTGCTCTCTTCAACCCACGGTCGGGTGAAACGCAGCGACACACCCTTTTTATATCCTCGGGTACCGAGTTGGCGGCCTCTGGAAACCCCCGTAATACACTCGGGCGCGCGCGAGCGGCTTTGGGGCTTCGGATTAGCCGCGCGAGGGATTATCCGATCCGCATGCGACTCTCTATACGTGTAAGTACGCCCGCGCGCCTATTCGCTCTTTTTGCGCGTGCGTATTTATATGCGCGTCGCGGTCAGTGGAAAATCCGCGTCAAAGTCAAATCCATTGCCATACTATATGTCATATATATATATATATATGTAGATCTCAATCTGTGCGCGCTCGCGTACCCTTGCACTGGTGAACTACACTAGATAGGTAAGTGTGGATGTGTGTATATGGAAATCGAGGGTATACGCGGGATGAGAGAGAGAGAAAGATTATTTTTGATGATTCGGTGTTTGTTTTATGCGCATTCAATATTATTGGCTTACAAGAGGGATATGTGTATATATATACTTCGGTGTTGTGGTTATACCAATTATGAACGCTATATACTCAAATTTAACTGGAGGGCTAAAGTTGCAGATTTATATATATATAGTTGCATACTTATAGACAGGACCTAGAACGAACATATCATATTATTCAAGGTATTTTAACCATATTTAGGGCTACGGGTCATATAAGCCGTGTTGTTCATCGGCTCCAGTTGAATCTTTTCGAAGGGTTGCAAGTAGAAGGCTTGCCTTTTTTTTTGTTAAACTCCTTATAAACGACGCAAAATCCACTTAATAAGGGTTAGCAATCCAAGCCAAGATTCCACTAAACCTTGATGAAAATAAATGTAAAAATCCACGGAACTACCGAAAATCGACCCGTAATCCCACTTAATTTTAGGTGAATATCTATAGTTAAAAATCCAGGTGATGCGCAAAATCCACTGAATAATGGGTAGGAATACAAGCGAGGATCCCACTAGATTTTCATGAAAATCTACGTAAAAATCCATGTGATCACCAAAAATCGAGCCGTGGTCCCACTTAATTTTAGATGGATATCTACAGTTAACAATTGAGATGATATGGGTAAAAAAATCCATATAATAATGCATAAACATCCAGGCGAAGTCCCCACGGTGTTTTGATAAAAATCTACGTAATAATGCACATTAAAGATAGGAATCTAGTCGTATCTCCACATAAATTCAAATAGATATTTAGCTATAAATCCAGTTATTATTTTAAATCCATACAAAAATAAATAGGAATTAACTTAAAATCTATTAAAAAATAAACTGGTTGGCGACATGGATCGACGTAGGAATCTGGCTAGGAAATTTATGTCGAATCCACTTGAATCCAGTTGGATTTCCCAACTGAGAAATCCAGCCGGGTTTCCTAGCTGGATATTTTTGATCTAGTTGACCGATATTTTAACTATAAGAAAATATCTACTATAAAATTACCTTGGAGTTCGGTATTATGTAATGATAATCAAAATGTTAGAAGTTCGTTTTGTTTTCCAATCTATTTTTTTACAGTTGATGAAAATTGCTACTAACAACCTCTACTTTTTTTAAATATTCAGGAATAAATTGATGTATCTTCGGACCGTAAAGTCTCTTGATAACTGAGTATCATTCAAAATAAATAATTACTTTCTGACTCATTTTTGTTTTGATTAAGCCCCAGTACTAGCCGTGTGTTACATATGAACATACTAAAAAATTATAATAATAAAGAAACGTAATAATTTTATGAGTGTTGAAATAAAAATTCTTTTAAATAATTTTGATGTTTATTTCTGCATGCTAGAAGCTTTTTACGCCTCAAAATATCGTAGAAAATTGAGGTAGCTAAAATTGGGAAACCCTTTGGAGATCGTAAAAAAATAATAACTGAAAAACAAACACATTTATCTTTTCATAAAAATCTTGAGAACAGAAAACAATTTTATTTTTCATTGTTGTATACTTATTAGTTTTAAAATAGTAATTAATTAATTAAATAAGAGTTAATCATTATAGGAATAAGGTATGATAGAAAATTGACAAATTCAAGAAATTTTCTATAAGAAAGGCGAATTTTGCTATGTTTTGAAGTTAAATATTATTTTTCGAACTAATATAGCATATTAAAAATGAATTTTTATCTTTAAAACAAACAAAAGCACAGAATTAAAACAGTTGGACATATATATTTAAATATATATACAGCTAGTCGGCACGTGCGCGAAGAAAACTTTCCTCTCGTGACCAATGCCTTCACGTGACTGATTTTACCACCACCTTGCAACGCTGTCGGTTTACATTTACGAATGAATCTGTGAAATCCTTTTCGTGACACTTCTAACGAGTTTTGAAATAACGACGAATCGAACATATATACGTGTAAATTGATTTTGCGACGTTTACTTCAGAAGTCATTAATTGTGTTCTGAGAAAGTTGTGGGTGCGAGTGAAAAGCACGTAAATAGCACTATATTATTTGTAATTAAAATGCTATTTTTTTTAGTAATTTTATAAATCGAACGATGATTAAATGAATGTTGTGAACAGTGAGGAGAGAATAAAGGATAGTATAGCGTTGAATAACACGTTTGAACATTATATAATGTTACTACATGAGCCGTGGTAACAGATTTCATACAAGTGTAAACCATTATACAAACTTAAAAACGCATGTTTATATAAATCAGAAAAATATCTATCAATTTTTAATTGTCACTTTATCACTGAACTTCGGGTTGAATTCCATTTCCAAAAGTTTTTTAAACGTTATACCATCATAGTTTTTAGGGATCAATAAATAATTACATTGAAATTCTTTTTTTTTCTTTATTTATTAAATTATCATGCATGTCACAATCAAGACCAAACACCGCTAACAAGTCGGAGAAACCTAAAACAAAAAAGTGCAAAGGATAACAGAACTTTAAACTTCGATGCAATCGAAGTATGCACTTATGTCTCGATATAAAGACGGCGTGTGGACGTAACGTAAAACAAATCGAACGTTATAGAGGGTCCATATAGATTAGAGATTCTCCAGCGGAGCAAATAACACAATAAACCCTCACGTAATAAATAAGCCTTACAAAACTAGACTCCGGGATTTAATAGCCGTGAAAGTAATACTATATCAATGACTCAACGCCACCGCTAAATAATTCGAGCTAGAACAAGCTGATGCGAGTGATTATTATTTGTTGATATAAACTGTCCTGTGAGTGTGTGATGACACGCTGAACATGCGCTTATATAAATTCGTAACGCATTGCGCTCTGATTTAAACGAGCAATCTAAAGTTGACATGCGCCCCCGATATATTGTTAATAAAAGCACGATAAAAATTTTACAACACATGATATGTTAGTACAAAATCCAAAAGTGTATAGTTAGTGTATAACAATTATTTAAAAATCATAGCTATTATATCTATCTACATTTTATGACTAATTGTAAGTCCGGTTATATCACTTTATATTTATTAATCACCATCAAGATTAGGCAAAATAAACTCCACGTTTGCTACAATGATCCAAAATAATCAATTTTATTGTAAAAAAAAATCTGTTACTCCTACATCCCAATCGAATATTACTTTCACACTTATACACATCTATATTGTTTAGTGTATATATATAAATATAGGACCGTTGCATCTTTCTACGACATCCAGTGCCACATTGTTAGCGTAATCGACCGAATCACAGAGCGATAAGAAAAAGTAATACATAATCCCTCTCCCCCCCCCCCCCCCTCTCCTTCTGCAAAATTTTAACAGCTTTGAAAACAAATCCTTTCCACAAAAACAAAATTTAACCATCAGTTTATCCGCGACCCTGGCGCTCCGTTGAATCATCGGCAAGCGTGTACGCCGGCAGGTAGACGGACGGATTGTTCGGATCGCGTAGTAATGGATTCCTCGACGTGGTGTCACGAGCACCGAGACTCGTGTAACCCTGGTCGTATAACGAGCAGTAAGGCACCTCGTGACGCAGGAGGAACTGCCAGACCTGCGAAATAAAAATAATATATAATACCTACGATGATGATGTAAATGTATATATCTTTATATTCGTAAGAAAATGAAGAGAATTCGTTGACAATATAGGCACATTATTTAATGAACATTTTTTTATCAAACGCTCGTGATGTGCATAATTTTTTCCTGATTTATCAGTCATTTTGTTGAGGAGAGCACGAGCTCTCAATGCCTGTGTAAAACGTTTGAGACTTTCATCGATAAAGTACCACTACAAATTTTCCAAGCTGATCTATATATATATATATATATATATATAACGATCGTGCAAATTCTACTATAATCTCCAAATAAAACCTCATTCATCTCAAAAATCTATTGTACTTTACTCTCTTTATTTAAAACGATAAAAAAAAACTAAATTCAGTATGTCAAAGAAATATATTGTTTACCTGACTGTACGTCCAGTTAATGATAGGACTGACGCGCATGATATCCGGCCAGTCGGGATCCGTCGGAGCGAACGGCTCGAGCGAGTGAGCGCCAGGGTCGCCTTTACGCGTGCCCAGCAAGCAGGCCCGTAAATTTGGGCGCTCAACCAGCAAATCAGCAAGGGCTTCGCGAATGGGACCCGCGCGGCGTATCAGTTCAAAGCCATAGTAGTTGGCCGCCTGCTGCACGAACTCTTCCACCTGTGGACGAAGAGGTGAGTTTTCCGACTGTTCTTCATTATAAACTTTAAAAAGACGGAGGTGGTCGATATTTCAACCGCCCAGCATTGGGTGGCTGTTTAAACTATTTTTTTAATGTAATGTTATTTTCTTTATAAGCAAATGTTATATTTTCACGTAATTTAGAGTACTATTTCAACATTTTACCAAATCAATTGTTTTAACTAATGCAAAATGGTTAAGTTATAACTATAGATTTATTCTCATGTATACATTTATCAAATAATATTGTATCTTAGAAAATAAATAAAGTATGAAAGAAATTGAACTAAAGCTTTCGCAGCACTTTTGTCTAATTTGGCTAAGACAATTTGACTAATAAGGAATACTTATATCTATGGTATGAATAAATTTTACGACTAATTCTTATTATTTACTGAATTTAACGAAAAAGAAAAAAAAAAGTAATTATATGAAATTAAATTTACGAACCTCGGCAAATGCGTCGCCTGTTATGTATAAGCAAAGCGGAGGATCCTGTTTTCGTATCTTGGCAAGCGTTGCAGCCAAGTGAAGAACAACAGTGCAATCTTTGCCACCGTTGAAACTTAAAAATACTTGGTTTGATTTGTACCTAAAGATGAATAACCCATTAGTGTGTTTGCGACTAATTAAAAAAAATGCATACTAAATTATAAATAAATAACCATTTTTATACAATGCACATGAATGTTTCAAATAAAAATCAAGAATAAAAATATTTGTATTTTTTTTTCATTAGGCCATATCATATAGATGACAATGTTTTTCAACGCTCGATAACATTCTTGTGACACTGATTTTATTATTCGAATTTAACATGGGAAAAATAGAATAACCGGTCACTGATATTTAATCAATATTAAGCTCCCACAAATTTCCCATACTTAAAGAAAATTAAAGTAAAAGAATTGAGCTTTGATTTCGATTAAGAATCATTTAAATTAAACGATATTATGCTAAGTTACGTGCATTTGAAAATCGTGAAAAATCATAAAATTATGTAAGTGCGAGAAAAAAGTAATCGTTCACGATTCTGAAATGCAGGGAACTTTAGACGGAATCGTCCCATTTTCAACGATTCTTCAATTAAATTAAAGCTCTTTTCTTCTGCTTCAATTTTTCTGGAAAAAAAAATTCTTTGGCATCTTTGGAAGCTTCATATTTGATTAATCATTATTAACTAATTTCCATATATTTTTCCTATGTTAAACTTTCATTACAAAAACAGACGTGTAGTAAACAGTATCAAAAGATTGCTTTAGAGTGTTGATAATTTTTCTAGTCTATTTTATGACCTATAGAACGTGAAAACAAATTATTACAGAGATATTGCGCCTCTAAACTTCTTTTTCTATTCTTTTAATGTAAGTGTGAACAATATTAGTATAATTCCTCATGACCATAATTTTTCTCGATGATTTCGTTCGCTTACTATTACGACAAAACTCAGTGTTCCATCATAATATATAACTTTTCTCCCGACGACATACTCACTTATCATAGCACTGATGCAGTATGTCGAATGCAGCAGCAACATGGTCCAGCTCCGTTCTGCTATCGTACACCCTCCTCGCATACTCTTGATCGAAAACCCTGAGCTCGTGCATTGCTTCTCTCGGTAGCTGCGCCTCGATCTCTCGTTTTGCTTTCGCTACCGTCTCATCACTGGTACCCTCCAGAGTGATCCTTGTACGGGGTTGCGCCGTAGGCTGGGGATAGCTGCCTATTGTAAGTACGCCACGGTAGCGCTCTGCTACTTGATCCAGGCATCCGACGAGGTGGAATTCGTCGAGGTCGACGTCGAGGCTCGCTGTGTATAGACGCGCACCCGCCTCCAGGCCACGGACTATCGCATCAACAGCCGGGCGGAAATGACGCGGTGAGCCTGGTAGGATGTACACGTTCTTCGCTTTCACCACAGCGTAGCGGTCTATGTGCAGTGTACAGTAAATAGAATTGTGTATGTTGTTGTTGCTGTTGTTATCGCAGGTGCGCTAGTTTCTCTCTTTTTTTTCACGGCGGTGCTCAAATACATTATAGAGCGTTGAAAGTGTATTTAGGATACGTTTTTTCTTTTTGTATTTTCGGTTGAATGCAGGAGGAGTTTGATAAAAAAAAAAACGTAACCGCGTAGTCGCGCACTGTTTCAGTTATTAGAGCTGTTGAAGACTGAGTTAATGTAGAATAGAAATGTGCACGTATAGAGAACTTGTGTGCTGAGCCAACTAAACAATACTAATTACATATTTGCGCTACACAAAGAGTCTTTAATTTTTTCTTTTTTTTTTTTAACTTTAAATCGTTTACGAATTATGAGTAAGTTTACGTTGTTAAGAGGAAATTATTCTGATGTAACAAGATCTTAAAACTGATATTGAAGTGACGTTATAGTGCATAAGTAAATTATTTAAAATAATTAAAGGCAAATGAGCTCAGGTAATTGCACGCATAGAAGTTATATTTATTTTCGTCATTGGATCGAATTAACCATTGTATATTAATAATTATAGAAAAATTGGTATGATGATAAGTACGCCTCAGGTGTTCATTTACAATTTTTGTTGATTCTTATATATGAAGAATTTAATAATAATATATCGTTTGAAAGATCTCTGGTTGTCTTGCGCTGTTTAAACATTGATACTTGTATTGCGTTGTAACATAAGAATTTCCTTACTCGTGTGTTCACCGAGGAAGCACAAACGTAAGAATAAACTGACTCATCTAGAATAACTTAAGTAGTTTTTACAATCTTGTTTCTGACTGCTCTGATTTTAAAAAATTTGTTCTACAATTCAAGTTAATTCGATCATATTGATCTGATTTGATTCACACATTTTCTATATAAAAACATTTCATTTTCAAAAGTAATTCAAGATTTTAAGAATCATTTTCAAAAAAAAATTAACTTGAAAATTGACTGTATTATAGCGGAAAAACAATTTGTGGCTACACTTACATATGTAATAAAATGCATACTTATTTACTCCAGTAACATTACCCAACTCTATAATAAAATGAAAATAGTCGAGTATTCTAGTAAAAATATGATGTAACGTATAAAAATCGAACAACCGGTAAAAATTAGTTAAAAAATAACCTACTATTACTTCCAAGTTTTTATACATACATCTTATACAATTCCTTTAAAAATGTACGTAAAAAAACTTTTAATGAATTTTCGTCGGTGTTTTTTTATTAATGAAAAATATTCACTCGCATCAGAATTTTTCGTGTACGAATATAACTGTTTTATACATAACATTTGCCTAATAATACTTTCAACGCCGACCAGGATAAGAACACAAATTTTTAAATTTCCAATCCAAAAAAAAAATAAAAGTAAAAATTCCTGAGCCACTTTTAAGCTTCCTACAAATGTCGTCCTCTACGTCATCGTCATACTCACCACCACCTGGAACCTTTGAATCGACGTCAACGAGTTCACAGGGCTGCGGCACAGTAGCTAAACGTCGCACTTCCGGCTGTCCGGGATGCAACCTGGTGAGCCGTTCGAGTAGCACTGGATCCTCGCCGAGAGTCAAACCTAGGGCACGTGCTACCCCTTCGTATGTGACGTCGTCGTGCGTGGGACCGATACCACCCGACGTGAACGCTATCGGGTAGCGTTTCGAGGCCTCCGACACTTCTGCTGCGATCACGTCGACCTGAATGTCATTTGCCGATTTTTCTTTTTTATTTTTTTATAGTGATCCGTTGCTAATCGAATGTTGGTGGGGATGCTCAAGGATTGTGTATACGAGTTGTTGCAAATGAAAATGATGAGGTAGTTGATTAAATATTTTTCAAGAGTATCACAAGAAAATTCTTGAATTAATCGTAAGATTCATGATTAAACATTTATCAGCAAGAACACGAATTTCGGGATTTACGTTTTTGTGAAAGCTATATATATAGCCAAGTCTGTCAAATCGAGGGGTCAAAAATAGATTTTCTTGAAACTCTCAGGAAAAGTTCTGCTACTCGTTCTAGATATCGCTGAATGTTTTTAGATTTTTTTTGACCCATAGTTTTGGAGTATAAGAGGTCAAAAACTTAATTTTGATGATTTTTTGCATTTTAGACCCATTTTCATTAATTTATAACTAATGCTCCGCAAGGAAGCATTTTGTGTGATAGACACAGGAATACCTTTTTTCGTAACATTTTCTCAGCTTTTCAATAAAAATACTTTTAACGCCGTATGTAAAGGAAGGACAATTTCTAAAGCAAACAGATGTTTTTATTTGGAAGCTCCAATGGCTCCACGTTATATGCACTGGAAATTATGGATAGAACTCTCAAAGATGTTATGAACGAGGGGCGTCGCACTCTGTAGTCAATTGTAATCATCTAAACATCGCTTAACGATTTCTTACGAACATCATGTAATTATTATAAAATCATGTCATTGCAAACGTTAACAAGTTTCTTCGTCTTCGACTATCATTGCAAGCATCGCGCGCATAAGACAACGTAGAAAACTATGAGACTTCACGCAGAATGCAACGATTTCAGTCACAAACGCATTAACTATATGAGACTACACACAGAATACAACGATTTTAGATACTCACAGTTGCGGCGCGGTAAAAAATGTTTGATCATACATTTTGAAAAATTTCGAGAAAGAGAGAGAGAGAGCGAGAGAGAGAGAGCAAATGACAAGACTATTGTCTACATTACTTGCAAATCGTGGCACATACATACTGTACCCGTGCTAGATCTCTCACGACGTTTTCCTAAATCTATTTTTTTTATTTCCAATGCTCTCCTATATCGGTCATATTCGAAACCTGTTTGCTTATATCGTCGGGTTGGAGCAAGAACGTCCTATCTTCGCTCGCCACGTAAGAACGTCCCATCTCGGCTCAAAATCCACGCACATAGCGTTATATTGTAACTGTTATTTAAAAAGTAGTTTAATTGCTAACATGCTGCTTAACAGTTACAATGTTTTACAAAACAATCATATTGTTTTCTTATGTATGATCGGAAGATAAAATATGCAACAACTGATTGAAAAACATCTGTTGTTTTTCTGAATTCGGATGACTGCGTTACGTTACGCGACGACTGCTTATGATTACAAGAAGATTACGCGCCTTAGGATGCGTTAGGCTTTTAATATCGGCTGTTAACCTACGATTTCTGCTACGATTCCTTCATTAGCCACGCTACTCAGTTAAGTTTTCTCTTGTCTCTACGACTTCATACGTTCCTAAACGATTACATAATTTAGTGAAGATAATTTTCTTTGCTTTATATGATTTCAATCGCACTTTGAAACGTTATTTAATGAAGATTACAGAGTGCGATACCCCTCGGTTATGAATAATGATTTATTATTTGGCAGTAAAATTGTAATTGTAGGTGGAGATTTTAGACAATTATTATCTGTTCTACCACGAATTATTTATTGTATGCACACATTGCAACTGTGCTTAACAGCTCTTTCCACTACCGTATTTCCTATTGCAACCCTTTCCACTACGGTACTTCCCAGTGCAGCTCTTTTTACTACGGTATACTTCCATTGCAGATCCCTACTATGGTTATTTCCTATTACAGCTCGCTTCCATATTATTCGTTTTACTCAGAAAACGTTGTTTTAAATATAAGACAAATGATGTAATTTGTTCAAATGATTAAATTATTTATTTTTAAATTAAATTTTTGTTAATGTATTCGGTATTCATTCATTATGTGTATTGACATGTAACTCATGACGCTATAGACTGACGCTTCATGAGTGATAGATCAACTAAGAACGAAAGGTACAGGGAGATAATTAGCATAATACAAATGAATATTTTGTTAAAAAAAAATTTACAAAAATTGTTTGCGAGATATTTATGGTGATTTCTTCTGAATATTATCTATTATGTTATTCAAAGAATTAAACAAATCATTTCAATCAAAAAAATCTAAAAAATTCAGGGATATCTAGAATGAGTAGCAGAACATTTTTTGAGAGTTTCAAGAAAATCTATTTTTTGACCTGTTGATTTGACAAAGTCTTGGCCATATATATACACACATCTACACACGGATAATTTTCCTTTATCAATTCGGTTATTATTTTTTATAACATGTATGCATATAAAAATTATATTAGCGTGTAAATTGCCTTAATTTTCGATTTTATAACTTTAAATGAATTGTTTGTTCTACATCGCGTGTTATGTTAACCAAAAACTATTTAAATGGAATAAAAATACATTAATATTTTTAAAATTTTCTTTCTCTCACCACGAAAACGAATAGATATTAATAAGAAATCATTAAGAAACGTATAAAATTGAAAGAAGCATAGAAAATGCATGCAAATTAAACATCTATCTTAAAAATTTACTTACGAATAACTAGAGAAATCTTTAGTCATTTTTTTACATTTTTTACTACTGAATTTCGCATGAAATTTTATTTTCCTACTTATTTTAGCAAACTTCACCCCTATTTAGTTTCACTTTCTCTTTCATTTCCGCGTAATAAATTTTTTTAAATTTTATATTTTAACAAACTCTACACAAATAGTATTGGTTTTGTACATTCTTCTATGTCATTCTATTTACTAGCTGCATATATGTGAGCATCTTAATATATAGGTAAGTAGTTGCCGTTGCACAGCAATAAATTGTCGAATTTTCACTTTAATGAAAATTAATAATTACCTCATCAGAAATAACGACGACTCTTCGTAGTTTTATTCCAATACTTTGCAAGCTCTTGGCCAAGTACATGGTATTAGTATCTTGAACTTGTCCCCGTAAAATTTCATCGCCAACGATTATCAACGACACTACGTGTTTATCTGTCATGGCAATTAATTCTACCTTACAGCATGGAATACCTTGGGTGCAAAAAAAAAAGAAGAAAGATCTCGTGTTTTACAAAATATTTACATTTATTTTACAAAGTAGTCTTATACAGGAAATTGTTACAATTTTAAATTATTTATGAGATTTGTGGCCTGTTCTTTTGCCAGTCCACTCACAGGCTGTATTGGCTTAACTGGTGCAGCTTTGCCTTTCGGAGCCTTTTTTTTGCCCGACTGATGTACTTCTTTGCTGATTTCCACCAACTGCTTGTTTATAAGATTGGTCTTCTCTTTGTTTAGTTTACTGCCCTGTCCAAGATCCAGCTGCGCAGATAAGACATTCCAATCGTATTAAATAAAAAAAGCTTGTCAAGAATGTTGAAAAATGGATTCTTCAAGAACAATGCCAGCATCACTTACTTTTTTTAAGGAAGTTTTGACTTTCTTAGCTTTTGCTTTAGCTTTTTCTGAGCGTGGGCCTGCAACCTTAAATGGCTGCTGCTTCTTTCCCTTTGACTTGTTCTTTCCCATTTTGTCCTGCAACATTATCATCCATATTATCATTATCTAGTTTTAATTTTTTCTTTGCTGGCTCCTCGCCTCCCAGTATTTCTTTGGTCAACATAAAAGATGCACGCATCATTTCTTTATTTGGAGCTACATTTCGAACATGATGAATTTTTATCAAAGCTTTTTCAGAAAATTTAGCACCAAGTTTTTCCTCAATTAACTGTTTTGTCAAAGCTTCGAAGTCCTCATTCTTTCCTGCTTTTATGAAGCAATATACATGCACAGTTGGAGGTTTTAAAGAAACTTTTTCTTTTTCTTCTGCATTTAACCATTCAGAAAAAACATCTAGAAATTCAACTGCAAGAGCAGGTAAATTCATAGCCATGTGTTCAGAACCAGGAGAATCCTTGTCTCTTCTATCTAAAATATCTTTTTTTACATTTTCCCTTAAGAAATCCCTTCCATCTTTATTAAATGCAGTTACTAATTTTGTCACTTTATTTGCCTCTGCATTTTTAAGTAACCATTTGTATGATTCTGGATTTAAATCATTTGCTAAAACTGTGACACCTTTTCGTGCAGCCGGAATAACAAATGGACCTACACCCGCAAAAACATCATAAAGTACATCACCTTTTTTTAAATAAGATACTAATGCTCTGTGTTCTGTGCTTAGACGTGGATTCCAATAAACTTTAGAAAAATCAAAATGGTAAGTACAATCATATTCTTTAACAGATACAATTGTATTTTGTTCTCCAGCTAAAAGTTCCATTGCAAAATTTCTGTATGTATTATCAATACCATCTACTTTATTTACCACAGTTTTTGCATTAGGTATTTTGTCTAAAAGAACTTGACCAATCACGTTTTTATAAGGTAATTGCTCATCTCGAAGATTCAAGTGAACAATGTGTCCAATTACACTATAGGATGTTGGAGTTTCAATATCTTCTGGTAAAATTGCTCGGAGAATATTAAAACTAGGCCAATTTTCATATGTTATTTCTAAATCCTGTGTCCCATAAGTCTCATTCCAAGACAAATCTTCTTTTAGTTTATTTTCAATTTCTTTCACTTTACATGGATCGAAGTATATGTGTGATTCTCCTTCATATTTATTAGAGGGTTGAATTGGTTTGAACTTGGGTAATTTTAATAAGGCATTTTTCAGTTTCCCTTTAAATTTACTTAAGGATTTGGTTGGTAGATGAACATATGGTACATCTTTTAGTTTAATTCTGAATGCTTCGCAATCCAATTTCTTTTGACCATGTACTGCAGGTGGAGGAACCAGCAAGGAAGACATCGTACTTTGGTAAAACTTAGGTGAAGCCTTCGAAAGACAACTACCCAACTGCACTAGTCGTCTGGCTCCAATCATAAGCACTGGATGGACCAACGCAGCCTTGAACAAGAGTTCAAGTTTTGTAATACCTATTATCCCACATCTTTATAGTTATGAGAGATTTCATTTAACTTGATTGTAATTATCATTTGATTTCACAAGACTTCACAAGCAAAATTACTAAATATGTATACATAATAATTTAAATACATTTAGCGAAAAAAGTCAAACATTGTAAGCACAATTTGAGTAGAAGAACAATTAAAAATATTGATTATCGATTTTTATTTATGATACAATTATTTGTTTTTTTGTTTCTCAATAATCAACTTGACTTTTGTTTATTTACGAATGTAATCAATCAATACATTCGAAATTTAAATAACAAACAAACTTCTGGAAAGTTATTTTACTTCTTTTAATTAATCTTCCCTACCCCACCAGTTATTAAAAAACCACGTAAAATCATCAAGAAAACACATGCTACTAAATAAACTCTCTCATAACCTATAAACGTGATTGTTCCGCGTGTCTATAAATACCAGGCAATACAAAAACAACCACGCATATGAATTCTCACGCCCTTCAATAAAGCAAACAAATCAACAAATTACCTTTTCTAGTAATTCCAATTAACAAGTCGCTCCGATTTTCACCTTGGACTTTTCTCACTCTATTTTTCCGCGTCGACTACCACGAGGTTACAATACAAGTGTAGGTATAGGCAACGCAACCAAATCAAACTTTGCCCCTCCACTTCGCTGGGAAGTGGGAACTGCGCCGCATACCTATACGGCGTATGGACGCCTGCCTCCATTGCCACCAACTTCAAGTGTAATTATCAGCTGATTAAGCGCACGTCAAGTCAAGTCAAAAAGCTCTATAGGCTGCGCGCGTCGCATTCTGAGCTTCACCTGCGCGCGTCGCGCGCACACATACAGAGAAGAGTAAAATTACACAAGGGGGTGATATTGAATCGAAGAGAGTGCGTTGAGTGGAGTACACGAAAAGAAGGCGCAAGCAAGATGTCGAGGCGACGGTTCCATGGCTGATGCTCAATACACGTCTCTTATCGTATCGGGTGCAAACAGCACAATCATCAACTCAAGTGGTTCCTCTCCTCTCCTCTCGCGTATACGCGAGTATTTTTTTTTTAATATCCAGCGAAGCGTCTGGAAGAAAGGGTGTGCGTGAAAAATGTCGGGCGAGCCAAACGTCAAAGGTTATGCGCCGCTGCCGCAGAGCATTAGCAACACCGACACCGAGGATGAGGACGAGGGACATCATCACCACCAGCATCATCGGCAGCACGACGAGTC
Organism: Torymus tubicola; assembly: GCA_035583055.1. NCBI lineage: Eukaryota > Metazoa > Arthropoda > Insecta > Hymenoptera > Torymidae > Torymus > Torymus tubicola. The sequence goes on along the minus strand of JAWWEQ010000055.1, from coordinate 15,969,254 downwards.
CGCTGATAATGTGTCCAAGGACGAGGATCGACAGTCGCGAATTAGCGTAAGTTCATGCATGGACACATACGTACACACATACACGTGATGTTTGTTTGGATAGCACGGGTAGATGTGTGTGTGTGTGTGTGTTTTTTTCATTCTCGTAAGATACCTTAAAGAGCTTTGGGGATAACTCATTATGTGGTACGATTGATTTTGCGCGCGCGAAACGTTCGCGCGCGTCTTAACTGCGCAGGAATTTTAAGTGTTTTCGAGGTAGCTATATAGAGCTACAGCAATAATGAAATTGTAATGCTTGCGAGCTTTCGTTTCCATCAACACTACTACGGGTTTTTTCTATTTATAATCGCAGTATTGATTACTTTTCGTAGATTGACGACTTTGGTTTTTCAACCACGATTTAGTTCACGTTGCTTTTATTTTTTCTTTTTTTTATTTTTTTTTTTATTACATTTCAGTATTACAAAAGATTTTATTAATGATAATACAAATATATGCGGGTAATAACAAATTTGATAAGCTAATAAAAATAATGATTTAATCAATTTCATTGTTTCTTTTATATAAAAACATATACATATGTAATTTGATAAGCCTTAATATAGATTTGATTCATTCAAACTTTTAAAATCTAAAATTGCTACATTATGTCATCACAATGTGAAACATTATACTACTTGGTAATAAGAATGGGGTCTTAAATTTGAATTAAAATTATCTATCTTTATTAAGTACAGATAATCTTTCTATGACAATATAATCCATTTATTATTTATAGCTGTACAATGTGTGATACTAAAATGTTTATATTTATATACAAAGTAAATAAATAAAAAAATAATAAGAATAATATGAATTTTTGCAGGATACAACAACAATCTGTCAAAATGGAAGGTTTTACCCATTGGACGAAACAAAAAACCTTGCCAATAGAGCAAGGAATGGTAGAAATTCCTTTGGCTACAGCAATGACAATATTCCTATCATGATACTTGATGGACAAAGTCATGATGACCTATGGAAGAGGCATGATATGACACCACTTAGGCGGTTTTGCCTAGTAGCATCAGTATTACTGTGTATACTTACAATACTGATTTTTTTGTATGTACTACCTTGCGACAATTCATCGATATGTCCACCAGCACCTGCACCAAAAACTTCAGTATCATGGGACAGAACGTTGGAAGGTGTTGGTAAGTCGAAAATGAAACTATAGACATATTAAAGGAGCATTGTTTTAATTTTTCCTTATTTACATATTATTTTTTTCTGTTTTTAGAAATAATTGGAAAAATTACAGTAATCCCAGGGAGTTCATACAACTTGATATTTCTCCTTAGGGGTCAGCTGTATGGTGATACAGGCTCCAAAGCTTCTGCAGGGCAACAAATTACTGGGAAAGGAGGTGGTGTTTTATCTATGAAAGGAACTAGTGGCATTTCTCTGTGGTGGGTATTATTGAAGCAAATACCCTACGATATTGATTGTGAAATGCTTGACACTGATGGCTCAGGAAAGCCAGATTGCCTTGTGTCGGGACTGGGTGGCCTATTAGTTAGCATTGAACCAATTGCGGGCACAATTCACTGGAATTCCGAAATAAATACTCAGTTACATTTACCTCTATTACTTTCGGATGTGGATTCTGATGGAATTAATGATTTATTAACCATCGAGACCACAAACTCTACACGAAACATCGTATTTTTGTCGGGAAGAAGTGGAAAACTGCTAGCGCGAAGAGCCGTACCCAAATGTCCAGATATGACATTGCAGAGCATTGACTCGTCTTTTGTTCTCTCTTACACATGTTACAGGGGACCGGGAGATAGTAAGTATCTTTTTCAAATCATCTTCAATTATAAATGAAAAAGTGTATCAATCTACATCTCACGCTTTTTCTTAGAATTTACAAGGACAATACTCCTGAAGAACTTGGTCAAGTCGCTCAATTTTTCACAATCTCGTCGTCGACTCGCCTTGACCGCGTTGCCAACACCCGCAGCGACAGCCTTGCCTTATCCTAATCAAACCTCGAAGGATAGCTGGAATTTAACTCCCCATCATCGACTCTATGTGCGTAACACGGGTGACGGCTTTGGCTGTCCTGCTGACCAATGTCGGGCGAGTGTTAATCTCACTTTGCGTCGGCCCGACGGTAATGAGAGCCGCATCTGGGACCAAGTGGGTACCACCCCATCGTTCGTCACGGATCCCGCGATATTCAGTACCCCTGGTCAAACTTACGCCACGGGCTTTGTGCTCAAGTTTTGGAATTGGACTGCCGATGGAACGGATCACCAGAAGGATTTGTGCGAAGACGGCATGTGTGTGAGTATGAAAAGAAAGAGAGTATCTTGCGTCTCGGAAAGATCGATTTTATTTTTATGAACTAATAGAAAAAATGAAAAAAGAGATTGTGACTTTTTTGTAATTTTTAAAACGTTACAACTTATAAGTTTGAAATTAATAGCGTATTCTGTTTTTTGGGGACAGCTACAAAGATCGCTTCTTCTATAATTTCTTTTAGAATACTTTTTAATAAAAATTCTGTTAATAAAAAGTCATTTCTAAGTTTTATCAATTGGTGCAGTTTTGTTAAATTTTTTTATAGCGTCAACGTCCATTGACAGAGTTGTATTGCAATAAAAATGCAACATATATAAAATCATTTAGTCGGTCGCTTATTAGTTGCATAACGACTTATCGTTGAAATTCAAAACATCAAACATATACACTAAATGAGTCAACTAAATTTTAAAACAATGGTCTTATTAATTAGAGTAAAACTTTGAAATTTAAAAAGTACATAATACGAAATTATTACTATATGTTTAGCTCAATTTACGCATAAAGTATTATCAGTTCGCAATACCCTTCGAAATTTTCCTAACACGACACTTTCGGTCCGCGTTGTTCCAGGTGTACAAGGGGGACGGTCCATTACGCCAGCAGAACCTCACCGAGCGCGTGAGCATCGTCTTCGTGAATAACACCGAAGTGCACGCGATGAACCCCAGTCAGTGTGAGATCCTGGAAATCTGCCGTATGACCACTTGTCAACCCAGTTTGCACAGTCAGGCTCGCTCAGTTGTAATCGCTGATCTAAATGGCGATGGTGTGATGGAATTAATTAGCTACAGGTCTACATACAGCGCGCCCGATGGCGACATCGACAAAGCAGCGCTCACCTCCACGGTGCAGGTTGTCAAGCTCGACAATGCTGTATTTTAAATGAGAGCGAAAAACACACACGTATACACGTAACATGACACGCATACGGATTTATCTGCACCGTGGCTTTAATTGATTGATGTTATACAAGTATACATATATAAACATACGCGTAAATGCGAAACTACGCGAGGAGACCAGACTCGAGCTTATAATTATTAATTTTCTTTTCTTTCACAATTGCAGTCTCCGCGCGTCTCTTTCTATAATAATGATGATACCTAATTCTTCTTACCTCCCTTGACACTTTGTCAATATATATTGTTTTGTTTCTATATATCTTATAATACTCGCGTATTCGTGTCTATGAAAGATAATGTGTATAGTTTTAATGAGAGAGAAAAAGAGAAAAAGAAAGCAAGAGAGCGAGAGTGAGAGAAATGAAAGATGCGCTTGTAGGTCACGCTATAAGCATTGTTTATATTTATTTTTACATTTATTTATTTGTTATATAATATACTATTATCAAGGCTTTAAATGAAATTTACATGTATGATGATGTATTTAGTTAGTGAGATTTTTTCAATAAAATGCGCTAAAATTTGTATCCCATTGGCTTTCAATTATTTATCAAGCTATTGTGTACATGTGATTATGCCTTTCATTGAAAAGTTTTTTAGTAAGCTTCTAATTTTGTGTAAAAATAAGATAAAAATCGCACCAGTTGTGATATGTTAAATCATCGATCACGTAAAACAAGCAAAATTAATTCTTTATAACAGAATATATTATGAGCAACACTTAGTTTACTCATAATTTCCAACTCTTAGATCCATAATTACTGCATAAGTTTAAAGCAATTTAGGCCCCGTTCGATAATAATCTGTGGAATACTTTTTTAAAAAAGCTACACTAATATATAATATACTGTAGACTAATATATAATAGCCAATACTAAGTAAAAAAGATCATTTCATTTTCAATGATACTCAATGACCAAGAAGTCTTTATTAATTAAAATTTCAAAAAATACATTACGCTAGCTGTAGAAAAGAGATGAGAATTAGTCAAATAACTTTTAACTTTGAATAGCAATCGTAGCTGCAATACTAAACCCCACTGTAATTTCAATATTTAACATACTGGAGGCAAAATATCTACTTTTAACAAAATGATTTTACATTCAATCTTTATGTATAATTCCCCAATGCTGTTGCAGGGAATCAGATGCACAAAACGCACGGTGTTCAGTTGTAGTCGATGACGATAAGTAATTCTTCTCTCTCAGAAAATGTTCTGCTACTCATTCTGGATATCCTAATTGATTTTTTTTAGATTTTTTTGACCCATAGTTTTGGAGATAAGAGAGATCGAAAACTGAATTTTGATGATTTTTTGCATTTTTGAACGATTTTCATTAAGTAATGTATAACTCCTCAGGGAAGCCTTTTTCGCGATAGACACAAGAATAGTTTTCTTTTGTAGAATACTCTCAGTTTTTCAATAAAAATACTTTTAATACCGTATGTTTATGCTTTCACTTACGTATAAGCAAATAAAACATATAAATTCAAGAAATTAAAAGTCCGATCAGGACTTTCTCTACCAAAAAATTCATGGAGATACCTTTTAATTGTCCAAAAATGTCCGTATGAACCCTGTAATGATTACCGATCGTTTTTAGATCTAAAAAATATGTGTTATAATTTTTTAAATAAAGTCGTACACAGGTCTGAAAAATGTAGTTAAATTCTACGAAAAATTACAAGAAAAAAAGTCTATGTAAGATATTTCGAAATTTTGCTTCGTTTTTGAGCTAAAAAATCCTTTAATATAGATAAAATTCCATCATTAAATTCAGTATTTTGATTAATTTTTAGTTAAAAAACGAAGCAAAATTTCAAAATATCTTACATAGACTTTTTATTTAACTATATTTTTCAGACCTGTGTACGACTTTCTTAAAAAAAATTATTTATTTATTTATCCAGAGTACAATAGTATACATTACATAAGTAATCTCGCAGAAGAAAAAAAACTTTCCTGTTCGCGAGTTCGGATTACAAAAAAGAACCCTTAAAAAACTAAACTTAAAACTAAGGAAAAATAAACTCTTTATTTGTATGAAAAACATAGTGATAATAAGACGGTGTTATGTATCATGCTTTAACGCTATTAATCATAGTTTGGACATGCTTCTCTGTATCCTACAGGGATCAGTCCTTTAACATATATTTTTATAGGATATTTTTTGAGGTCCATTCTTTTATCTTACTAATATTGATTCTTTTATCTATATCAATTGTTTTACATTCCTTTGGCAATTGATTAAAGACTGTAATTGCCCTGATATGATTATTTTTGTTACTTACTATTTTATAATACGTTGGTAGTGTGATACATTTGTTTCTTGTCTTCATTGTTTTTCTTTATGCAAAAGTGTTTTTGTATATTATTTTAAGTATCCTGTTATGTAAATTTAGGATTAGCTGTAGTTTATTTCTGTAGGCAACTCCCCAAGCAATTATTCCATAATTTAGTATGCTATAAAAGAAAGCCTAATATATTTTTTGTAGTGTTTCTATTAGCATAAATTGAAATATTTTGTAAAATACAAAAATAAGGTATTTTCATCTTGGTGTGATATAGTTTATGTGTTCATCCCATCTTAGATTCTATGACACGAATGAATTTTTTTAGATCTAAAAACGATCGTTAATCATTACAGGATTCATACGGACACTTTTGGACAATCAAAAGGTATCTCCATGAATTTTTTATTTGCATATACGTAAGTGAAAGCACAAACGTATGGCGTTAAAAGTATTTTTATTGGAAAGCTGAGAATATTCTACAAAAAAAAACTATTCTTTTGTCTATCAAATCATCAAAATTCAGTTTTTGAGCTCGTATATCTCCAAAACTATGGGTCAACAACATCTAAAAAAAAATCAATTAGGATATCCAAAATGAGTAGCAGAACATTTTCTGAGAGTTTCAAGAAAATCTATTTTTTGGCCTCTCGATTTGACAGAGACTTAGACATAACTTAGTCATATATGAAATGTTTTTTACCATTCAGAACCTTAATTGAAGAACACGTACACACAAAAATCACCAAAAAAACTAGCCTTGTTAGTACCACAAGGTGCGCAGCTCCACTAAACCGGAAACATGTCAAGATCTGGACCAAAAAGTAAAAAACTGCACCACACAAATGCATGGACTAACTGTTCCGTGTTTAAAACTGTAATCACGCGATGCGGAATAGAGATAATTAATTGGAGTTATTCTGTAATTTTTTATTCCTGAAAATTTAGAGTTTAAATGATATGTTGTATTGTGTTGACGAAATAACTACAATTGTTTTTATAAGTTTGGTTTCTTAGAAACTAATTGAAATTATATTAACATTTTAAGTTGAAAGAAGTTTTGTTTCAATATTATCTATAACATTAGGCAATTTAATTAATATTAATCATTTAAAAATAAAAATAGCAAAATTGAGCTTTGACTTAAGCTATGAATGGCTAAAATCGGACAATCCCTATTAAAAAATTCGTGCATATGAAAATCACTAATTTTAGTCATTTTACATGTCATTATCTATTTATAAGAGGACTTGGAAAAAAAAGTGCAGTGTTGGATTGTTTATTCGTTTATGAATTTCGATTTGAAATCATCCGTAAATAAATTTATACTTTTATAAAACAGGTTGTCTATAATATAAGCATAACTATATATTATAGCGTGCATCCACACGCACACAAGAACGTTATTCTATTTATATATGTATATAAGGTACGGCCAGTTTTATAGCAGTCTTTATTTTGTTCCCGCACAACGGGATTTTCAATCTGATTCTGTACGGCGCATGCGCGCGGTATATACCGTGAAAGTCAAAACAGTAAGGCGGCTGGCTATAAATATATAAACGCGTTACAAACGCGTGCTTCTATTAGTATTGTGTCAATTGAAGTTTCATAAACATATGCACACGTTTATTATGAGTGTATACACTGATTTTAAATGTGTATTGTTATATCCCGAAAGAAGTTCAAACGCGCGCAGCTATAACTGTGTTTACGTGGATGTGCGCGTCGCAATTACGTCGATTTCTGCATGTATATACATTTAAATACAAATTCGAATAGTTAGTTCGAGCTTGTACACCGATACATCAACAAGTGTGTACACTACAGTGTTCCGAAAACTATATTACAAACGTCCTGCGGGATTTTTCTACGTGCATCCTAGTGTATGTACATTCACGTTGTATAAATATAATAAAAACATATCAACAGTATGGAGTTCGTGCAGACGTCGCTGATGAGAAACCTGGACGACATCGTTGAGAAGGCGCGCGACTGGGCTCTACTAAACGGATTGGCGATGCGACCGAGGAGCAAGATCCAATCAGGTATGGATCTTCCGATTATTTATTTTTTTTTTGTTTGTTTTTGTTTTGCCTTTAAGTATGTATATAATATATGTGATAAAGTAACGGTGGGCGGTATAGTACTACAATTTCGATGGTTTTTGTTTTAATAAATAAATTGATAAGATTATGTAGATAAATGCATCCTGTTTCAAACAATGGTAGGTCGGAGTTGAATGTATTTTTGGAGTAGTTAAAACGGCGTAATATACATACAAAAACAAGCTAAACCTTTTTTTTATCATTAGATTTACGCCCAAAAATGTTCAAAAAGTAGTTATTGGATAGCATCGCGCAAGTGTTTTCGTTTCGCTCCGGTGACAACTCACATGCATTGTAATATACTATATTAATTATAGCACTAATAGCAAAGAGTACTATTTTACATATGTGGCCATAAATGAGTTACAATAAGAATCGTTTGATCTTAAAGTGTAGCATACAATTTAAGAAGATAAATTAAACTGCGGAAATGTTGGGCTTTCAGTTGATTTTTTTAGAGTTGAAAAATATTAATTATAAGATTGTGATAGTTATTATTACACTGATAATTTTACACAAAAATTAGCATAAAGTCGAATTCTGAATTTTAGCGATCTTTTTATGTATTATTTAAATTACTCGACTGTAATAACCCTTCCAACTTGGGAAAAGAAGTGAAATAGCAAATGAAAACTCGTTTTCTCTTGTTTTATTTTTCATTTCGAAAATTATGTACTACGTTTTTCTAGATTAAACAATAACTCTTGAAAAAGGAATAATTGTACTCAGAGAAAAAAATAATTTATTAATTGCAAAGATTCTTTTTTCTCTATGCATAGTGAAGAAAAAATCATTTTTCTTCCGAAAAATTAGTATTTGTTTGTTATAATCGCGTAACAAAAGCTATTTTTATTTGTGAGTTCGATCAAGTTAAATGAGTTTTTAATTATTGAAAAAAATGTCATGTATCAATTTTGTAATTCTGAAACTCTGAACATTTTCATAATGAATTTTCTTTGTAAAACGCAATGCAAGCTAGATTATCTGATGATATCATTAAGTCTGATATATTATGACCATTAATATAATAGATTGATAAAAAGAAACTATTTAAAACAATACTGCTACTATTTCATTATGACTTACGATATATATCAAGGGATTTTATAAACTTACAGCTTATATATTGTTAGCTGATCCCTATATATATGAAATACTAAATTCGTAATTTAACACTTGTGAAAAATTGCGATTTGAAGTTAATTGTGATTATAATTGATGTCACACCATTATCTAATAATGGTAGACAGGAAAATAGCAAAGATATAAAAAATTTTGAAATTCTGAATGTTACCTCAAGGACGAAGGTTGGAGTGAAATAAAAAAAGATATATAAAATAATGAAACATATATATGTTTGTTATGTACTTTTTACTATAGTTATAGGAGAGCAAAAATACAGACCGCTCGTTAGCTAGCGACTTAAGCGACTGACAAGACTGCACTCGCTCAGCCTCGTCACCACTCGTGAAAAACACATGAGTTTTTCTTACAACCTTTTTTTAATATTCGTTTAAGTATAAACTATTCGCTCGGATATGCCGAAACAATCAGCTATTTTTCTGGTCGTCGCTCGAACTCAAGAGCGCCTCATGCTAAGGCAATAAATTATGAACCCTTAGGCGCGCGTGTCCGAACGTCGCACGAAAATCTAACCGTTTTTCCTAATACAGTGCATTGACTTGTATTTTCCTATGACAATAAAGCTATACTTTACAGTAGGTATATCGCTGAAAAAGCGAGGAGAAACCACTAACTACGTTATTCTATTTATTTGTCGCTCTCGACTAAATATCCAATTCACAAGTTGAATCGAAAAATTTCTATGCATGGCACCGACTCTGTAACAGCCAAAAAAGATCCGAATAACCCTCAGAATTTTCTTCCAGATTGATTCACATCACTAGAAGCGCACTTCTACAATCGGAATCTAAACAACCTCAGAGTAATCGAAATTATTCCTAGCTGCCTGGCTTTACTTGACGGAAATTTTGTTAAAATTCCGCCGCCTAAGAATTCTGGCCTATGCATTATTTAATTTTCACAATTAATCATAATAACTTCTCTTTAAATTATACGTTTTACTGATAAACTAAGAGATCACTCTTATTTCTCCTTACTTTTTCCGCTTCGCAAAAAATAGTATGGATATCCTGTTTTTATTTTCTATTAATATTAAGCCAGTCGGCGACACTAAAGATAGGTAATGAAAATTTTCAATTTTTCATCGTTTTGTGTTATTTCTTATATATATTCTAAATATTTTAGAATCAAAAATAGAAAAATAGAAAAACTATATCAAGATTGAGATACAACATGTATCAACTTACCAGAAGGATGCCACTACGTTCAGGTTTTGGATTTGGCTATAAATTTATGTGTTTATTTTTAAAAATGTTTTGTAATAAACATCTTTTTGGAACGGGGCCATTTAACTTAGGAGAGTTTTAAATATTATTTAAATATAGAAAATAAGATTGTGGATACACGTACGAATATAAAGAACGAAATAAGCAAAGCGTCCAATTACAATATGACGCCGATTAGCACAAGTTCGGTCGATGGCGACCGTGGCTTGTTGGTACAGTGTTTCTGACTCGCGAGTCAGCGACTCTGGTTCAATCCCAGGGTTCGTCACTTTTTATTATTAAAAAATTGCGATGGCTTACTCGTAACAATTGACGAAAATGACCTGTTATTTGTTTTTTTTATAAGGATTACAAAATGTGGATTCCTTTCAAAGTTATAAAAGTTTAAAATTTAAGCATGGAAAGTGATGCATTAATTAATAAATACGCGGGATGAGCGAGCCACTTGTTTAATTGGCTTTCTTGGGAAGAGGTTTTTTGCTTTATATTTGTGACTGTTTACAATGATATTCGTGCAGCCTTGTGTCTGCACGCCGCCGCGCGGTTGATGGAAGTGAGAAAAAAATGATATAGCGTGATATGATAATGCGGGTATCCTGTCATGGTGTGTATATCAGAAAAAAAGCTATACAGTGGACTTGACAAAACATTTCGTTCTCTCAATCCAAATAATATTGTTGTAAGCGAGTATATTATAGTTATTTCTGGGAAGTATTATTATGATGAGAAAAATGCAAATATGATCGATCAGAACCCAGAATATGCAGGCAATTAAATAATAAATTCGCTTATAACTTTTTTACCTTAATTTAAATCATTCGTCTAAAAATTGAAATTTAGATCGAAAAACATGTAGTATGTAAAGAAACTTGAGTACTTGCAACGACCTGAGTTAGCAATGAAATGAATTTACAAAAAACATTCTTTATACGTTTTCTTACAGATTTAACGGACCGCCTTGAGTTCGTGCCTTTCACTCTCCTGCCCTCCAAGTTTCCTTCAGCCGCCTACGCGGAAGTCTTCGACATCCAACCCGTTGTTAACAAGTTGATTCACCGTGTTGCTCAAGATGGGGAGTTTTTACGTGAGGCATTGCGCGATACGGTGCGCGTCGACTCCTTCACCCGGCGCCTCTTCGACTTATACGAGGCGAGTAATCACGCAGAAAACCGGCAGACGGTGTCGCTCGGACTTCTGCGCTCGGATTACATGCTGGATGATACAGAGTTGGAGAGAAATGGTTGGACGATGACCGGTGAGCCACGGTGCAAACAAGTCGAGGTTAGTGTTGAAGTGATCAGTGCGGACATAACGAAATACCAGGATTGGTTTATATAGACGAATTGTATAGGGTTTGTTGGGCAAGAAAAAGTGCTGGGTTTTTTTTAGAACCGTCCGGAAATCTTTTACAATCACTTCAAGGGATGTCCAAATTTTAATTTGTCTCACTGTACGAGTTTTTAGCCAAATGCTAATTTCTGCGTAAAATACATTTTAATTACCTCTAATTTGAATAAAAAGAAAAAATTCAATAATTAAAATTTTCGGCGCTTTTCTTATTTAATTTTTGTATTTTTTAATCTTATAAAATATATAATAGGACCAAAAACAACATAATATATAACTCTACATGTCGTGAATGACTCTTCACGTGCGTTAAGATCACGTATTAATTCACTAAACCATACGCGTAGATAAACACGATAGCTAGCGGTCACGGCTGGCTCGGCACTGCGTGCCATCGTCTACATCGCTACGTCCTCGAGGAGCTGGACCACGCTGACTGCTGCGAGTACACACCAGACAACAATCCATTCGTTGGCCTGTGTGCTGGCATGATCGAGGCCTGGCGCATTTACGGCTGTACCAGGTTTCTATATTTCTCTCGCGTTTTGTGCCATATTTAGAGTAACTGTTTTATATGCTTATTAACTGCATGCGGTGACGGAGGCGGTAACCCTTTCAGTCACGAAATAAATCTAAAAAAGGCGCACTTTCTTCACTATAACTTTGTTCATAACAAAAAGTAAACAGAAAAAAATCAGTCAAATAATTAAAAGAATATGAGGTTTAACTACCTGGTAATATGGGGAAAATTAGTTAAGGACTGAAAAGCGGATCCTGTAATGACATTCTTGCCTTCATTAATTAAGTACCTATAATAAAACCATATAGACGCTTTCACTTTGATCTGTTAATGTCTTCAAGTGTATTAATTTAAATTTCGCTTTCCTATTACGTTGATGATTTTACGTGAGGAGTACAAAATAAATAATTTGCATTAAGATTTTATTTTCTACGCTTATTAATAATTTCAATATCAATTATTATAATAAATTTCATACATTTTATTGTATCGATCACGAATAAAACATTTATAGTACCCTTTATAACCTTTATTGGATAAATTATTTTTTTTTATACATAAATTTTCCAAAATCAAAAATTAACTGATATTTCTTGAAAATTAATGAGTACAATTCTACCTCCACAGTGCAGTGATCCTATTTATCGTCGAGGATACAACCAATAACATTAGCGACCAGCGTTTTCACGAGTATGAGCTTCGTCGCCTTGAGCCCCGTGTGCGAGTCCTCCGTCGAACCCTCAGTCAACTTGCACACGTACCCGACCTAATCAAGAGCGACTACCGATTGATCGTCGACGGCCAGGAAGTGGCTGTGGTATACTTCCGCTGCGGCTATGCACCCGAACAATATCCCAGCGAGAAGGAATGGGAGGCGAGGGCAATCATCGAGATGTCGAAGGCGATTAAGTCTCCAACGATCGCCTATCAGTTAGCGGGGACGAAGAAAGTCCAACAGGTGCTAGCAGAGGATGGGTGTCTAGAAAGGTTTCTGGACGAGAAAGATTGTCACAAGTTGAGAAGGCTGTTCACTGGTGAGGATTGAGTTATTTTCATTGCTGATATCAAACGTATTTTTCTTCTTTTTGAAGTATAATATATAACGCTTTCTCTTAATGGATCTGAAGTTTGCAAATTTCTCACGAATAAATGAAACAGCTAAAAATTTGCACGATAAGACAGTGAAATCTTTATTTTGATATTGGGTTATGCTATAAAACGCTAAACACATGAGAAAATTAAAAATCTAACAAATAAAACTAAAAATAAAAAAAATTTTCAAAAATTTCGTTGCACTCCAACGATGCAAACTTCAAACCCATTTCTCTTATATTAAAGGATGAATTTGACAACAGAAATTTTCATTATTTATTATCTCGACTTAAGATGAGTTTATAACAATGATCTATCCCTTAGATACTTTATTTGAACAATGTGTTCATTGTGGTTAACTACTTCAAATTATGTCTCAAATACAATGCAGCTGAACTATAATAAAATAGTGTCAATGCTGTCGAAAATTATAAAAGAATTTTTTTATTTTTTTTTTATTTTATTTATAACAATAATGATTGGTTTTATGTATTATTTATTTATAAAACATTTATAATAACTGTACATGTGCCCGAACTAATCGGAATTACGGACGGAGAGAAAAATCACAATACAAACTTTAATAGACATATGAACTTTATTTTTAAAAAAGTCAGAAATCGGGTTATCTTCCGTGACATGTGTTTGTAGTGAAATCTGAAGGAGAACTGCCTCCTTCAATTAAACATAAACAACTATCTAACTAAGCTATGCGCATCAATTGTTTTTCGGTGCAGAAATCAATACATTATAGAATCTCTCTCGTAATATATATCTATTTCTTCCTATAAAATTTAGAAATTATGTAATTAAATTTAATTGCTATTTCAAATCATTTATCGAATTTATGTACAAATAAATGTTACTATTTCGTTCCGTAACAGTACATATACATTGTTAATACGAGAAGAGAGATTTTGACAATAAAAAATATGTACATCACAGACAAACCAAAGATTATACTAAAATTAATTTCTTCTTCGCAGGCCTCTACTCCTTAGATATGGGCCGTACCGGCGATGCAATAATCGATCTGGCTCTCACTCGACCCTCCGATTTCGTCCTAAAACCACAGCGCGAGGGTGGCGCAAACAACCTCTTCGGTGACGATTTGCACCGCAAACTCCTCGAGATGCGCGACAGTTCGGAGCGCACCGCGTGGATCCTGATGGACAGGATACGAACGCCGGTGCAGCGCAATTACGTCGTGCGCTCGTGTGATAACGGCGGCGGTCGCTTTGCCGACGTCACCTCCGAGCTTGGGATCTTCGGTGTGGTGATCTGTGACGGTGAGAGGATTATGCGGAATATGACAGCAGGGCATATGTTGAGGACGAAATTTGCAGAGTGTAATGAGGGAGGGGTGTCCAGTGGATACGGCGCGTGCGATAGTCCGTTTTTAGTGTGACTGTATTAAGACACTGAGTAATTACATGCAATTTGTAACTACACTAAGGATGAAAAAGTAACGGAAATACTGAATGTTTATGCTAGCCATTATTCAGCGAATCTGTGATAAATGATTTATAAATTTGATGTTATTTAGTTGATCTATTGATAATAGCAGTAAAAATCAATACTCGTACAGTCAGCCGCTAGATGGCATACACTTTTCCACAAACAATTGGAATACCGAACCTGAAAATCTCTTTGAAGAGGTGGAATGACTAAATTAGTCCAAATACAAATAAATTAAAAATGAAATTCACTAACTGCTATATCTTTGTGTATAATAAGAATCTGGATATCTGTAAATAAATGTTTTTTGACGTAAGTAAACGATTATTACGACATGTCTCTGTAGCAATTTTCCCAAAATCTTAAACATTACTGATCGACTGACGTGCCTCAGAGAAATTCTTTTCGAATTAACGAGTAGCAGTTTGAGAGTACATAGCCTGTGGCTGATAACTCAAAAGGAGTAAAAAAGAAAACTTAGTTTGACGCTTGAGATCTCTTTTTTCCCAAGCGCGTGAAAAATAAATACGCCATATATTGTTCTAAAAAAAAAAAAAAGATAAAACTACTTTTTAGCAATATCCCGCGCCACAACTTCTCATTTCCACGCGAACTAATTAGCTCTGCTGGCCACACTAATATGTTTACGCGCTTACCTCTATCCACGCGACAAACTCGATCTGTTGACTCGTGAGCTGTTCCAGGTCGACTCATCTATATCCTCCTGGATATAGCCGGGGTGGGGAACCCTCGACAGTCATCATGAACACTGATCCTTATTCGCCGGACAATTCATATTATACATTATTAATCCCACTCGCACGAATCCTCAACACCTATATACAATTTCTCTGTCCCTCTTTATTTCTTTCTTTTACTTTATTTGCTGTGGGTACACGAAACATCAATGCGTTATACTACCATAAATCCGTAATTCTCTGTCTCATAGGAGAGCCTATTATGATCTTATAATTTTAGCTTCAAAACTCGTACGAACCCGACGACTTGTTACTCAGGACTGATGGCTTCTTCGCGCGCGAAGATCCAGCCGATCCTAAAACCACTCGCTACAGACTTTAAGTACATTAATTTAGAGAAATTATGCGACTAGCAATATAACTCTGCGCCAATCAATGTTATGCTACTTATCAGAAGCAAACTCTTTTAAATATTTGAACACATTTCCTAGCCGAAAATATGCAGCAAAACTCTTATCTCTAAAAACAAACAACATAAAAAACAACATAAAGAACAATAAAAATAAAAAACAACATAAACAACTTAAATCTACTCTCCGGTATATATCCTCTAAATATACAAACGTAAACTTTCGTAGGTCAGTGCATTATTTCCTTTTTTCAATTTCTACACGCAAAAAAAGACTAACCAACAAAACTTGATTTATCGTTAAAAAAAGGGATACATTCTCGACTAACCTTACAAAATTTTTTCAAAAATCCAGTAGCAAAGATACCAAATTTGTTGTAAACTTTTTAAACGCTTACCATCTGAGTCTAAAAAAATTCTATTCTACGTATTTTACTTTTACTATAATTATCCTTCCATGACTCTTCTAAACTATAATAATAGATATTCTAGGTTCCTACATAAAAAACTCAAATAATTAAAAAATCATTTAATTAGATTTTAAAATTAAATTTTAAATTAAAATTTAAAACTCTACCGCGAAAATTTATCGTAAAAATTATAACGCAAAATGACCAATCTTTTTTTATAGTTAAATTGACTTTAAAAAAGACGGTAAATGACGAAAATGACCGTCAGGTCATTTTTTTACAATTTTTGAATGTAAAAAGACCGTATTTTTTTTGAACGGTCACAACATGTCATTTTTACATAAAAATATATAAATATAAAATTAATTAAATGGTGAGGGTGTTTTCAATTATTAATGTTTCCATTATTTGATAGCAGTTTATTTAAATGTTTAAGTTGGTCTCAGCATATGAATAAATGTTTTCCAATACTACTCTCCATTAGAGATAAAGGACAGCCTAGAAAAAATAAGTAGTTCAAATTAATGTTATAAGAGTATAACATATTATATAATATGATAAAAAATCAGATATCTTCACCTATATAGGTGCAAAAAGACCGTCTTTTTTTGTCGGTCACTAAAAATGGCTTTTTTTATATTTCATGAGCACTTCATTATAATTTGCTCCCAAAATTAGCTTTGGTCATTGAACGGTCAATTGACCACGTCAGGACCGTCTTATTTTTTTGACCGGGTCAGTTTTCACCTCTAGCAACGAGCCTTAGCGCTAAGTCGGAACTCGGAACAAGAAGAATTATATACATATATGTCATTTTTAGGTTATCGCAAATTTTGTTAATATGGAGCTTGTGGTTATAAAAAATATTTTGTTTAATAAAAAAAAATAGTTTTACAGTAGTATAAGTCAAAATAAAATTTAATAAAAATGTTTATTAATGTAGAGACTGAAAATTTCATTCCAAAAGATTTTGTAATATGTACTTTTTATGGAAGAAATGTTTGCTTTATATGGAATGAAGATGAATTTATTTGTTTTGAATATACTTATAAAAATTGCACTGACAAATTAAAAGTGATTAAAGCACCTGCAAAAATAAAAGACATTCGTGAATTTGATGAAAGAGTTTTCTTTCTTTGTTCTCCATCTGGCATATATAAACTAAAAGAAAGTTATGAATTTGCTAGTTTGAGTGAATCCGGTATTGAACTTGGAGGAAATTTTTGTGAAGTACTTACCTCTAATAATGGAATTTTCATTTTGCAAAATAAGAAAACAAAAAATACAACAAAACTATTTTCATCATTATCCAGTGGTCTACATGTTTTATCATTGAATGATAATAAAACAATTAAAGCATTCAGAAGAGTGTTATTAGTTGATGATTACAATAGTAATGTTAATTTATGTATTATTGCCAATGGCAAAAAATTATTTAAAGTATATGATCAAGTTGTACAAATAATTTATAGCTGTGATTATGAAATAATCAAAATTGAGCCAATAGAGAGAAATGGTTTGATTGTTGGTGCTGTTTTGCAAACTAATGAAAATGTTATAATTTTAATACATATTGTAAATGATAAATTAAAGTATAATAAAATTTTTTTAAAAACTGAAGTATGTAGGATGTGTGCAGTAATGGGTAAAAATGAAGATAATTCTATTTTATTTATATACACAGATGGCTTGAACACACATTACATAAAAAAGATTTTATCCAAAGATTTAGTACAACAAATTGGAACAGAAGAAATGTCTTATAAAAGTTTTAGACCTTATCAATCCAAATACATTGTTTTTTTGAAAGACTCTAAAGAATTGGTACAAATTGAAATTGAGAAATTTCAGGACAAAAGTAATCAAAGTGTAGATGATTATGTGAAACTAGAACCTGTTATGTTAAGAGGACTAGAAAGAATGTTTGAAAATATATGTCAAAATACAACAGAATTATATGAATTAAAAGCTAAAGTAGCTGAAAAGGGAGATATATTAGAGAGGATAAATCTTTTTGTTAATAAGCAACATTTAAAATATTGTCCAGAAGATAACGTAAGAAGGCTGTTGAATCAAACATTTTTAATATCTAAATTTGGAAAAGTTCTGCCAAAAAATACCACAGTCGTGAAGATGTTAAAAAGTAGAGGAAAAGTCATTTTTGCTATGAAACATGTAAAAGATTATGAAACTACTGTAGAAATGCCAATTTGTATACCAAATTTATCATCACAATTATACACCACGATTGATCTTATTACTTATAAAAATAATGGAGCAGTTTGGTGTTTAATTAAAAATTACATTCAAGATCCTTATCGAAGCAAGAACAATAAAGTTCATTTAACAAATGACCAGCTAGATTTTGTAAAAAAGAAATTAGTACAACTAAAAAATTTGATTGAAGAAAACAATACTAACATGGAAGCTCTAGCTGATATAAAAAGATCTTTACGAGAACATATACAAAAATTATAAAATGTTTAACTATGTGATAAATTTATAATAAACATTTTTCACTTATATTTTTAAAAGAATGACATGCTTAAATTTTTTTATAATGTATTATTTATTTTTGAATTTTTTTAAATATTTTTATAAGAATTTACTAAAGTTTTTATAACGCAATGAGAAAAGTCTAATAAATAATTATAAAAATTTATTTGTATACGATTTATTATCCAGAACTAATACAATATTATTTATTTATATTATTTAGTTAAAAAAAATATTTATTCAGTTTGTCTATAAGCCAACGGAAATACACCTAATAACGTATGTGAAATAGGTAGTTTTAAGAAAAATCAAGTATTTTTTCATTAAAAGTAGATAGTAAAACTTACTAGTATGGCATTTTGTATAGGTATATTTAATACATGTAAGACTGGGTTATTCCAAGTCTAATTAGATAGACAGATTGTTATTTACATACTTGAACCAAAACAAAGTGCTCCAATCCTTCCACTACTGTTGACGCAGAAAAAAAGGTTCAAAATTCCCGCCAAACTCCTCGCTTCGGAGCAATTGTGTCATTGTGTGTGTCTGATGATAACGCTGACAGGAGGGCCACTGGAGGGCGCAGAGACGAGGTGGAGTCGTCGCCAGTATAGGTTGGTATAGTCGAGTGCATTTCGGAGCACCCAATGCGAGCTGTTGACGTGACGTCAGCCCTGCCCGTACGAGCCACGATTCGTCGATTGCGGACAAGAGCTCGCGAAGGGCCAGTTTGATGGCAGTACAATATAGATGCAACCAAGAGCGCGAGAAAGAGCGAGAGAGAGAGATAGAGAGAGATAGAGATAGCAGCGGCAAGTAGAACGGCCGTGTGTGTGCGTGGACAACTGTAGCCGCCCGTCGCAAGCGCAACCCGCGAGTACCTCCGCGCGACGAGCGCGTTCCCTAGTTTGCCGTCGCGCCTCCCGGCGTGAGTGTGTGTGCGAGAGCGCAGCGCTTGCCTACATCCAAGCAAAGGCTTGTCGTCTATGCTCGCGCGCGCGCGGTCTGTGATATAGCCTGCTGCAGCCCAGGAACGCGGACGTCGTCGTTGCGTCGAGCCTTCACGAGACGCATCGTCCGCTCGCTCTCTTCCCTCTCTCGTCGTTCGCCCCTGTGCATCATGCTTGCCCGGCCGAGCGGCGTGACGAGCCCGGAGCACCAGGACACTTGGACGCGCGACTCGGCCATGAGGCCGCTGAGGAGACAGCAGTAGACGCCACAGGTACACGCTTCTCTCCTTTTTCCCTCTCTCGCTCCGTCTCTTTCTCTCGTGCGCGCGCTCGCTCCGCCACGGCCGGCCGCGCACCAGCCAGCCAGCCAGACGTACACGCAGCCGTCCGTGAGAGAGTATATAGTAGCGAGAGCGCGCCTGCGTCTTCTCGCTCTCTTTCTCTCTCGCTCGCTCTCGCGCTCCATGTCTGTGTGTGCGTGTTTATAGCCTACAAACCCTGTGACGGCTCTCGCGGCAATGGCGCGCCTCCGGTTAGCAGCAGCGACGGCAACGGAGCTCTAGTAGACGCTCCTAGTAGCGACGACTCCTAAGCCCGATAACCGCCCCCGCGCTCCGCCCTGCAACGGTGCGGCAGCGCACGGCACGCGGCTCACCGTCACAGTCGCCGCCGCCGCCGCCGCCGCAGCGACCGCTGTGTGTGCCCTAAGCGGGAGCAGGAAGCGCGACGACACATACACCCGACGCGCGACGCGCTTTGCTCGGGGGACTTCTCCACGGATACCTAATATATACACGATCTCGTTAAGTACCCCGTGCCTGCGAGTGCAGTCGAGTTTTTGCGTCGGTGCCGATCGCCGCCGCGGCTGCTGCTGTCGACGTCGATTGGTGAACGCGCGCTCTGCGTATACAGACAGCAGGGGCGGCGGACCGCGACGAGTGCAGTCAGAGAGTCGACGGTCTCCCCCTCGCTCGGATGCACGAGCAGCTTCCGCGCTGCTGCTGCTGTTTCTCTACACGCAAAGCCGCTGACGGACGTTTCGGAGTGTACGATCGGCCGTTTCGAAGCACGCATCGCAGTGCACGTATAGTGAGAGCACTGGGTTTACGCGCCCGTGGAGGAGTATGGCTGGCTTTTGTTTTTCCACCTCGGAGCACTCGGCTTGTAATTAAAAAACATTTTACCCTCGCTTTCATTCACATCTCTGTGTTTATGTTTGTGATTGGGTTTGTTGTTATTTTTATAGGGTTAGGTAGTAAAATTGATTTTTAAAATGTCGAATATTTAAATTTTTTTTTATGCAGAAATTTTTTTTATCTTTCTTTATATTTTTAATTATTTTATTGCATTTATAATAAACAATAATGAAAATAGTATGAAAAATAGTATGTAATAATTTTAACCACAAGGTTAATGCAGTTTTATTTACTGTGGAATGTTTATATATCTATATTAAGTAACTGTATAATTGAACTTATTATTTAAGTATTTAAGCATTAAGCTAAATTCATATTAGTTTTAACTAATAACAATTTTCTATATAGAAGTTGTTCCGATTACAGGGTCACGAAAGGTTACGTGAGACGATAGTGCCATGGATGATGAGGAGCGACTGGAAGGGGAGGAGGAAATGGAGCTTGATGATGCTTCAGAAGGAGATGATGATGATGAAGACAATTCCGGAATACCCATTTCTCCAGTAAACTCTGACCAGTTACTCAGTTCAGTACCATCTACAAGCACAAGTCTCAGTTTTCATGCAGATAGTTTAAATAGTAATGCTCGGGATGCATACAACAGTAATTTTATTTTTATTTTACAATTGCATTGACATATATATGGAAAATATTTTCAAAAAATTGTTTTCTTATTTTAGTCACTCCAGAAGAGGTCTTTCATGACCCTTTACGTTATCAAAAATTTCCACTACCAGGTGGAAAGCCTTTACACATTAGACGTGGACCAGGACGACCAAGAAAAGAACGTCCTCCTGGTGCACCACGTGGTTCTGGCATTCGCAGAGGGTTTGGAAGAGGATCAACAAGAGGCAAAGGGTATGCCGCAAAGTTGTTAATTCATAAATAAAATTTATAAAAATAAATTTTTAAATATTAGTCAAAACAATCGATTACTCGAATCAAGTAACAAAATTAATCAAATTAATTAAGTTATCAAATTCAATATAAAATTTATTACACATTATTCAACAAATACTACAAATTAAAATTTGTAAAACTGAACAGAGTAAAAATATTAAAGAAAAATGTTTTTATATGTACATTCAGTTTTATTGTAGAAATTCATGATATTGTAATTTTTTTATTTATTTATTTATAATAATAATAATGAAAAATAAACATAAAAGCTACAAACAAAATACTACAATAATATTTGGTGTTAGGAATGTCAACAAAAGTACTGTTTTATCTAATTAATAAAATTATAGTAGTGTAATTAAATTAAATTCGTCTAATTAATTTATTAATAAACACAGGTTCGGTTATGGAAGGGGCATGCCTCGTCGAACGAAAAGTAAAGATGATGACACCCATTCAGAATCACCAAGCCCTTTGAGGGTTGTAGACGATATGTTGATTGATGGAGAATCCTCTGGATTAGAAAGAAATATGCCAGCACCAGAGGAACCTCCTTATTTTCCAGAGCAATGGTATATTTCAACACCATTCAATTTTATTGTGTCAGTTACTATTTTATTCAAATTTAACATATTTGACATCTTACAGGCCTGGAAAAGTTTGTGCTCTGTGCAATTTAACCGAGAGAAGTCAGTTAGGTCAAGGGGAGCTTCTAAAGCTTTTAATTCCTGAAGATTTTTCACCTGAAAAAAGTACTAATCGTGAAGAAATGTCAGAAAGTCTTGTTGATGTGCCTGTAGGTGGCGATAAGAGTCCACGAACAAACAATAGTCTTGGAGCTGTTACATGTCGCAGGCAAAAAAGTTTAGCCAAGTGCAGGTAGGAATTGAATTTATTTATATACACTATCAGATTAGTAAAATTAATAATATTAAGTTTTCAACTCATGTTTTTAAATTTTAATTAAATTTTTAATTTTACAATTCCAGGAATCCTAGTCTAACAAATTTTACAGAACCTGTTGAAGAATTGACTATAGTAGGTTATTTGGAACAACCTGATTTAGGATTAATTTTTGAGTCAACAGGATATTATTATGTTCATCAAGCTTGCGCTCTTTGGACAAGCAATAGCCATGACATGGCTATAGAAGTTATTTGTATGACAATTGTACAAGCTACAAGTCGTCGATGCGCTTACTGTTCGCGTTATGGTGCAGGCACATCATGCAAAGTAAATAACGTTTGATACAATGTAATTTTTTTATAGTTTTGCAAATAAAACGTTTAATCTCACATAAATCTACTATTTTTTCAGGTGCAATCATGTAATCGTTATTTTCATTATCCATGCGCAGCTGCATCCAGCTGTTTTCAAGATGTAAAGAGCTTGTCATTATTTTGTAGTCAACATTTAGGACAAGTTCCGTTGTTATGTAAGTTTACCAGAAAGTTTTATTAAAATTATTAAATTACATTAATTTTTAAATTCAATTGAAATTCATGCCGAATGTTTTTTTTTACAGTAAACGGAGATGGGGAAAGGATAAAATGTGTGACGTGCCTCGGTATGGGAGATGTATCGAACTTGGTAATGTGTTCAATCTGTGGACAACATTACCACGGTAACTGCGTTGGATTAGCTTTGCTACCAAGTGTTCGTGCCGGATGGCAATGTACGAGTTGCCGTTTATGTCAGGTATGCCGACAGCCAGAGGAATTGGCGAAGGTGATGACCTGCGAGCGTTGCGATAAAGCTTATCATCCCAGCTGTTTGAGACCGATCGTGACCTCTATACCCAAGTACGGCTGGAAATGCAAGTGCTGTAGAGTTTGCACCGACTGCGGATCGCGGACGCCTGGTGCCGGCCTCTCGTCGCGTTGGCACTCTCATTACACGGTCTGCGATTCATGTTACCAGCAACGGAACAAGGGCTTCTCTTGCCCGCTCTGCAGAAAAGCTTACCGTGCGGCTGCTTACAGGGAAATGGTTCAATGTAGTTCGTGTAAAAAGTTTGTTCACGGCACCTGTGATCCTGAAGCGGACCCACTAACCTATCAGCATCGCAAGGAGACCAAACCTGATTACGATTATATTTGTCTTCATTGTAAAAACATCGCGCTGGTTAAACGGAAAGACAGCATCGAGGATTACGGTGGCGAGTCCAGTTTAACCGCGTCGCAAGAGAGCTTATACGGGGATGGAGATTCATCGGAAGTCGACTATCAAGGAAACTCCGAAGATGCATTTTATTCAATAGGATTAGGAAAAGGAAAGCCTTTTTGTGCCTCAAAGATAGCCAAGAAAAGACTTGGCCTTAGTGGCGGTTTGGTTGGCCGACCAAAAGGTATGGGAAAAGTGGGTTACCAAAAGAGACAAAAAATCACGGAATTTGGAAGAAAACGAGGTCCAAAAGCCAAAATGAGAGGCATATTTGGCGTCCCAGGTTTAGGCTTACAGGTATAGTAAATTTTTTATAACGATAGTAGAATAATTTTAATAAGACTATGGCGTTATTTTACGTAAATCTACGTTTGCTATTTTGACTTGTTTTCGTAGTTAATAATATTAAATACAATGATAATTTGTGAAAATTGAAAATTATAATCTTCGGAGTACATAAAATATATTGAATAAAAACGAAAATAAGTTTATCAGCAAGGTCGTTCGAAAACGAAACTTTACATCTCATTGAAAGTTACTAATAACTTCAATTTGGCTCTGTTCCATTTTCCTTTAAAATAATAATATCACACTTCTACCTTATCGGCAGCACAATAAATTTGCCTTAATTAGATGTTATACCGCTAGAGACGAAATCAATTTTGAATGTTGAACGTCTTACGGGACATAAACAGTAAACACTAACTGCTCTAGTATAGCGGTGTCGGGTATCCACTTCTTCGCGAACGAAAAATATATTTTTAAATACCTATTTGATTAAATTTTATTTTATTCAACAAAAGAACGTTTAAACTTTACTAATGTGGTTTTGAGCCATATATTTGTAAACATTTCTTGTTAAAAATTGACTGCCATTGACTGCGACCGCTAGTTATGAGTCGCGATATTTTGTTGTCATTGGCTAAGCTAACGTAATTTAATGACGAAAAAGAAAGTATCTAACGTACCCGATAAGCATGAAAATAATAAAGGAAGTAAAAAGAAAATCAATTAAGTAGCTGAAAGCGGAGTGAAAAATGAAGCCGACAAGAAGAGTAAAGAAAACCGAAGAAAAAATTAGAGAGGAAGTTAAAAAATACATAAACTATGCGGAAACGGAAACCGACAGCGAAGAAGACATGGTCCCAAAAAGGGCGTCAACACCAATAAGAGAGTATAGAACAAGTAGTAGAATAATTGCTGCTAATAACAGAATAAAAAATAACGTAACGAATAATCAAGATGGTGCTAGTTGTTCAAGAACTTTTATTAATACTCGACAGAATGCTAATACGAATAATAAGAATGAAACGGATAATAAAAATAATACAAATGATGAACCGATTGCCGGATGTTCGAAAACTTTTAATAATCGAAGAAATAGCAATAATAAAAATGACACGAATAATAAAAAGAGTGATAGTAGTGACGAAAAGGATACAGCTAATACCAGAAATTCTAATAACCATAATAAACCCGGCAAAAAAAAACCTCCGAATAAAAAAAAAAAAAAGAAACCTAAAAAGAAACCAAAAAAGGCATGTTTATATTTGTACTTGTAGATTTTCAATTTATTAATTTTTTAGTTATACTACTTTTAATTACATAAATTATTAATATACGAATAATTGTTCACTCGAAATCGATACAGTTGTTTATCATAATTATTGAAAATTTCTCTAAAAGTCTTACAAAATTAATTTTTTTTTACTTAACTTTGTTTTCAGAGACCTTCATCCGATTCTTCGAAAGAAGAAGAACCCGGAGTTGAGAACAGACTAGTGTTGTGCTCATCAACAGACAAATTTGTACTATCACAAGATATTTGCGTGATGTGTGGCGCGATCGGCACCGATCAAGAGGGCTGTCTTATCGCCTGCGCCCAATGTGGACAATGCTATCATCCTTATTGCGCCAATGTCAAGGTGACAAAGGTGATACTGCAAAAGGGCTGGCGATGCTTAGACTGCACTGTTTGCGAAGGTTGCGGCGAACGAAACGATGAGTCGCGTCTTATACTCTGCGACGACTGTGACATCAGTTTCCACACGTATTGCACGGAGCCACCACTGGAACAGGTGCCCCAAGGTACCTGGAAGTGCAAATGGTGCGCCCAGTGCCAGACTTGTGGCTCCAACAACCCGGGAACCAATAGCCAGTGGCAGAAGAGCTATACGCAGTGCGGGCCGTGCGCCTCGATTACCACCTGCCCTGCCTGCACCGAGCTCTACAACGACGGTGATCTCATCATCCAGTGTGTGCAGTGCGAAAGATGGCTGCACTGCCTCTGCGACTCTATCAAAAGCGACATCGAGGCTGAAAAGTGCGCCGAAGAGGGTTACACTTGCATCCTCTGTCGTCCGCGTGACGCGCCACCTCCGCACGTTGTATGCAATATCCCTAAGCCCCTGCCACCGGTCAAGTATCAGCAGCCTCGTACGCCACCGCCGGTCGTACGCAGCCCCGAACCTGAGAAGCCGTCGCCGCAAAATTATTTGTTTGAGGGTATCGTCTTGTCAGAGAGCGGTATGAATCACATCAAAACACTCATGTCCGAGCACCAGATAACCAGGAAAAAGAGGAGAAAAATGGCAGCAGTCATGGACAAGGACGCTGATATCATGGCAACGATAGAGTCGGTCGTGGCCGGCGGTAGTCTTGACAATTCTCTCGAGGAGAACGGTAAGGTGGAACTACTCGATGTAAAAGATGAACCCACGCAGGTGTACAAAGAAGGCATGGTGTGGGCGCCTCGTGGCGAACAGCCACCGCCCGACGGCTTCAGCATCTACACAACCGAGAATGGTGTGTCCGTATTACGGCGTAAGCGGCAGCGCAATCTGCAGAAACTCGGCATCGGCGGCTTCGTCGTACGGCTGCGCGGTACGCGCAAGGATCGTGACGACGAACCCGAGGTGCCCGGGATTAGCGATAGCCTGTTGAACGCTGGTACAGATGACAAGCCGCGCAAGAAGCCTCAGCGCAGGAAACCAAAGCCCAAGCTCGCCGAGTGCTATCCTCCGTACATGCAGGAAGCGTTTTTCGGCCGCGACCTGATGGACACTACCAAAGATAAGGATCTGGACAACAGCGGTGATTCCGAGAGCGAACGTAATACGCCAAGCAACGCGGACACGATACAGCTCAATAGGGACGAGTTGCAGGCTATGGAACAGGTTAAGGCCAAACAGGAGAAGGATGAGGAGCACTCGACGGTAGGACAACCGCCTGTCGAGACTTCGATTAAGCGAGAGGATGTGAAAGAGGAGGCTAGTGACACCGAGGCTCTCGACGATATTCTACCTATTTCCAGTGATTTACTCGATAGCGATCTTGTCGATACGATTATGAACGAACCCGATGAAGACTTAGCCAAGGCTACAGAGGCCTGGGAAGAGTTGAATCAGGTTCCGGAATCGACGAAAGACGAGTTGCGAGATATTCTCAGTCCTCACTTCAATTTGGAGTCGATGGTCCGAGATACTGGCCTTTCCAATATGGCTAGCCAAGATGTAGAAGAAATATTTAAGGGAGTCCTCACGGATGAATCTCAGGAATCCCGGGAATCTTGTGGGTATTCAGTACAAGCACAAACGCCCCAGCAACCATCGTCTTCCTCTACTCCCTTAGTATCTCCGTCTCCACATCCAGGTTAGTTTAAACTAACATAAACATAAAATATGCCAAAATTTTTTACGTATATAAATTTATATTTATGAAAAATTTTTTTTTAGCCAATATTCAACAACAAGTTAATGTACCCCTTGGACGACCACAAGTACCGTCGAATTTGCCTTCCGTTGGACAATCAAATCTTAATTCACCAATGAGTTTTCCACCGCCATCACCGTATCACTCAGAATATAGCAAGTACGTAAATCGTTTCTTTACTAGTTTGTTTTTTCGTTTTTTTTCCATTTAGTTGAATTAGTTAAAAGTTTGAGTTTAAAGTTTTAAATGAAGAGTATGTGAAAAATCATTCAACATACCAAAGCGTATATATTAATTGTAGTAGTCCCTTCAGCCCTGCTTTTTCGGAACCTCCGAGCCCTTGGGTCACCCAAGAAGACGAAGGCAATGCTCCAACAAGTGGTACGACAGCTACTACTTATAACCAAAGAACTAGCATAAAAATGGAAGCCGACGAATCATTGGGTAGTGGAGCAACAACAGCCTCTGTCCTATACGCCAACATGAACCATCCGGAATGGAAAACTGATTATCCAAGTAATTTTGCATTTAGTTTTTGTTTAGGCTCTAAGTCTATTGTACAATTTTTAAACGCTTTATTTTATATCGTTACAGCATGGCCGGAACGCTACAAGCAAATTGTGAAAAAGTGGCGCACCCTACCTACCGACAAGAAAGCCCCGTACGTGAGTCAGGCTCGCGAAAACAGAGCAGCAGTTCGAATGAAGAAGGCCCAACAGGTAATGTTTCCAGTTTTATTTTGCACTTTGATGTGTTTTCAATGTCCACGACGAAAATCTGTTGACATTGTTTTTCTACTTGATGAAATGCAGTCATACTCATTGTCGAGGGTGTCTTGTCTCTAACAAGTGAATCGGACTAACAAATGTTTAACATTATCTTTATATTTCGGGTTACCAGAAAAAAGGCTGTGTTTATCCTCACTCTTGTTTCAACAATCACATCTCGGATATACAAGTATTCATATCATGACGTTACTGTTAAATGTTTTAACACAACTAATACCTGCACTCGATATATCCTCTACTGACTAGCTCGCGTCATAATATTACTGTTGAAAGCATAAACACCAGCCAATGCGAAAAAAAAATAAAAGTTAAAGAATCCCAAAATCTATCAATCGAATATGATGTGTGACTCGTTACTCAGTAGAAGTGCAATCAATCCGCAGTTAAAAAAAATGAGGACACAAGCGTTAACAGAAATTAGTCCATGGGTTGAACAATGTCGTTTATCGAATCCTCGCCACTACGGGCACAGATTTAAAAACTTGAGCTCGTCCATACCTGTATCGAGTGCGCATGTATAGACAAAAAAAAGAAAGAAAAAAAAAACAAAACAAAAAAGGCAAAAAGCAGAACCGATGTGTGAAAGTCTTGGTTGGACCCTTATACCCCAACAGATACCGAAGGAGATAACGAGCACGAAGCCCGCGACGTCGGCGAATGCAGCCGGCATCCTGACGAAGGCCGGCAGCTCGGTGCCGCCCGTAGTCGTAATGGCGACGAGCCAAAAGCCGTCAGCCGGCCTGCTCGGCTCGATGTCGGAGCCCAAGGACAAGCAAGCAGTAGTAGCAGCAGCGGCGGCAGCAGCAGCAGCAGCAGCAGCTGGAGCCGGAGACAAAGCTGGGCAGCCGAGTCCCGCGGCGGTCGTGGCTACGGCAGTCGCGGCAGCAGCCCAAGCTGCAGCGGCCCAGGCGGCGGCGGCGGCGGCGGTGGCGGCCGCCTCGTCGTCGTCGGCCTCCTCCTCAGCTCCGGCAACTGGCCCTCAACTAGCGGAGGTGTGTGCGGTGCAGGGAGCAGTACAGGCGCATCGGCGGCTAACATCTCGCTCTCCAAGCTCATCCCCGAACTCCTCGTCCACGCCACCCTCGTGTTCGCCCCGACCACCCTCCTTGACCCTCGCCGGCCACCACGCCAGCAGTCTACAGCGCTCGGTCGAGCTGGCGAGTGCCTCCTCCAACTCCTCATCCTCCTCTGGCTCCTCTTCGTCATCATCGAGATCTTCTTCTTCCGCTTCTTCTACGTCTTCCACCTCTTCTTCGTGTTGCGAGGCGACTCTGGGCGCGGCTGAAGGCCACCGTCACGAGACGCCACCGCCAACAGCAGCGCTATCGCAGTCACAATCACAGCCACACTCACACTCACAATCACAATCACAAGCAGCACCAGTGGCGGTAACGCCGCTGCGGGTTGCCAGCTCTGCGGCACCATCACTTTCACAACAAGCCTCACAAGCAATGAACAATAGCGCCGTCGCTAACAATAATAATAACCAGCAGCAGCAGCAACAGGCTGCTGCCCCGAGCGCCCCGGTCGTCGTGGCAGCGGCGCCGACCGCTGCTGCCGCCCCGCCCACCCGACAATTTTCCTCGGTAGACCATCAGATTAGAGTGCTCACTCCGTCCGAAATAATGCGCACCCTCCCCTCCCTCTGCCAGGAGCACTACGATCCGCCACCCACTGCAATTATTCACACTGTACCTGTACAGTCCCCGGTTATGGTGAGCCACCTTCACTGTGCCTCTAGTGTCTTGCCTTTTATGATATTACATCTATTTTTTTATTGATACGTGTACTATTATTATTATTATTATATTATCATTTCTCCTTGTTATATTTTATTACGGTTACCGTTTTAATTATTATTATTATTATTATTAGTGTATTTTTTATTTTTTATTTTCTTATGACTTTTTATATGTACTGGCAATATAGTGTCGATTCTATCCGTATACTTTGAATCAGAGCTTTGCAATAAATAGTTTTATATATACATATTTCTCATATTTTCAAGAAGTTAAAGCGCTTTCCTTAAAAAAAAAAAGTATACAATAACGTCTTTATACAGTATATTTTTTATCTACTGTGAGTACTTTTCAGGTATATAAGCGCGCTTTAACTCCTGACTTTAAATAAGAAAGTGAATGAAACTTTATCGTAGTCGTTGCATGAAAATATATTATTTCTTTGACTTTTTACACAAACAGATCAGTTCATAAAATCAACTGTTCATAATGATTTAATTTAGTACTTAAACATTTATTTCTTGATAAAATGATTGACCTCTGATTCAAATACTTCTAGTTGTATCGTGTAACTTACGAAAACGTGATATGTATTTAAGGTACTTTATAGAAATGCCGCAACGACGATTCATTGAATATCAATTAATTATGTTTTCGAAAGACTTGATTAAGTAATGCATCACTGTACGTATTGACAAGAGACATTTTATTTGGAATGATGAAATTGTTCTTGCCTTCAAAATTTATTTTAAAAAATCGCGTCCTCTCTCTCTCTCTTTCTCTCTCTCTCTCTCTCTATCGTGGCTGTTGATTGATTCATGTACTTTTCACACCTACGTCCTAATTTAGTTTCTACCAAGAACATTCCTGTTTTTCGTTTCATTATGGCATGTTCTAAATATTTATATACAACTTCGATTTTTGTCAACCTCAAACTCATTCACTCAATCACTCAATTATTTTTCAATTTATCGTCTTTCCTTATTTTCTTCCTCAACCCTATCCTAAATCAGTTCTTTTTACCTTTCCTCTTACCAAATCATAATATTTTTAATTGGTGGACATGGTTATTCTAATGTTATTTGTAGTTTTTCGATCGGTTGCGAATATTTTTACTGCTTATTATCTTACATACAAAGAGTAAATGATGCGTGCGTGTGCGTAGTATTTGTTTGAATGTGTAAGACTTGAAAAACACTTAGTCTCTTTACCAAAATTAAAATTTCTTTCAATTTCTATACTTAATATTGAAAAATCAACAAACCATAAAGTTTCTTGTTTTGTGTTTTTTACCATTGAAATATTATAAAATGTATCTACTAATTTCATAATTCACGAAAATGTGATGGTAGATTTAAAAAAAAAAAATTTCGATACATACTAACCAAGTGTAAAATTATAACAACACTAACACAACACAATAGATTAAACAGACAGTTTGAGTAATGTCTATTACTTTTGAGTCGTTTGCATGCGTGACTACTCTCAGAGCTTCTGTGAACGATAAAGATATTTTTTGCGAAAAAAAAAATATTGTGTTTCTGTTTCTGGATGGTGGCTGGTTTATTAATTGTACTATAATGCACTAAATGATCTTTTGGTTTTACATAGCAATACGTTAACTGCTGCCTTCTGTAATTGTTGCGTCTTGATGTGTAATTGGCTGATTTATTGAGAAAGCCTAACTTTTTTGGTTTGCGTTATATTAAATACAAACATTGCACCTTCCATCGAAGTATTAAATTTTTTTAATTCGTACCATAATTATCGTATCCAAAATTTATATATATTTATAGACATTCATGCTTTAGCTATGTTTGACGATAGTGTTGGTGCAGTGTTTTAGAAAACTTATGACAAAATGGATTTTTAACTAAGTATTTTCCAACAGGAACAAGATAAACTTGCGAATAGAGATCGATCAAACCGAGAGGCGGAACAAGAACGGCAATGGAAACAGTTACAAGCGCTACGACAACAACAGGCGCAGATGCAGCAACAAGTTATACACGATCAGCGTGCACATGGTACGTAAAATTTTTAAATCCCCAACTTTGACGTTTCATTGATTAGTGAAGAAAGATTTTTCAGAAAAAATTATGTTTATTTCATTTATTTGAACTATTAATCTTATTATTATCTTTTCAGCTATAGCCAGAGTACATCGTCAGCTTAGCGACGACGGTACTTCTCCTATAAATACTGACAACACGACTCCAATTACCCCACAATTAGTTTCCCCATCACAGGTAAATTTACTCATCTACAGCTTACCATTCAAAAATCAAATCGCTCCACTTTCTATTCTAAAAGTCCCGTGAATAACAAATTCATTTGCTTTCCAGGAGGGAAGTCCATTGGGACAATTGGGTCCTGTCCCACAAGCGCAATCGAGTCCCCGCAACCAATTTGCTGCACCGGCCATGAAGGTTAATCGAGGAATCGCGACACCAGGTCCACCTCATCCCGGTATGCAGGGCCGTTTGCTCGTTCAACAACAGCAACAGCCCCAGCAGCAACAGACGGCGGGTCGACCAATGCCCGTAGTCACACGACCCGGTATGGTGCCCGGCAACTTCGGCCAGCAGCCACCCTCACCCTTCTCTCCTCAGGCACCTCAATCCCCTCATGATTTTCCGCAGTCCCCGGCCTCGCAGCAGTCCCAGCAACAGGCCCCGCCCGAGCACTTTCAGCGTTTTGAAAGTGTCCCGGAGGGTTTTGGCCAGTCTCCCCAGAACCCGTCACGTTCCACTCCTTCCTACTCTACATCGCCGCGCAGCGATGTCTTTCCCCAGCCGCCGGGCACGCCCCGTCCTATCTTCAACACGCTTCCAACGCGGCCACAGGGCCACGTGTACGCTCCTTCGCGTACACCTGATTATGCACAGCCCTCGCCGCAGCAGCAACAACAGCAGCAACAGCAGCAGCAAGTGCAACCACCCCAATCGCCTGCAACGCCCGGTCCGGTGCCGAATTATATGTCTCCTAGGCCCGAGCAAAGGCCAGATTCTCAGTCAAACGAGCTCTTCTCTCAACAGCCGGAGGTTAACAGGCAATTAAGGGATCTGCTGCAGAGGCAGCAGCAATTCAATAAAGATGTGAAACCTATCAATCAAGGCTGGAACCAGGGTTTGTTATTCATTTTTTCCCGCGCAAAAAAATTTGATGACGATTCAGTATATTAAAAACATTTATTAATTGGTCGTATTTATTTGTTAGATGGTCAAAGTCCTAATGAAGCGCCTCAGCAGCAATTCGATGTGAATCAAGTACAATTGCAGCAACATCAACAGCAACAATCAAATAATTCTACAGAGGGTACTTTTAGGCAGCCTCTACCTCCAGGAGCTGCGAGACCACGTATGCCAAATGTGCAACCTAACGTTTTAATTCGGAATCCCATTGGTAAGTGAAGGATTATTTTCTAAATTTTTGAAGAACAAAACTGAATTTGGTACTGAATACCTCATCTTTCAGGTGTAGTCCCGAGACATCCAGGAGTTGCTGCCATCGATCCGAGAACGAGAATGCTCCTTCAAAGGCCACAAGTGCCACCTCAGCAATTCCAAAATAATCAAATGATGCAACAACGAATGCCTGGTCCGAGAAATCAAATATCAGAACATTACGATGTTTTACAGCAACGCTTTGCGGGTAATTTTCAGTCTGATTGAAACTTGAAGGTTAAGTATCCTTAATTATTTTGATTAAAAAATGTATCTTTTTATAGATGCGAATCAAGGTCAAAACTTAGGACAGCGAATGGTGAGACCAGGTCTTAATACCATGAATCAGGGCGTTCGCATGATGAATCCTACAGGTATGTCGAGGCCACCTATTTTGCCGACGGTTACCGAGGCTAATGTGACAATGTCGGAAACATCTGAGATACCAGATAATGTAACGGCTGAGTTGGAAAAACTCGAACAAGAAGGAGCACCCATGGTAGAGGTTGAAAATGTAAGTGCAATATTAGGAGACCTAGCCGATGAAGATGATGAACTTTTAGGTATGTAAACAGAAAATTATCTCTATTTTCGTAATGAAACCAGTAATCTATATGTTAATTTTTTTAACTTAAACAGCTGAAATGGGTGCCGACTTTAATATTCTCGAGTACGCTGATCCTGAACTAGAACAATTAACTGGTGGTGAAAAAACTAATATACTTGACTTAGACTTGGATGAAGTGGAAACGAAAGAGGAGAAACAGAAAAAAGACGTCAAAGAGGAAGATCAAAAACCAAAAGATATTGATGGATCGGGAATCCCGGATGGTTCTGAGATGAATGCAACTAGTACATTACAAAATTCAACTGGCGCACCTAATGTTTTGACGCAACCTCAGACCATGGCACCAATGGCTCAGTCGCAACAAGTGACACAGCAACAGCAACCCACCATGATGACTCAAGCTCATCCTCAAGCTGCTGTCGTGCAACAGCAAATGCATCAACATGTGCAACAAGCTGCAGCTATGGGAAGACCAATGGCGCCAGGAACGAGACTGCTTTCACCTGATGGAGCGATAGGTGTTGTTACGTCGACAAATTCCGTAACCGTAAGCTACCCTTCGACGTTCCCCCACAATCCGCAAAGAATCCCACAACAACATATGCAAGGTAATTCATCGTATATTGTTAGATTTTTTCTTTCTTTAATTAATTGCAATCACCTTCCCCAAAATCTAATTTTCCATAAAAAAATTATATCATTTCCTTTTATTCAGTTCAACAACACCCGCGCATGGGAATGAGAGTTGCTGGCGTACCAAATGTTGCAGGAAGAGTGGTATCGGTTGGTCACATGATTGGACCGAGAATGCCATTGGCACCGCCGCCCCCACCCCCGCCTTATCCAGGACCACCACCTCCATATCCAGGGCCAATACAGGTACACGATTCATTATCTAGCGTGTACAATTGACACTTATGGATTGCTTTTAAATTCAGTAATATTTGAATTAATCTTAATTGAGTTAACATTTTGATTGATTTAATTCGTTTGTGACTCGGCATAAGTATATTTACTGCTTATAACATCATAAGTTATGCTCATTTACAAAATTCATTATTACAAATGATCTTTTTCTTTTCTGAAGTAATTATCTATAATAAGTTGGTGATGGATTATATCTTAAATTTTTATAATGAATCTTAAATTATGCAAGTAGATGAAAACTAAAATTTAACAAAAATTTTAAATAAAACCAATATAAAGCTGAAATATATCAAACTTAATCATCAAATGGATTATGAAACAAAAATTAAAAAAATAAATCAGATAAATCTAGACCGGATAACAGTATAGTAGTGGTAGCTGCGTGAGCTCTTATAAACAAGAAAAGAACAAATTATTAGCGTTGACTAGCAAAATGGTGTTTTTCTCTCTCTTTCTCTCGCCTGGGTGTATGCAATGCGTTGGTGTTGGTGCATGTCTATAGATGGGGCTATGCCCGGGTGATCGGGGTATGCCGCCGCGGCCCCCTATGCACATGGGGCACTCCGTGCCCGTGGCGGGCCCACCGATGAGCCCTATGGTTCATACTGGCGCCTCGTCAATGACACCCCATCCTCACCGAAGACCCTTGCTTCTGCAGGTGAGCAAATTCTGGGGTATATAGGAACTATCATACGAGACATGAATTTATAATTTTAATTTTATCTCATGGCAATGTCGCCATATATTACTGATAGTCTAGCATATTGGAAATTTTAGTACGTTTTTTTCTATGTATTTTTGTGTTTTGTATTTTATGATTTTTTCGATACGTCTATTCTTATTCATATTACATCTGCTTGATTACGTTTATGATTTTCATTTCGTCGAAAACAAGACTGAAAAATTTCATTTAAAAAAATAAAGACTCAAGTTCATCCTTACATCATGGAGTAGCTAAAAGTAACTGCATGTTTTGTATTTAATTAGTATTGCTTTTATTTCTTTAATATTCATTTTAATATAGAGTTCATAAATCCATCGAACTTTCTTCGAAACTATATAAATTTTTTATTTTTTTTTATTGACTCCGAAATACGCGTAGCACCCTTTTTGTTTAGTCGACAAGTTAAACCTTAACGGTCAGCAGTCATGTTCACAGGAACAACCGTTACTTCTTGAGGACTTGCTGGAACAAGAGAAACGCGAACAGGAAAAACAGCAGCAGCAACAACAACAGCAGCAACAAGCCGATACTACTACACCGAGCGGTGCACTTCTTTCTGACATCGAATTCGAGCGTTTACGTGCTGATGTTCTTGGTTCAACTCCGCTCTCTTCGCCACCTCAGAATATTGCTGCAGTACCTACCGGTGTTAATACGGCCAGACCTGGACCATCGGCCAGACCCCCAGTAGCAACGAATCAAAATTGGCAACAACCTGTTGTTGAGCCTGGTAAAGTCGTTCAAGCTCAGAAGCCACCCATCACTACACAAACCTCTACAGAACGTTGGTTTTCTTTTTTTTACTTTTTTTTCCTGTAGACTTAACACGTTGGATGTGCAGCTTATGTAATGTTAAAACTATTATCGAAGTCTGCTGCATATTAATATGAAATATTTAAATAACAATAAATAGGGTAAAATTAAAAAAAAATTATTATTTACTTATGCTGTGCAGTCAATTTTGTATTCTAAACAAATTTCCAAAAGTATTTCACATAAACTAATAAAAATATTATTTAATTCTAGCGAGAATAACGATGTTCAGTATACCTCAACTGCCGGCGCCACCAGCGCCTCCCGAGAATATTGTTACGGAGCAAGATCGGCATGTGCAATCACAGTATGAGCAATGGATGAACCATCAGCATCAATTGCTCTCACAACAGTTGAAGTATTATGAAACGGAAGTTCAAAAACTTCGGAAGGTTAGAAAAGTGAGTCATGGTTTTTGTGTGTGCTTGGCAATAGTGTCTTGACTAGTAAATGTTTTTTATTTCGATTTTATTTAGCTTCTTTTTTATTAATAATAAGCGTTCATACATATGTGCTGATTAACTTACAATTTTGAATTTTTCTTTCTCAACAGTCCCTTAACAGTAAACAGAGGCAATGCCGTAAGTCCGGTAACGAATTACCTGAAAGTGATGCGGCCGAACTGCAGAGGATCGCAAGTGAACAGTCAATATACCAAAAACATTTAGATACTAGTCGCAAGCAGAGTCGGCAGCACAGTATGCTCGTCCAGGAGTACCGCAACAAGCAGCAGCAGAAGCAGGCGCAGGCGCAGGCACAGCAACCACAGCCAAACGAGCCGTGCTCGCCCCTTTTGTCACCTTCCCAGCACTCCTCTCCCATGCACAGTCCAGCCGCTCTTATGTCACAGAGTCCCGGTCCGGGCAGCGTGCCGTCCAATATGCTTCAACACTCACCAGCGGCTTCCATGGTGCAGCACAGTCCAGGAAATCCACAATCTAACCCAGGCACCATGTCGCCTCACAGCAGTATGCAACCGTCGCCACGAATTGGTACACCTCACTCTCAACCGGAGGAGAGCCCCTTCAGCCCTGGTACGATGCCGTCCCCAGGTTTATGCGGTCCCACGGTACAAAGAATGACGTCGCCGCAGCATCGAGCAGTCGCTACCGGCAGGCTGACGACAAGTCCTGGTGCCTATGCACCAGATCAACAGCAGATACGCATACAACAACAGATGCACGTTCTCCCTCAGCGATTCGTTAGGCCGGGTGCAATGGGTACTGTACAAGGCCCTAGAATGCAAATGCCAGGACAAATGATTTACGGCCAGCGTTCTCCACTTGGCAGTCCTCAGCCGAATCAACAACCGATGATGACTCAGCAGCAGCATCAGCAAATGCTCCAACGCCAGCAGATGATTCAGCAGCAGCTCGAAGTCAGTAGTATATCGCAAGAAAATCAAAATATCATTAGTCAGCGCAACATCCAAATGGTCCAAAGACAACAATCTTTACAGCAACAACAGCAACAGCAACAACAGCAGCAAATAATGCAGAAGCCACCTACATCTCCTATGGTCTCTCAGCCGGCTTCTTCTCCGAGCCCTCAGCTTCATCAGCAAATGCAACAGAATTATAATCAACCACCAAGTTCTCCTCATCCGCGCAGTCCTATGGTACAGCAGACAATGGGCTCGCCGATGCTGCAACAGCAACTCAGTCAGTCGTCACAACCCTCAAGTCCGATGAATACAAGAGTTCCAAACCATCCTCCGAGTTCTCCTATGGTACCTCAATACCAGCCACCTAGTCCAATGTCAAGAAATCATCCGTCGACGTCACCTATGCTGCACCAGATGACGGCGGCTCACCATCCACCGCCCTGTCAAACACCGAATTCTCCAATGCCTCGAAGCCCCATGGTGGGTGGCTCGCCGATGCAGATGCAAAGAAGACAATCTACCGGCAATAGTCCAGCTATGCCCGATCGCCCACAGAGCGTTGAAAATCCAGGTACACCGAGAACTCCTCACACACCGCATACTCCGCATTCCGCCTACAGCTCACAAAACTCCAGTAATCACTCGATGAGCGATCAACAGCACCTCCAACAGCAAAACTCACAAAGTATGCAGCAAATGCAGCTCAATCAACAAGAATCAAATTTAGCAATGGATCAAAATAGAGGCGGGGGAAACTCTCACAATCCCAACAATCCGGTACCTCTACCAGTTTTATTCGGTAGGTATGGGTTTTTTAAGCCCGGTCTCAGAGGAGGTTCACCAATGTGGTCTTCTAAGCCCGAGTCTAGCAAAGGCAAGTCAGCTGAGGGACAATTGAGTAGCACGGATGAGAAGCCACACACATCCTCTGTTCATCGAAAAACTGGAATATCGCAATCAAAAATAAATTCGTTAGTGTGCGCCGATTATAATGATTTCGATGACGATTCTCACACGCCGCCTCAAACTCCACCGACGACGGTTGAATCAAAGGCAGCGACTTCCTCAATCACAAACAATACACCATTGACATTAGGTAGTCCAAGTGACAAAATTGAATCACTTCCCGATACAACAGATTACGACGATGACAAAACAATTATAAATACGGAAGTTACCTTAAGTTCAACAGCTCAGAAGGATAATGACGATATTCCAGTCATCGAACAGTTTGGTGATACAGAGGTAGATGTTATATCAGGTAGTTTGGGCGGAGAGATGCAGGAGGAATACTTACTTTTTGAATCTGATATGGTACTATCTGTTGATAGTAATGATTCTTTAAGTCATGCTTTAGTTAACGACAACAATGAAGGTCACGACTTAGTACAGATTTTATCAATTGATGATTCAGAACCACTGAACGAAGATGAAATTTTAGCTGAAGATATTTTGCCACAAACTAGTAGAAATAAAAAAGGTTTACATTTAGATATTGTTAGTGCCATGCCAGTTGGAAAGCGTTTAGTTGCTGTTACCGATACTCCAGAATCACCAGATCAAGAGGATATGAATGTTGATCCTTCTCCCAGTCTTTTCATGGATAATTCACCTGATCAAAATCTTTTGGCGTCGCTTGATGAATCAGATATTGTAATTATTGACTCTTCCTTAAAATCACCTGATAATATACCTAAATTATCTTGCGACGAAGATACTTCAGAAACTAATTTTATTGAAACCACCAAAACAAAAGACGAAGCAATATCTACTATTACTGAGACTTCGGTTTCTATAAAATCATCAACATCTGTCTCTGAAGTGGTTAAAACTATTGATGAAATAAAAGAGCAGAAGACTTATTCCTCATTTAAGTTTCAAGAAAAACTTACCTCGATCCCACCATCAAGTTTACATCAAGGAAGTAGCGGAACACCCAGTACCGGTAAACCTATGGCAACGTATTCTGTTGTTTCTGCTAAAACAACTTCTACAAGTGATTCAATTGCAATATCAAAACCTCTTTCGAAGTCTATGCCAACATCATCTACAAATATAATTAAAGAATTATTAACAACGACCGTTGAAAGTCAAAAGCAAACTAATGCACCTCTCACTATGTCAAGTATTGTGACTGATGCTAAAATAGCTGCTAAACTTACTCAAAGTATCCCAAAAATTGTTCCTTCAACTACAGTACAAATTAGCAAAGTTATGCCAAAATCCGAAGAATTAGCATCAAAGCAAAGTTCAACAGCTACTATCACATCAACAATAGTTTCTGAATCTTCGACAATTATATCTGAAATATCTCCTGTACTTACTATGGTAACACCTCAACCTTCTATAACTTTGTCAGAAAATATAACCAATGTTAGTTCAACGTTACCCAGTCAAATTCTGCAACCAAAAGTTACAAGCAGTCC
Organism: Torymus tubicola; assembly: GCA_035583055.1. Classification (NCBI taxonomy): domain Eukaryota; kingdom Metazoa; phylum Arthropoda; class Insecta; order Hymenoptera; family Torymidae; genus Torymus; species Torymus tubicola. Next base: position 15,929,060 of record JAWWEQ010000055.1, on the reverse strand, counting down.
AAAACCTGTTGAAAAAATTAAAAGTAATGCATCACGCTTGAATTTGACGGCGCAGCCAACAACAGTTTCACTCGCCACGCCGAAAATGACTACTGTGGAATTGCCAAAACAAGAAGTTCCAGTTACAAAATCTGTAGACATCTGTGACAGTGGAATAAAAAATGAAATTCTAAAAAAGGGAGAATCTATTTTAGAAATCCCAAAAGATGAAAAATCAGATAAGTCTACTGTAGAAAGTAGTTCTAGTGCCGTAACAACACAGAGTATTAGTGTATCAGAAGAGAAAAAAGTGGATATTTTAAATACTACTGACGAGTTAGAAAGTATGTTAGAAGCTATTCATAACCCTGATGATGAAAGTGTTATTAATGGTGAGAAAATTTCAAGTAAAGACAAAAGCGATGTGAGATCTTTTAAAAGAATGTCACCCGTTACTGATAATCTATCTCTAGTGAATATTTTAGAAAATGATGTGGAGACCGTTACTCGAAATGATATTAAAGATGATCCTTCTGATGATTTATCGACTCGGAAAGTCAACATGGTGGATAAAAGAGAAGAGCCAGTAAAGGCTTCAGAAAGTAAATCAAATAATTCTGGTGATGTACAAAATGAAAAATCACAAATTAATTCTATAGTTGAGACAGAAATAGATAGTAGTAAATTATTTGTGCAAACAAGAATTACTGACGAAAAGAACTTAATGGATGAATCATCTGACGACCTTCTTGATATGTTGCAAAACATAATATCATCTAAACCAGAAATGCAGGATGACAAGCCACAAAAATCTAGCTTAATGTATCAAATAGAAGCCCCACTGGAAGCTTTGCCACTGAACATTTTGCAAGATTCCTTGGCTGATCTAGAACAAGAACCATCTGTATCAGAAGTAAGACCAATGTTAGCTGTCGGGAAAAAATCACCACCTGTTGCGAAAATTGCTTCGGTTACTCAATTAACAACTACAACTAAAAGAAGTCCAGCTCTACAGCAAACAGTGACTACAACTTCACAGGCTATGACAGTAAGTACAGTTTCGCAAATGCAAAGTACAACTACAACAGTGCCGCATCTTTCACCACTCTCCCAGCCCACGGAAATAAAATCAAACACAGACAATGTCAGTGATCAGCTTAGAACTTTATTGTCATCCTTACAATCGAATTCAACACAGAGCTACACTAGTACCGTGCAGTCGAGTCTAGTAACATCAGGTCTGGAAGCATCAAGTTCGGCATCGTCAACGCCGACCAGTAGTACAGTCTCCTCGATTGGCAACAGTAGTCCATCTATCAGCAGTTTACTCAGTAGTAAAGAATTGACTTCTGGCACGGCGTCGAAGGCATCATCTACCACGAGTACTAGCAACAGGATGGTCAACTCCAGTAACGTCTCAATAACATCTAACGCCATGCTGAACGAGCTGCTCTCGAGCACGAGCTCCATCAAGTCGTCGATGGCGGGTGGTCTGCGTGCCAACACGATACTCACCTCCAGCAACCTGCTCAACTCCGTTGTACCCCAGTCTTCCACACAGCGGCCAGCGGTCGCGGTGGCTGCTGCTTCTTCGAGTATAGCATCGCGCGTTCTAGTCAGCGTGACGGCAGGGCAACAACCGGGCTCGATTACCTCGACGACGCAACCCACTGCTGGCAGAGGTGGCAGCGGGCAGCAACCGAATGTCACCAATACTATTAGCGTCACCACGAGCATTCTCCAGTCCACGCTTTCGCAAGCGCCGACGCTTCTTCACTCGCAGCTCACAGCCGGGCCCCCGCAATACAAGTCCGGGAGCTTGCCCATAGACAATAAGGACGCGGATTCTTCTGGTAAATAAATTCCTGTTGATTTAAAAATATTTAGTGTTATAAATAAAATTTTCTTTTTATATATATTTTTTTATACAAATGCTGAGACCAAAATCAGATTGTTACAATGTGTAATTGTAATTTTTATTACTTTTCTTTATGAACTTTAAAGAATTTATCTTGACTTAGAATATAATTCGCGATGCTTGTATTTATCAATTCAATTTTTGAAAAAAGGAATTATAAATAAATGAGACTATATACAATACAAAACGATTGTTTTAAAAAAAAAATCAATTTTTAAAAACATATATACATGATATAAAGAAACAGTTTACTTGAATTTCTGTTTTCATTTACAATTTTTCAGGATTCATTTTATAATAATGTACATCATTTTGAAGTAAATGTTTATTTACAAAATTAGACAAAATAAAACAATAATAAAAAATTTATAACAAAATTGAAAATACCGATTATGTTTATATATTATTTGTATATATATTATCATTAGCATTAAACATTTCTTATTTTTGTAACTCAGCGAAACAACGAGTTAATCTCGTAATATTTAAATCTAAAATATAATACTTTTTTTGCTAGTCAGAAAAAATAAGAATATGATACAAAAATTATTTATTTACATTACCATAGAAAACACTACTTTCATATAAATTTCAGAAAAGCTTTTCATCACTGATGATAAATATTATTGTTTCCATTACAATGCCTATATAGTTATAGTTAAAATTTAAATTCAAATTTAAAATCGAATCCGATATAGTACATAATACGCAGTAATATGCGGAAATTTATATTTGCTTTCCTGTCATATCTGTCATTTTAAATAGTAGTTATTTTTAAACACACTTTTTTTTAGTTAAGAGTAATGAGATTATAAATTTTATGAGTAATATTTATTTTTAAATGTAAAAAGAAAGTGTATTTTCTGTTATTGAGTATTTTCTTTTTCAAACCTCTGTCTGTAAAAATTATAATAAATGTTTGACGCATGAAAAGTAACATTCTAATAAAATTACGATGTGCATACTAACCGTTGCATCTCCAATAAGTTTTCAACGTTGCCTTTGCAGTTACACCAAAAACTCCCGCTGTTAAGAAAGATATTGAAGGACTCTTATTGAAGGGCCTTTCCAGTGAAAAATTAACAATGTCAAGAGCTGACTCAGACAATAACAAGACGAGCACAACTTCACATAGAATGGAGGATTCGCAAAATGTCTTACTGAAGCAATTATTACAAAATACAGCCTCTACAACTACCTCCGGATCGACTAGCTCCACGCAATCTTCGAGTTTTCCAAATGTACCGTCACTCGAAGCACAGCTTGCAAGGCCCGTTCCCCCAACGCCGTCGTCTCTGATACCACCGCTATTAGATGAGACGCCAGTAACTAAACCTTCAAGTACAAAGCAAATTCTCAGTAGAGAAACTTCTTTTCTATCCCATGCCGTCAAATCGCAGACTCCGGCCACTAAAGAAGAGCCGACTAAACTAACGCCGGCAGTTAGCTCACCTTTAATCTCCACTTTGAACAAACCTGCTGAGGGGTTAGAAAAGCAACAGCCTAAAGTAACTTCTCTGACGCCTCAACCCAGCCAACAGCCTGTCATCCCACCGGTACAAAAGCAAGCGCCTCCATCTTTACCCCTAGACAGCAGTCGCCTTACCCCGCCCGAGAAACCAATAGTTCAACAAGAAGTAACTACATTACAAACTCAATCGAAAGCAGGTGTCGAAACAACAATAAGCAACATCTTGCAACAACAGCAGCAGCAGCAACATCAGCAACAACAACATCAGCAACAACCGCAGCAACAACAGCAGCAGCAGCAGCAACAACAACAACCGTTACCACAACGTATACCTACTCCTGTTTCGGCTCCACGCACTCCAATACAAATTGAGCAGCCACAACAACAGCAATCGCAGCAGCCACAGCAACAACAATTACAACAACATCAACCTCAACTACAGCTACAACAACAGCCACAATTACCGGTAGCATCAAAAGTAGCCAGTACCGGCGAGACCCGCGAAGTGACACCGAGCGTGAGTCCGCAACAGAGTAACGTCGTCGCCAAATCTGTTTCACCCGCAATTCAGAGGTCGCCAAGCGCGAGCAGCGTCCAACACGTTGTCGCCCCGGCGCCCGGTGAACCGACCAAATCAGCCCAGCATGTTAATACAATACAACCGTCAGTGCCTCAATCGACGGCTCAGACGTTGAGTCGTCAAGCTCAGCTGCCACAGGGTACAACCGCGCAACACACAGTGCCTTTAACTGAAATTAAAAAGGAATTACTCGACGACGTCCTCTCCAGCGGTACTTCCGTACAGTTAACTGATACCAAAGACTTCTTATCTGCCAAAGAAGAACTCATCGATGGCTCCATCGACGATAAAACTGGTGGGAATTTTTTATTTATAACATTTAACGAATGTTGCCAAAATCATTATTTTAATGTAAAATATTTTATTATAATGGAATGTTACTTTTTTTTAGATCTCAAAAAGATAAAGAGGCGTCAATATCAGCAAAAACGGAGGCAAAGCCAAGGAAAGGATGCTTCAATGCCACCTCAAAAGAAAAGGTCGAGAAAGGTGTCTCGCATGGATGAGGACTATGATACTTACATTGACAATCTTATGGTACAATTGCGACAACTTCAGCCAATGGCAGTTTTAGAACCACTTTTAGGCAAAAACTATGGCGTTCGCCCGATTTTTGGTTCGGGAGACTTATCTAAATTCGGCGGTCCAATAGAATATAATACACGAACTGGAGAGCTAATTGGCGCATATGGAAAAGCTCGCCTCGTAGGAATATCTGATCATTATAATACGCAGCCCTTTGGTGAATTAGATCCCTTACCCCCGCTTCCACCTGTTTCTACGCAAAGAAGTTTCTACGATCAAGAGTTCCCACCGCTTAAATTGGACGATTGTAAGTATTTTTACAAATTTACTCTCAATGTTTTTTTTTATACAAATCAGAATTAACCAAAAATATTATTTAAGTAGCTGATGACAAAAAAGAAAATACTAGTATGGGACGTGACATTGACACTCCGGACACAATTGTAAGCTCGTCCTCACCTGAGTGCGTTATTCCGGAACATATGCACCGATATCCTGGATTAAAATTAATTGATGACGAGTCAGATGAAGAGTCTGATTGGTTAAAAAGAATATCGCCAGTTATTCCTATAGTTTCTCCTATCCCTATTCGTCTGAAACCTGGAAACTTTAAAGACTTAGCGAAACAAGATAAAGAAAATGTAGGAATAACTAGGCTTAGTAAACCATCACCGGCGACTTTAACGGAAAATGGAAATGTTACCGTAACATTAACTTTGAATAGTCAAGCTGCTGATGATATTATGGGCGTTCTTAAAGATTTGGCAAACATTTTAAACATTGCTACTCCAACTGGTTATCAAATTATTGAACGCACGACGACGCCACCAAGTCAAAAATTAGGATTATATAGAATAAAAGGAAAAGATGGGAAAGAAGGAGGTAAATACTTCATAAAATAAATATAAACATAAATTTATATTATTTGGATCATAAATACATATTTAATTTTCAATTATAGCGCCAATTGACATTCAAAGCATACTTAACGGAGCAGCTAAATTCTGTCGACATTGTGACGTTGTCATACTTAATAGTTTGATACGCAAGAAAGTCTCAGATTTACCATTCCTAAGCAAAGAAGAAGCGGAGTCCGGTGATGAACTTTATTTCTGTTCTGTAACCTGTTACATGCAATTTGCGTTAATGCATAGAACACCTAGTAATACCCATACGGAGAAAGTAAGTCATACAATCGCATATATAGATATATTTATAGATTATCAATGAATGCTAATTAAATGAACATATTTTTATAGGCTGCTGCAATTGTTGATCATTTGTGTCAGAAAAGAGAATCTAAAATTTTAGAAGATGACCTCAAAAAAATTCAGGAAAAGAAATTTTTATTAAAACAATCATCAATCGAACACATGGACATAGACTCTGTAGACATGGATCTTCAAAATAGAATCAAAAGTGAAAAAGACGATTTTGAATCACAGCACAGTAGAGATAGTTTCAGTGATGAAAAAAGACCAAAGAAACATCCAGCCTCTGACGAACCTTCAGATCCTAATGATCCACAACAACCCCCACAAAAAGTTTGGAAAGGAGTGCGGTATAAGTCGTGGACGAACGGTGCGATACAACCTCCTACAAAATTCAAAAAGCAGACGGACCGGGAAGTTACAGAGGTATATATTATCTAATTAAAATTTTTGTTTTTAACATTCGTTTTATTTTCATTTAAATTAAAAAAAAATGTTTTCAGATGCTTTTCCGGATGGGTGTTACTGTAACGTTTCCGGTAAATACTGACGATACTCGGCGTTGTATGTTTTGTCAAAATGTAGGTGATGGCGCCGCAGATGGTACGGCAAGGCTTCTTAATTTCGACGTAGACAAATGGGTTCATTTAAATTGTGCCCTTTGGTCTGAAGAAGTATACGAAACTGTTAACGGCGCATTAATGAATTTAGATTTGGCATTGAATTCAGCTAAAAATACAACTTGTATTCTGTGCAAACAAACTGGCGCTACTGTCAAATGTTTTAAAACCCGCTGTAACAGTCATTATCATCTTGGTTGCGCTGTTAGAGACGGCTGTATTTTCTACAAAAATAAGGTACATTGAATTTTTCTTTTAACATAATTTCATAATATGTTACTTGTATGAGTTCTCTTATTTATACAAAAATATGCATTTTACAGAGTACATACTGTTCACAACATGTTCCGAAGAACGAAAAAGACAATGAACTCACAACCCTATCCGTCTATCGAAGAGTTTACGTGAACCGTGATGAAAACAAACAGGTGGCAGCTGTTATGCACCACTCGGATACCAACAACCTTCTCCGAGTAGGAAGTTTAATATTCTTGAGCGTCGGACAATTACTTCCTCACCAGCTGGCTAACTTCCACACCCCTAATCACATCTACCCAGTTGGCTATAAGATCGTCCGATTCTACTGGAGCATGAGGAGGCCAAACAAGAGGTGTCGATACGTTTGCTCGATTCACGACGTATCAGGCCGCCCAGAATTCCGCGTGCTTGTACAGGAACCATCACAGGAGGACATGGAGCTGCGTGACGCCTCACCGCGCGCCGTTTGGAATCGAATTCTAGAGCCGCTCGCGGAGCTTCGCAGGAGCACCAACAGTGTACAACTGTTCCCACGCTACGTCACTGGCGAGGATTTGTTCGGGCTTACGGAACCCGCAGTCGTGCGCGTTCTCGAGAGTCTTCCAGGAATAGAAACGCTCACTGACTACAGGTTCAAGTACGGACGAAACCCCCTGCTTGAATTGCCGCTTGCTATTAATCCTAGCGGCTGTGCAAGAACAGAGGCACGACTCAAAAATCAACTTCCGTGGAAGAGGCCGCACACACAGCGTACAGCTTCCTCGTCGCGAGCCACCTACACTCCCGCTTCTAATAGTTCCGGCGAAGTTGCTTGTCCCTATTCCAAACAATTTGTTCACTCCAAGAGCTCACAGTACAAAAAAATGAAGCAAGACTGGCGCAACAACGTCTACCTGGCTAGGTCGAAGATCCAGGGCTTGGGTCTTTATGCGGCGCGGGATTTAGAAAAACATACGATGGTCATAGAGTATATAGGAGAAATCATTCGTACTGAACTGGCTGAGACGAGAGAAAAGCAGTACGAAGCTAGGGTAAGCAAAGAGAAAAATTGTGCATTCGTAAGTGACTAGATATTAGATAACTTATCATTTTTTTTCTTTTTAAAAATAGAATCGAGGAATCTACATGTTTCGATTGGACGAAGACCGCGTTGTTGATGCGACGTTATGCGGAGGTCTTGCGCGTTATATCAATCACTCCTGTAATCCAAATTGTGTTGCTGAAATTGTCGAGGTCGAGCGAGATATTAGGATAATTATCTTTTCAAAGAGAAGAATCTCACGTGGCGAAGAGGTATTGCATTGAACATGAAATTATTTTTATAAGTACCGTACTGAAGATAAATACTAAACTTAATGATTTCTTTTAGCTGGCATATGACTACAAATTTGATATTGAAGATGACCAGCACAAGATAGCATGCGCGTGTGGAGCGCCTAACTGCCGCAAGTGGATGAACTAAAAAGTCCAATCCACCGTTGTTATTGTTGCTACGTTATTGGGTAGGTTTTACATGGAGAAATAAAAAAAAATATATATATATATATATAAAATAGGCATTATTTAATTTGTAAAGTGCCATTGCGGTTCAATTAAACAATTTTATAGTGAAGTTGGTGCTACGCCATCACGACATTCCTCCAAAGTTGTACAATATTAGTTTTACTTTATATCAAAACGAAAAGATGAATTATCTGTATATTACTATCATGATCTTGGAAGGAAAAATGAATTAAAAGCACGACGTGAGTTTATGCGCAAAAATAAGCTGACGGTTGTGTATGTGTATACTAGAGAAGTTTGTATCTTTGTATGTTAAATGGAGTCAACCCGATGTTGACCTTGTTGTAATATAGAAATTTATTAAGTATTATTGCATATATACAGCACCATAAATGTACATAAGTAGAAACGTACGTTATTTTGAGCCACCAGAAAATTATGTAAAATAACAAATATCCTAATATAGCATTGTACACGATTATACGAAAATAAATCCGTATAAAATTTAATAATTATATGATGGCTTTTTAATTATACATGCCTTTCCAAACTATGTATATAAGTAACATTTAAGGGGAAGGATCTGTAAATAAGAAAAACAGGTAAATTTTCATTCTTTTTTAATTGTTCTTTTACAGTAAATATTATATACAAAAAATGTACGCTGTACACAATTAAATTAAGTTACACAAAAGGAATATTATGCATTAAAGGATTTATCCGTCATCATAATACGATTTTGTAAAAAAAAATAATCTCATCTTACAATAACAATTATTTACAATGAAATGGACAATTTTTTAAACTACTTAAGCACTAGGAACATGTTTAAAATTTATTCTAACGCTACTGTAACAAAAACAATTTAATGCTGAAGACATTTTTAAAATAAACTTAAGGGTCGATGTAATCAAGTGTTGCACAAGTCTTTCTTTATATCTTATATATCCATTCGAGATACATAACAGAATAAGTAGATACAAAATATAGCTACGAGTATATATATATATATAAAAAAAGACGGTTTTAAATGCAATTCTTTGGCATTGACACATGCTATAATTAACAATCGATGAATTTTTCACAATTCACGCATCTTTGTACAAAGATATAAAGTATTACCATACAGAATTAACGTATTTAAGTACAAGCAGTCGGCTATAATACAGTAAGTGTACTAAACTAACAAGTTGTTGAGTAATTCATTGATACACTTTCGAGTCTTTTAAACGTTTTTTTTTTCTTTGTCAATGCAATTTCCATAGTAATCGCAACAATTATCTTTAAATTATCTAGACGTTACGATCATTTAATTTTAAATGAATTTTCATTGCACCTTTAAATAGTAAACTTTAAAAGTGTATTTTTGAAAATTTGTTTTACGTGATTCCAATAAAATACAGGATGCGTTAATTTCCATCCAAACATCAAGTGTCCGTAGATAATTGGGCTAGAACTATGAGAGGAAGCTTAATTTTTACGAATGCATTCGTCAATTGTCAGTTTAATATTGGCGAATAACGTTTTTAAGTGTCTTTCGCGTGATCGTACGATATACCACGTAGAACGGATGAGGGGCGCAGTCGAAACCCCTGTCATGAGAGGAACAGCTTGAACGTCGCTTGCTCAAGTCGTCGCCGAGTCAACCCTGTTGCACGTAAGAAATAACACATGTCAAATGAATTCAAATTCATTTTTAAAATCACGCTAAATTTTTGTGGCGAGTGTCTCTTACTATATTCATGTTACTTTTCTATTTTCTTGTATAACTGAAAATCAAAGCAAGTTTCACGAAATCACAGAGTTTTTGAATTACAAGGGCTTCCGACCAATATATAATATTAAAAGATTTTTAAAATTTTTTGCTTTCATCAACTGTAAAGGTATTTCAATCGATAAAAGTTGCTTTAGTGCGTTCGTTTTGTATTCAATATTACTACTATTGCCAATATTACAGTTTACTTATCAAGCATGCCTGTAAGTTTCAGCATGCAAATATTTCGGTAGCTCTAGTAAATATTGATCTTTTTATCATAGTGAAAATCTTCTAAGGAATTTTGATGTGCACATGTACTTTAGTACTAACTTCTACTTTTTTAAGAATCATAGTTCAGTTTTACGTGCTTGATAATAGTTTCTTTATAACAATAAAATTCGTGCTATTGAAAGAATAATGAAATAATATCGTTTACTTAATGTGCAATAAAAATATTTAACTATATCTGTATTTTATATGTGCAGTTTTCTGTTATTAAAATAATAGATATCTATGAACACTCGTCTTTGCAATAAAATATAAGACAATTTAGATACTTTATTACAGATATTAATTTTGTATTAGAAACATGCGCATGCTTTGTTAAATATATAATCGTGCATTTAAAGTATAAGAACTAAAATATTATCTATAATATTTAAATAAACTATGTAGGTAAAAGCGTGCCAAATAAGTGTTGTAATGGTTTACATAAAACAAGCAAAAGTAAAGATTTTGTAGGTCTCGTACATAAACGTAAAATGTTTACATAATTTTAAGTTTGATCTTTATTTCATAATATATTATCCACATATATTACAGTTTTATATACAAGGGCTTCACTATAAACTATAGATTTAAATCGCAATAATTGAAAATATGGCGAGCGTATACAAATTAAATAGTAGTTTGTAAATAATAACAAGCAAAGTATATCGGAGGCTTAGCCGCGCCGTAACTTATAATTACAAAAATCATACAACGAAGAAATGCGAAACAGGGCAGCCATAAGTTTTCTTGATTTATTTTTACTATGTCCTATCTACAGCACATATCATTATGCTTTGGACTAGTTCTTTATCATAATAATTTATAAATTATACTACTCTGTAAACCCTTTCAGGCTCAGCAATTATCAAATGATTGCCTTTCTTATTCAATTGCTGTAACTTAAAAAACACCATCTTTTCAACAAAATTTTAGTTAATTATTGAGCCTCAAAGAGTTTCATATTTTTATAATATTTTTTACTCAAATTTATAAAAACATTTGATATAAAAATCATAAATATATAAATAGTAAAAAATAATTATAATAATAGAAACTTAATGTAAATTTCGGTAACAAGGGGTACTTTGACTACTTCAATTTTCATACTTCTAATATGAAAGATTAACAGTTGCAAAAGTTAGTTTCTAATTTAAGGATAATAAATGTCTCGTTGTAAAATGTACACTGAAAAATATCATGGCGTTAAATTTTTTTTCTTGGAATCAATTTTTACAGTGTACGTTATTTCTACATTTGTAACTACTTTCAATAATTTCAGACCCATTAAGTTGTCCAACAGACCAATTAATTCTTGGAAGTTTAGGTGAAAAAGCTACTAATATGTAACCAATTGGAAATACTCTAGCTGTTTTGGTAAAAAATCTTCAATAGTATATGATTATCGAAGCAAATGAAATTCTCTTGCATACTGTTTACTAACTAATAGCTAGCCCATACGAAAACGTTTGTCTGGTAGAAAATCAAAAGAACGAGTTTCACGAAACTTAACGTAAAGTCTTCGATTAAAGGAGGAAATCAATGTGACATGACACAAGTTCCATAGTTACATGACTCGTAATCAAATAATTATGTAAAGCCATCGATCAAATTTTAGTTCCCGCGATTTGTGTTTGATTCGAAATTTGAAAATTGTAGAATTCATATGATTTTTACAATCGTCAAAATATACAAGTTTAGATGAAATGACGAATTTAATAAATGTTATACGAATTCTAAAATTTGTTGTCAATTTGATTTTTTTTTAAGCTTATATATTCATCTTATGTTTCTGCATCAATAGCATGAATTAAAAATTGGCCCAATATTTTATAAAATTAACTATTGCAGTTTTATGTAAATCATAGGCATTCATACAAAGATGTTCATAACGTAAAAGATATTAAAACGTAGATAGTTGTTGATTTGACTGTCAAAAATTTGATGCTATCTTGATTTTTTTTATTTCAATCTTACTTTATTGGTGTTTTCCGGTATTTCCCGCAATTCAAACTTTTTTATTTTGTGATATTTTGAACAGGGAATGATATCGTATGTTTTGTACATTTTACCGTATTTTATAAATTATTTCCACCGACATCCTCCTTTAATTTTTTATTTATAATAATATAACAAAAATGCAAAAGAATTTATCAACAAACAATCGTTTTCGTCATAGCTCAAGTACTACTCCAGTCTTAACTTTTAATACACTAACTCAAGTCTTGCGAAGAATAACTTTGGCTTAATTAATTTATATAAAAATAATACATACTTAAAATACAATAATAATGGCAAACATAACTGAGAACTTTTAAAAGCATACATTGACTTTTTTCTTATTTATATCTAAGTGTAAAAGAAATGCTTTATTGCATTTTCAATCTAAATTCAACAAATTCCCGTATAAAATTAGTACTTCTCAAGAATGAAAAATTTTACACAGCCTTATAAACTTAAATATGTTAAAGATACATCGCATTAAAAATTTATAATCTCAATTTATATATATATATTTCAAAACTATTTTAGTAAATGAAATTTTATTTTATAATTTTACTTGGACGTAAGAAAAAGCGCTTTTATTCAAAGGATGGTTGTAAAATAAACTGAGATGCATTTGATAAAAAAAGGTTCATAATTTGATGATAAAATCAATATTACTTTATACATTGTTTGCCAAACTGATTTTATGTCTCTATAGCATTAACAGGTTTTTAGGGGACATTAGCTCTATATTTATTTGAATTATCGAATTTTTAGAGAAAATTACATTACTGCTTTAGAGATAATTTTAAACTCTGAAATGAGAACGATTTCATAGCTCAGATTGTTCAGTTTCAATATTTTTTTTAGTTGTATTACCTAAAAATTATTATTCAATTTCAGGTAGTAAAGTTTGATTATACATTGATCTTTAATGTACCTTTAGAAAAAGTTTAATACTGATTTTTATAAAGCGTAGTTAAACAAAATTGTTCAATAGTTTGTTATTATTTATACTTTCAAAATTCTTACGTTTGTTTTATAGTAAAAAAAGGAATATAATTGTGACAGTATGAAAATGCAAAAACACGACTTTCTACAAAATAGAAAAATAATGAATTTAATTAAAAACTAAATACAATCTATAATTATGATTATAAAGAAAGATATTCATAATTTCGGCACATAGTTCAAAAATTCAATTTTCAGAAAAATTCTTTAAACTGTAAGTGTTGAACCATCTTAGCACATTATGGAAGCCCATTGTTTTGTAACCAAAAGATATCAATTATTTTATAGAAAAATAATAGTACGTTATTTTTAAAAAACAAAAGTTTCCCATGATTAGAATTAGTAATTGCCGAAAGTCGCGTTAAAATGGACACTTATTACAATTAAATTATTAGTACTTTGTGAATTGATATATTTAATGGTTAATTCAATAAACAATCTGTCACATAAAGATAAGTAACATTACTTGCACACAGGACAAGATTTTAATCGACTCAGAAGTACCAACATCGTGTAATTTGTAAGGCAAAAGCCTGAAGATGTATCAATTAATTTGTTAAATGTTATTAGTAATCAATGTACAATACTGTATTGTATTAGTTCTAAGCCCTGATCCATTCACCAACTAATAACCGGCATGTTGGACTAGAAATCCAAATACGCAGAAAAATTCAGATGCAGTTTATTTTTTTTATTCCTGCTACACTCCCGTGTTTAATATAAAAAATCAGTTCTATTTAAAAAGATACTATATGAACGATTTGGCAGTTTTGTAAATTTTCTCAAAGGTGAAAATCATGAAATTCTTTAACATTTGGAAAGGAATTTTCACGAAAATCTTTCATTCGAAAATACTGCTTATCATCTGACCGCTGCGTAAATAGAAAAGACTAGACCACACATGCTGAGAAAACACCCATTACACGTCAACCAATGTCCCCACTGTAATCCTGACCATTTAAAAGGTTACGATTGTAAATGGCAGCCCTGTAACTATACCTATTTGTTGCTGGTCGATCTGGAACCGGAGGTGGCACCAGTGCTACATCAATATTCATGAAAGCACCACTACCTTCGTCCACTTCTCCAATACTGCTCTCTGCCAGAGATGGCTCAATCTCTGTGTACACTAATCTTGAGCGTAGTAGATACGCATACGTTTTGTACCTTTTAAGCTGCAAAAACGGTATTTTCATTTACGGTTATTAGTACGTTATTTAGCCAATTATAATAAAACTATTTCTACTATGCAATAAATTATCGTATGAACGTAAATTTGTAACATTAGCATTTACCTCATAGTGCAAATAGGCATCTTTCTCTTTATAATTTTGAATTGTCAGAGTCTTAGCGCCTCTCTCCGGTGGATGTCGCCTATGTTCTTCTAATTCAGCCTCCAATTTGCTTACTCTCTCCTCGTGATCGCGCAGTTGTTCTCTCTAAGAACGTTTGTAAGTAATTAATGAATAAACATGTAAAAACACAGACATTAGGTTTTTTAAAACTAAGGGGACAATAGCGAATTGCACAACTACTCACTGGACTTAATTTTGTATGACTGCATGGAAGCAAAGGCCGTTGAAACTTTCGTTGAGAACCTACCGCGCCGGCAAGCGGCTGACAGGAGTAACTGGCACAAACGAAGTTGATTGTATCTATCCAGGACTGTAGTTCTTTGGAATCACTATATATTCACAAATCAAATTGTTAATATGCTCATAAACAGTAGATAGATAATCATTATAAATGACTAATTAATGCTACATCTCGTACCTAGTTTGAAAGAGGTATTCGGCTTGATCGGCAGTCTGTAACCTAAAAACGTGCTGTTTTTTTGTGTAATCGGATGCTTTCGTTGCTAGTGCATGATGAATGCGTATGGCATTATTTAAACTGTCACTACGGAAACCATGTTCATCTTTGTGCAAATATAATACAAGTTCTACTAATGTACAATAATACATTTTCCACCCTCTCTTTCCAAATGGAGCTGAAACAACATTGCAATTTAGTATATATTCATAAGTAATGATAATTATTAATAACTGAACAGTCATGAAAAGTGATTTACTTTTTTTTCCATTCGCATCATAACAACACTTTCGCATAACGTAGCCTTTCTTGAACTCTGTAGCACTATTAGCATTTGGCACGTCGAGAAATGGATTACCACTACCGGATATCACTGGACCATCACCTTGCTGAATAGCTTGAGAAGCAACCTCATCTCCTTCTTCGTCACTATGCAAATACACGAAGAAAATAAATTATTTCGAATTTCATCTGGACCACCTCAACCAATATTACTGTACTTACAGGGCCCATTCCAAAGGAAACGATTTAATAGCATTATACAGCTGTTTCAGCACTTCTCGGGGGAAATTATCGCCGTCGTTGAGCTCCGAAAGATTCTCGATGAATTCGGAGCACGACATCTTCCTACCGATATTTTGACCGTGGAGATCCGTATTGAGCAGCATTATGGCGCAGGTGAGCGTGTGCACGGCATCCTGTGAGTTGAAGGAGCCGGGATTGCAGTCGAGATAACGCTTGGAGAAGTGGACGAGAACGCGTTCTCGCTCCTGGGTCTCTCCCGTTAAGGAAAACTGAGCAAGGAACTTTCTGAGAGCCACGTCCAGCGTGTCCCGTTCGAAGTTAAAATACTTCAGATACTCTTCGGCGACCGCTCTACTGAAGTCGTTGCTGCAACAGAGAAAAGTAATTGATAAATCTCCGTAAGATGAGTGTAGCCATGATATAAGAAAATGAATTTACTTTTTACTAAGGTGCCTTGATACATCGGACTTTTTGAAACCGTCGAGCGAGTACAGCCTCTTGGCGAGTCTCACAGCCGAGGGCAAATCGACCGCCTTCGGACTGTAATGAAAGCTATGTAAGCTCTCGATGTCGCTCTCCTCGTCCGCCGAGTGCGGAGGCGACGCACCGCTCTGCTTCTGGTCGTCGTAATTGGACAGGCCGTACTGCTCCCGGTCGTCCTCGAAATCCCTCAGCTCCTTTGAGAAAGGCTAATTAGTCATCGGGAAAGGTGATAATGCAAATAAGTATTGGAGATAATAATGCCAACCTGGTAGCCTTGGTACTCGGGCACGACGCCGTTATTCCTCTGAGCGGTGGGCGAATGCTGCGTCAGCGGCATCCTCTCCGAGTCGGAGCCACCACTGCCGGTCCTTCGCCTCGTCTGCCGCGGACTGGCGTGTCTCAGGTTCCCGTCTTTCTCCGGACCCTTGACCTGTATCACTATCCTGTGCTGCTCATCCTGCTGCTGCTGATTCCGTTGCTGCTGCTGCTGCTGCTTGTGCTGCTTGAGCCTCCTTTGCGGCGGCTCGCTGGCGAGTATGGTCGAGTCGCTGTCGCTGGGATCGCTGACCATCATGATGTCCCTCGCGCTGAGTATGTCCATCGTCTCCTCGTCGTTGTAGTCCGGGCTGGACATGTTGCTGATGGCCTCCGACTGGCTGAGGTCGCCGTTGGTCGTCGCGAGGAAGGCCTGGGGGTGCGCGTGCGCCGACTGGGAGGAAGGCCCCGACGCAGCGGCGGCGGCAGCGACGTGAGGCAGGTACCCGGGACCGCCCGGGACGCACGACTGGGACTGGGCCGAGGCGGCCGCCGGCAGGGGGAACCTACGGGAGCCAGAGTTGGAGGACATGACGGAAGAAGAGACCGAGGTCGGGGAGGCGGGCGAGCCGGAGCGCTGGGGACTCGTGCCCTCGGTCGAGGAGCCCGAGCTGCTGCCGGACGAGTTTGAGGAGGAGGACGAGGACGAGGACTGGGAGCCGCCGTCGGACGAGCGGGAGCCCGCAGAGGCCGAGCTGACCGGGGCGTTGTACGTCCAGACGATGCGCTCGGAGGAGAGCCCGGGGCCGCAGCTCTCGGCGCGCGTGTCTAGCAGGGTGTTCAGCGACGAGGTCACGTCGTCGTCGATGTCGATGTCCACGGCCGACATCGAGGGGTCCTTCTGGAACTGCAGGTGATCCTCGGAGCGCGAGGTGCGCACGAAGCCGCCCGAGGCGTAGCCGTGGCCGCTCGCCGAGGCTTGCGAGCAGCGCTCATCGCCGGCCAGGCGCGCGGCCTTGTCTTCGGCCGCGGCTGCAGCGGCCGCGGCGACGGCGGCGGCGTCGCGCTTGCTCATGCCGACGGGCGAGCTACTGGCGGAGCTTGAGTTGCCACCGGCCGACCCACCAACGCCGGACCGCCGCTGGCCCAGCATTTCGTTAGGACTTGTAGGTACCGAGTTATGGTGGTGGTTATTGTGGTGGTTATTGTGGTGGTGATGGTGGGTGTGGTGATTGTTGTACCTCAACGAGTCCACCTTCTTCTGGTACTTGGGCAGGAAGCCACTGCTCTGCTGCGTGCGCGACAGGTTCAGCATTAGGTCGCCCGTCATCATGTACGCCTCGAATCTGTAGGGCAAGCACAAAACAATCATTAGAGAATTCGGAACGTACCATCGGCTATCCTATGACTTAACCTCTAAGTCGCGCGCATGCCGTCAACGCACTCTCTGCGGTTATCTCCGTTTTTTTTTATTTGTTAGCTATGTAGATGTTAGACTATTGTGATGTACAAAATCTCTAGCGTATGTAGATACATATATATGCTGTAAACACTAGTCTGCGTGTAAACTGTTTAGAGCTATTATTACAAATTACGAAAACATCGTAGCTATAAGGTTGACAGTTAACAACTTCTGTAAGTGTATGTAACATCAAGCGGGAAAATAAAAAGAATACAGATATTATAATCTTCATGTTTTAGAGAGAAACAGACAGATATAGTTACTCGTAGATTTTTCGAAAAAAGGGAGAACAAAGAGACAAATGTATACAGAACAATCAATATAGAAAGTGCATTGTATATATTCAATATAAATCATTTAATGCTCAACATTAAATTTGACTAAGACATAGAAAACGAAAACAGACAAAACATGTATAGTAATTTCGGAGGTTTTTTTTTAATTTCCTAATTCCATTTATACAGCTTTAAATTACATCGTACAATTAAAGAAATTTTAATTATTCTTTGTTTTCTTAAATTTTAGACAAAATTAAATCATCGTATGCAGTTTTAACGTACATACAGAACAAAAATTTTTAACTTTATACAACATTATAATGTGTTAGTTACAAAAAATCTAGCTAATCAACGGTTACTTGTTACTAAGACGAAAAATCAAAATTAATATTAAGTCGACAACAGTTTAAATGATTAACATTACACTTCGTTTAAATAAAGGTAATGACTAAATACGAAAAATCAGATATATTACAGTAAAATTGCTATAAAGATAGACTATAAAATGTATTTCTATATACTTTTTGTGTCATGATTTAAAGTAAAACTATATATATGATTGTAAGTAACAATCAAAACAATCTAAGTAATCGAAAAGAAATCTACGAATCTCGAAGAAGAGTTTAATTTTCTATATTAGTGACTAACTTCAAGTTCAATATCGTGCATGCAGCAAGAAAAAGTTTTTAGTATATTAAATATAAATAGGCCTGATTTGTAAGCCAAAAGTAGTTTGATAATATAATAATGGTATAGTAACATTACAATTATTCCAGCAACATCCTCAAATTGACTCCAAATATTGAAAAGTTACAAAACACTTGGATTTTTCTATATAGTTATTGATTGATCAATAATGCTTGTATTACATCTTAGGCACAAATTAAGAATAATGCACAATCACAGAAATAGATAATATAGATAGATATATATAGATACGATATAAAGTTATCGAATGAAAAAACACATGCCGATTTCCGTCATACTATCATACGTCAATATAAACAAATCCTGTTATGTCTGATAGAAAGAAATACCTTTTGCCGTGGAGGTTATACAAATTACCGAATCGGTATATTCGTGATTTGTTCCACTATTGCAAGACTTCGAAATACTTATACTCATAAGAATATCACTTTTATCGTAGCCATACAAAAATAATGTAATAAAAACAAATGCACTGTACTGTATACGTAACGACAACGGTATCACAATCAAACTCAAACCGAAAAAAGAAAATTCTTTTGTTCTCTTACAGCCGCAGCAATCATCTTCTAACCCTCTCCACAACAGAAAAAAAAATACCTACACAAACTCCACATCAGCCATATCTCTCTTCTCTCTTTCTCTCTCTTTCTCTCTCTCTCGCTCTCTCTCTCTCTCTCTCTCTCTCTCTGACGCACGCACACACATACATATAGTCAGTTATACATCTACACTCAAGACTCGCACGCGCGGAAATAGGCACACGGAGGCTCTCGCGTAGAAAAGCAAACGAAAAAGGTCGTATATAAGCTTGGCATATAGATATATATATATATATATATATATATATATATATATATATAATATACGCGTATAATTGCGTGCGCTGCCGCAAACTAGACCCCGTCGCGTGCATTATAGAGCGCGAGAAGAGGGCGAGAGTAGTTTGCTCGCTCTCTATTGCTATTACAGCGCACTCTTACCTACACCCACACACACACACACACACACACGCGCGCGTGCGCTCATATGATCAACACACATGCATAGAGACACTCGCGTAGCTATACCTGGGCGGATTTTTCTGTCGATTGAACTTGTCAGTGCCAAGGGGTTCCCACTGGGCGCGTTCCTCCTCCTTAAAGCTATCCTGCTGCTGCTGAGGCAGCAGTGCCTCGAGATCCGACGAGCCGGAAGCATCGCTGCACGAGCCATTGCTACGCGAATGCGAGCTCAAGCTCGTCGACTGTTGCTTCTGATGCTGCTTTTGATGCTGCTGCTGCTGCTGCTGATGTTGTTGTTTTTGCTGAGATTGCTGTAGCGGCTGTTGGGATTGCGGTGGACTGATGGATAATTCCGGTGAGACGGAGGAGGATTTGCTGCGTGAAGAGCGAGCGCTCCCAATGCTGTCGCGTTGGCGCTGATCGATGCTCGTTGACGATGCTGGAGGCGGCTGCGCCGGTACCACTGCCGGGTGCTGCTGCTGCTGCTGCTGCAGATCCTCGGCACAATTCGTCGACGCAGCCGGCAAGAGCAGCCGCCGCACGTGCGCCTTTATTTCGGGATCTGAAATAAAGGAGGGTGGGGAGAGAAAGAGAGAGATGAGTTTGCGCCGGAGAAAGAGAGAGAGATACAATGTTCCAGTTGCACAGCGCAGCGAGAGGGAAGAATCTTGTTAAGTGAGATGGCTGGGTGGAAAAAAGGAAGGAAGGAAGGACGGAAGGAGAGTATAGGGACTACGTGGAATTTGCGATATGAAAAAATTTCTTATTTTCAGAGCGATGCGTGGTTTGCAGGCGGTTTCGCGCGCGCGTTCGCGAGAAATAAGGTCAGCAACGTAAATTTTTTAAATTCTCTAGGAGAGAGGAAAAAACAGGCGAGATCGTAGCGCGTCGTGATGAAAAGGATGTAAAAAGTTATGGCGGTCGGTGCAGCGAGCGTAAGTATATCGTTAAATCATGAGTATACGGCTAAATTGAAAGGGATTCATATATTCGGAGGTGTAGAAGGTAAGTTAATAAGGTGTTTAAATAAATAAATTCCAAGAGAGATCAGAAAATGTTTAAAAGCAAATATTATTTTTACATTAAGTCGCAGTTATTGGACCTATTTTTCATATGCGGAAGTGCGCCCGATAAAGTACTGCTCCGGTCTCACTGTTTGCGGCACAAGACGTGTGTGTATGTGGGTGTGTGTGTATTTTTTATATATGTATATATAGAAACGAGTGTATATATATATATATATATATTGCGCCAGTTTCGCATCAAAAGCAAAGCAAACTTTACTACAACGCCAAATGCAATCGCGAACTTTGTATATTCCATGATGTTTGAAATTTAATGCTGTTTTTGTGTATCTTTCATTGTGAGAATTTAGATATACTCGCGTATGCAAAGGAAAATAATACGGAACATTGCAATAATAAATTTATGTTAGCTTGAGAACATGTGAGAAGCATCGAAAAAGTTACATAGGATAAAAAAAATAAAGCAAATACCAAGAAGATATTTTCCCGAACCTTACGACTTTTTATCGCGTAAATCGTATGAACATTAATGAACATTTTTCAACAAACTTTCCGCTTAATAACAAACCGCTATACTTCGGGAAAATGCTAAGCGTGAACGCAATTTTTCCACCATAGATATATTCTCTTCCTTCTTTTCGCGCGTTATAACGAACACTATAAAAAAAAAAATTAACACTGCTCAAGCGCTGCAATCTATATTGAAAGTGTGTACGGTTCGATAAACGACCGGCCGAGCGCGCAGGACGTTGTTGTCGTGTTCGACGAAGACGCGGGAGAAAAAGAGAGAGAGACACAGCGTGCGTTACAGCAGCTCCTCGGCCATTGCGCAAGCAGCGATGACATCAACCGGCGCGAACGCACGCGCGCGCGAGCGCAAGGCACACACCATATACTTGCCCGATGCAAATTTCGCGCTGCCCGTTATAAAAGGGGCTGCTGCTGCATATAGCATGAAGCGGCGGCGACGTCGTCGTCGTGCTTGCAAACGCAGGCGCCAATGTGATTGCCAGCTTTTACGCGTAAAAAGCAAAGCGATATTGTTTTGCCCGTCGTATATGATGTATGTATACACGTATTGCTTTTTTTTTGTTATGTCAGTTATTGTTCCCGACAGATAAGTAGTAATTACTCGCTAATTGAAAACGCGAAAGGCGCGGTTGTTTACTATATACAGGCGTGTATATATGTGTGCGGGTTTGTGTGTAAGTATACACGTGCGTATATGTAGTACACGTGCGTGTACATGTGGGTGTGTGTATATACGAAACTACTTACGACAGAGGTCGAAAAAAAAAGAGTTGCAATGTATATAGGATAGTATACAATATAGATATACGTCGCGATATACAGCGCGCCATATAAATAAAGGAGGAAAAGAGCAATCGAGACGCGGCGAAGGTGAAGAGAGAAATTGGAGAGGAACGAGAGCTCATTTATGCATATAATACGTAATACATATATATGTATTTATAATACATGCACACAGACGGAGTATTCGAATGGAACATATATATCTATATATATTAAACAGAGATGGTTAGCAAAGCAGCAGCACTTACCCCTTCGTAACTTTAACGTGACGGGATCCGACGAGAGCCGGAGACATTTTAAAACTGAAACAGAAGCAGAGGAAGAGATGCTTGCGGTTGAACGAGCCTGTGCCCTGCCCCCTCCTCCCCCCCCCCCGTGCCCCTCCCTCCCCTCTTTTCGCTATATGTACCCGCGCTGCAGCGGCGGTAGTGGCGGCGCGGCGACAGTGCAGCCGCCGCCAGTGCCGTAACGCAGCGCTGCGCTTTTATGTACGACACGGGGCCGTTTTGCGGTGTGTGCGAGATAATTTGAATTTTATCGGTATATGAGTTGTATATACGTATGTGTGTGCATGTATTTAATCATAATATGGATGTATATGTGTGTATGCGTGTGTAGGTCATTGTGGGTAAAGAAGAATGATGCTTATAAATTTTTACATTGTTTTTTTTCACGTAAATTAATACGGTTATTCCTTCGCGCTTCACTCGTATAATTATATGCTGGTCGATGTTTAACGATGATAAAATTTAATTAAGAAATTATCATTCTATACAATTATTAAATATATCGTGTCGTGTAATTTAATTAAAGAGTTAACAACGTTATAATAATCGTCGTCGATCATCGCAGTCTCTTTGAGTGTATATAAGTAGAGCCTTATCGCGGTGCGCGCGTTTTACGTAATATTAACTACACGCGTAGAAAAAAAAGAGTCTATAAAAAGCGCGAATAGTGTAACCATCAGACACACACGCGCGGCATCGTACTTATATGTCATTGCTGCGTCAATCATTGAAGAGAGAAAGAGACGGAGAGGTACAGTGCATATATAGAACGCGGTCGAAAACGATTCGTCGAGTTTGCCTTCCTCTCCTGATCGTTGCAGCCATACGGCGAATTGTAAGCGGTACATAGCTTTGAAGTGCCGGGTCTTTGTACGGAAAATTGAGCGTAATTTCGAAATTGTATATAGATTAGCAGAGTGAAATTTGAAATTGATAAATTTGTTTTGTTTCTATTTTAAGTGTTTACTCTCTAAAGTTAAATTAGTAAAATTTGCTAAAAAAATTAGTGAGAAAGCTACTAGTTTATTAGTACCTATTCACTATTACGCTAATGTTTTCTAAAAAAACTATTATTAGAATAGTAAATGTATGCCGAATATACACTAATTAATTAGTTTTTTTTCGACTAATTTTTTTTTTTTTTTTTTGGTAAACCAATTTTAACTAATAGTTGTTCACTAATTAAACTTTAGAGAGTATAGGAAATATATATGTATTAGTTGAATTTGAATTCAAAGAAAAGTATAAAAACAGACCATTTTTTTTATATATCTAGGATACGTTTATTTCGGTCTAATGACGCGGAAAATTTATTCTGAATTTGACAGCATAAATCTTTCGCGATATAATTCAAGATTTACGATAGTTCAAAGAATGTTTGAGGAAGTTCAATAAATTTTCGACCACTCGAAGCATATACACACACACACACACACACACACACGCACACACACACACACACACACACACACACACACACAGCGGTCGATGAACAATAAACTTTATATTTTCCAAATCCAAAAACATTATACACAAACCAATCCTGTGTGTTACGCGTTTCGTCCAATTGACGTCATTGCACTTCGCCACGCCAGAGATGCATCGGTGGTTTATCGCTCGAGAATTCCTCTACCGATTTACGCGAAAATTCGTAACTATACCACGCGGTGCAAGTATATATTACATAAAGTTTGCGTAAGTCTAGAGAAAACGAATGCGGCCGAAAAACACGCGCTTTTCTACGTAAAGCAAATCAAATTTTGTGCGACACTTTCATGCAGTTCTTTACACGCTTACATCCTAATAATCTAGAAGGGAATTAGCAAGTCTATAGTAGAAAGAGAGAGAGAGAGAGAGAGAGAGAGAAAGCGACGACATCGTACCGCGGATGTTATTAGCGCGCAAGTTCTGGAAGCAAAAGTTAGCGGCAAGTGCAGTGGCGCGGCAGCCAAGTTTAATACAGCCATGAGCACACGTGAGGAGATGCAGTTTCGCCGAGGTTATGCATATAATATATATGTCTAGTTTAGCGTTATTATACTGCGTATCAAGCGCGTAGATAGAAATACAGATACGTAGCTAATTACATATCGATTAGAAATTATACTTTCACTCATCGTCACGATTACAACGCAAAAATATGTATATATGAATATCAACGAGGTATATTATAATAACATGCGCGTAATCAGAATGAGACTTCGCGGTCCGTCGAACCGGTGTGCATTATTTTACATATATATATATGACTGTTACAACGGTAGCGCTACAGTCACATGGAAATTATTATATTACCGTAAAAAATTTCATTCCACCACTATTTTTTTTTATGCAACTCCGCTGCGCTGTCTCTCATAAATCTACACCTATATCATCCGGCAGGAAATCGCACTTTGCCGCGACGCCCACTTCTGTAACCCACGTATACTACCTATAATATATACACATACATGTATAATGAGCGCAAAAAGGGAGGAGTTCTTTTCCTCGCATTAAGCAACGACGGTATAACTTCGTTTGCGCGGTAAGATGATTTCGGCAGAGCGATGGCGCTAAAATTACAAGCGCCACAGACGCGCGCTTGCGAAAGTTCTTATGGCGCGGGATATATCTCTCTCTCCCTCTCTTTCTATATACTGTCCCTCTCGCGCGCTGCATCGAAAATAGAGGTTAGCGCGGTCGTGAGTTTTTTTTTTAACGCGAAAACGTTTCTGCACGCGAATGCAGGAAAGAAAGTGGAGCATCTAAAACGGTGAAGAACTATACGCGCGTACACTCACTCTCTTGTTCCTTTGCCTTTATTTTTTACCTTCCTCCTTCGCCACTATCGCCTACTTCTCCTCTCCTTCTTATACTCTCTGTGTGAATCCGAGACGAAAAAGAAGAGAGAAAAGGGCTCTGAGCGCGCGCTCGACAGTGCCGTAAAAGACTGAATCGCTTTTAAAGCGCGCTCGCGTCTAATCTTTGAACTCTTTTCGTGTGTGTTAGTGGTATGTGTGCGTACGTGTATTATGTGTATATACGTCTAAGCTTTCTCTCCCACGCGCAAGCCCGCACTTATCTCGTATTGCTAGAGTTGCGTAATGTAAGTGTAGATTGCGAGAGAGAGAGAGAGAGAGAAATGTGTATACAGAGATGTTATAAGAATTTACTTTTGTGTTAGACAGGCATTCGGTTTATGGTGGCTTATTAATACATTTGGTCTATTTTTAAAAAGCGTGACGGTCGATGATTATTTACCTTCCTTAGTGCTGAATCTGTTGACGTCGACTTCGTTTACCCTGAGTATAACGTCACCAGCCTCGACCTACAAATGAGAAAAAGCATTGAATTAGTCAATTTTCTTAATTGATTAATTGCGTTGGTTAAACATTTACACTTTTTGATAAACAAGGAGAATAAAGATCAATGCAATATATTTGATTAATTAAACTTGGGTAAAATTGAGTAGACATATCGTATGTATATATACATATTTCGCGTGGGATATACAGATACGCTATTAACTGGTACGATTTTAAGCTTGTACATATATCTATATACACATCGCGAGAGAGCAATCCATGACGTATAATACTAATTAATCACCAGAAGTGCATTGGGAGATGGACGTATATTTGACTAACGATGGGGACTGGGAAATTGAATGACGACCAAACACATTATAGTCAGCTTGATGCATCGTTAAATTAAGCAATAACAAGCGTAAGGATTAAAAGTAGCAATCGAATTGCTTGCTTTGAAATTGAAACTCGCGGTACAAACGCGCCATCGCACGCAACGCACGCATACAGTACACGTATAGAGGCACACACACATCAGTCTCGCGCAGTTTTTTTTTATTGCCATGTTTGATTCAACGTGTAATACGCCGCCATTGCGGAACTAATTTATATAATCGGTTAACTAGCAAAGTGCATTTTATACGCTAGCTATTGCTATATATATACACGCCTTTCCCCATACCGACGTATACGCACGCACAACGTCATATACGCGCGCAGCGTGCATTAATTCGCATAGTCGACTTTCGCTTAAACGCGGTTACAGCAGAGAATGAAATGAAAATTATATTCTATTTATAAACTATGTATACGCGTAATGAAAACACGCGCAAGGTGCAGGGTATATTATTCATAGCTCGTATCGACGCTAACATAATATAGTTATACATATGTTTCTCTAACCAATTTCTGCGATAAATGACTTTTCACACACACAGCGACGACCTACACATAACACACACAGACACATACACACACACACATATTGTCGGTGAAAACATCGCAGAACGAACGCGAAATGAAATCGTCAACTTATTTCTCGACTGAATAACTCGCTCAACGCAGTTCAAAAAATCACGAGCAGGAAAATCGAAACGACAGCCGGAGTCGTATACATATATATGCCGTTTCAGACTTTCCGATTCCCCATTACATTTATCTCTCGATCCGCCAGTGAACCGTATATTATTAGTTATTGCGCGAACGAACGATGCAAGACACAATATATATGGGAGAAGATATTGGGCGTGTGCGTTGACTCGAAGGGTCTGTTTATCCGATTGGCCGCGGGGGCATGCACACTCGAAAGTTAAATCGACTTGTTTTCGACTTCTCTCTCTCTCTCTCTCTCTCTCTCTCTCTCTCTCTCTCGCGATAATACTGTTACACGTGTGTATGAGTGTATGTATACAGGCGCACCGTGTCTAGCTTATTGCCAAGATCGTCAGTGAGGAGAAAACTGGGCGATCACGATATATATATGTGCATTATATATATATATATATATATATATATATATATATATATATATAAACGCGTCAGGGTTTTTGAATTCTATATAGACGTGTGATATACTGCAGTCGAGTGATTATTATTTCGAAGAGAGTGTGCTATGGATATATTGCGCGAGAACGCGGGAGAGACGAGAGAGCGAGTATAGAGCACTGGAAAGTAGGATTTTCCAATTATTGTAGAGATGAGTTATTGGTGATCTCGTTACACGCCGAGAGAGAAAGAGCGAGAGAGAGAGAGAGACAGAGTCGTCGATGTCACCTGTTTCAGTCGGTGAATCGTTGAAAATAGATTTATCGGACTGGTGGATTTACAGTTTCTCTCTTTCTCTCACACGTGGGATTTCAATTCGAAAACTCATTTCACTTTCTTAAACAATTTTCGACAAAATATATATACATATATGTCACACTGCACTAACCACCAGCCGTCGCATATATCACTCTCTATATACGTATATATCGCAAAAGAAAAGCAAGTATATAGGCGCCAGTTTGTATACACACACAGACGAGCAATCGAAAGAATTTGAGACACGTGCGGTCATCGTCGACAGGTATGTCATACCACCACTATACCAGCACACGCGCACATCAGCTGCTCGCATCACTTTAATACATATATATATATATTTATGTACAAATACATATACCTCCTGCGTCAAGGGCTCGTACTTGACGTAATCGAGCGTATAGCCACCACCGCCACGGCCGGCGCAATCGCGCAGTGCCCGTGGCAGGAAACAACAGTAACAACAGCAATAGTAACTAAACGCCTTCATAATAATAAAAATCGTCTTTCTCTCTCTCTACACCCCCCACGTTTCGTATTGTATATATATTCTATAGCGCGCGTGTATCACTAATACCATCACCGGCCGAGGCGCACCTCTCAACTGCATCGTCGGCGCCCACTAATTTTCTACGGTAGCGTTGAATCGCCCTCTGCCAATTATTATTTTTATCCGAACGCTTTGCCGCCGCGACATTGACTTTGTTGTGGCACGGCACGCTGACGACAACGACGGCAGTGATGTTGGGCAGCTGGTGTGTGTGTATATAGTATGCGCAGGGATAGAGATTCACCGGCGCCGCTGCTCACTTCTGTCATGTACAAGAGAGATGCGGGGTACGTGTTATTTTTAGGCCGCGAGCCGGGCGAGTTTTGTCTAGCCGGTATATACGACGATGTGGCGCAGGCAGCTGATAGACGCCGAGAGCACGCGCGGGCCTGCCCTTTATAGATGTGAAAGAGTCGCTAGTCGTGGTGCAATGTTTTGAGTGCGACTTGGATGTGTGTGTATATATATGTTGTGTGTGTTGCGCGAATGTTTCGAGAGGTGTGTATAGTAGTAGCAGATGTGCGGGGGTTCTCTTCGTTGTACTTATATACTTCACGTAATGATATCAGCGATAAAATTAATGATACCTATACAGATATACACTTCATTAGTCAACAAAAAAAAAACAGTCGACTTGGCATGAAATCATCGTTTCTCATCTGACTTTCAGCGAACCGAAGGGGTCGCGGTCAATAGATAAACCATGGCGGCGGAAGAAGCCTATTCAATTATACGCTTGTTTTTCCGCTTGCCGATTTTCCGAACTCACTGCAGCACTGCGTGTATATGGGCAGTTCTCAGGTGAATCGAGAGGTCAAAATTTTTTTTTCTTTTAAAATCACCTAAATCGCTTCGTAACC
>JAWWEQ010000055.1:15788445-15900228 GCA_035583055.1 Torymus tubicola | reverse complement strand
GTGTGTGTGTGTGTGTGTGTGTGTGTGTGTGTGTGTGTGTGTGTGTGTGTGTGTGTGTGTGTGTGTGTGTGTGTATAATGAAACAGCTTATATATATACTCGCTCGCCGCGTACATGTATACACATATATTTGGTGTATGGATATGTCCGCGCGCGGCGTGTTCGCCAAGGTCGAACGCGCCGCGTGACGTCAGAGAGAGCGTTGACTCCTGGGGGGCTCGACCTCGTGTTCCTCTTCTTTCTTCGTCTCTCTCTCTCTCCTCGCTATAATCTTTCTCCTTCTTATACTCGCCGCGCGCGTCGTATCTTTGCGTTAAGACTACAGCGGCAACCAGTGGCTTTTACGCTCACCGCTGCTGCGGAGAATCAACGGCGTGCAGAAAGAGCAAGAGAGAGAGAGAGAGAGAGATTGTTGTTCGAGAAGACGAGCACAGAGCCGTAAGCAGCACTCTGTGCGCTCTTGCTCCTCTCCTCTCTTCCCGCTTTTGTTTGCCAGCGAATGCCAAGCGACCAACGCGAGGCTGTAGCCTTCTGTGTATGTAACTCGAGACCGACGTTACTGCTGCTGGTCGCTCTCCTCTTCCTCCTCTTCCTCCTTCTCTCCTCACTATATACGTCTACTTTTTGTCGCTCTATCTCTTCCCCCGGTATGCGAGTTGTGTGCGTGTGTATCGCAACGCGTTCTCTCTCGGTTCTCATCTGCTTTTATGCGCGTGCTTCTTCTTTTCTTCAATGTCGAGGAGAGAAGAGAGGGGGGAGATGGGATGAGCTGGACTTCCGAGGGAATCGCAGGTGTGTCGAGGTGCATCGTGCGCGCAGTATTATACGAACATGATTTTTGTATCGATGTAACTGATTTATTGTACCGCTGTTTGTCGTAATCGAACGATTAATCTTCTATCGCATAAAAGTCAATCGATTATACACAGAGACGAGCAATCTGTCGTCAATTTACGTCTTCTTATAAAAACTTCATGTTAATTTATCCAAAAACACAGCCGCCGACAAATAATCAACCTTTTTTTTTGTTGTTCGAGCAAGAAGCAACCACGTGGTCTTTCGTTATAATGAAAAACGCATATACGTGTATATATGTACATATATACACGCGGGATGAAAAACAGGAAACCAGAAAACAACGCGCGCATGTGCACGTCTATCTTTACCGTTAACGCCATTCCGCATCGGCGCGTCGCGCTCTTCCTCTCACTCTCCGATTTCCGCGGTATACACACTCGAGCGCTCTACCCGCGCAAAAAAAAAGAAGGCAACTATATATTACGTAAAAAAGATCCAAGTTCATTTCGACCCTGACTTGTGCTCGCTCGCTCACTGGTGCACGTGTCTATAATATACGTTTATAAAAGCTCTCGAGCGAGTCCAGGGCCGTTGCAGTAGCTGCGCGCACGCGCGGTATAGAGGCTCCCCTACCCCCTCCTTCTCTTCGCCCGGCGTTTCAATGCATTTTCGTTTCTTTGTGCCTCGAGCGATTATTAATTTGCGTTGCGCAAAAATTAAATCCTGACGAACAGTAAAGTCATAATGAACTGACTTTTGGAGAGGAGGTCAATGGTGTATAAGAATTTTTTGACATTTATATATAGAGTCGCGAGGTATACCTTTAATACATATATATATATATATGTAAATGTTCACATACACAGAGACAGATCTATATGACTAAAGTTTTACATTTAGTTGGTATATATATACTGCACGTATAGAAGCTGAAAATATAAAAGAAAAAAAAACTCGTGTCAATACTTAGAGCTAGTTGAAACTTAAGTTGAACTAGCAAAGTCAGCGATCGACGCTCACGTGGGGTTCTCATTTGAAGGTTTTATGTGCACAGGTGAAGGTGGTCAAATTCAGCTACATGTGGACGATAAACAACTTCAGCTTCTGCCGGGAGGAGATGGGTGAAGTACTCAAGTCGTCGACGTTTTCCGCAGGAGCCAACGATAAACTCAAATGGTAAGATATTACTATATGTATAATAATTTGCTGAAAATTATATCGATGTATGCTTTTTGAATTTTCACGAACAAGCGTAATAATGAAACGACCTTGTGCAATGATTGCGCACTGCTTTATCGCAACGTGAAGTGAAAAAAAAAGAATTACGCGAAAAATTACGGAAGTCGTGAGTGATGCGTTGGCAGCGTCGAACAAAGTCGTACGGATTTGCAAAAATGCTCGCGCGCGCTCTGATGTAAGCAGTCGATCCAATCTACTCACGCAGAGTAAGTATATCAATGTTATCGTCAATGCCAGCGCGCAATACCGCCATAAAACTTGCTCTCGCGTATGAAAAGAAAAAGACAACCTATATAATAGCACAACAAAGAGTTTGCGTACCCAATCGTTCAGTATATATATACATATCGCATATACATATATACTAGACGTTTTTAATTGCTCAATATGCTTACGCGGCATTCATAATTTTTTGTTCGCGATGGAATTAAAGTGACTCTCGTTACACACATCGATATAGTGAATTTAATAAAACCGTCCTGTATCCGCTCCAGTACACATACATCCGCACAAGTGAACAGGCGCGTGCAATGTGGCGTGACTTTATCGTCGCTCTTGTTCCCACCTTGACAAGAGTAACGGACAAGTCTTCTCTCGTATATTTGATATATATATATATATATATATATACGGGAGAGGACGAAAGGGGAACTTTTTTCGTTCTAAGTCAAAGATCTCTCACGTTATAAAATTGCGCTCACCGCGATGGATTATAGATGCGATGATGGTGATGGCTGCTGTCACGCAACGTGAATTACGTCACGCGCTTGTGACGCAAGGAGAACAAACATAATAATGTTATATTCGCGAGAAGAAGATGGAGAATAGAAACAACGATGATTTTTCCCAGTGCTCTATCGGCCGAATGTTTGCCAGAGGTTATATATATATATAATGAAGGGGTCGGCTATTATCGCGTAATTGTGTGCGTTTCTTTTTTGTCATTTTTTTTTGTTTAGTCGACGGGATACGTCGTACTCGGGTTATTATATAATAAATTGTAAGTGTTGTGTATCGAATCGACATTAACGATGGTTTTTTATACTTTTCGTTCTAGGTGCCTACGAGTGAACCCAAAAGGCTTGGACGAAGAAAGCAAAGACTATCTATCCTTATATCTACTTCTCGTGTCCTGTAACAAATCAGAAGTGAGAGCCAAATTCAAATTTTCTATTCTTAATGCCAAAAGAGAAGAAACCAAAGCGATGGGTAAGTCAACGTATCTTCATCATAATTAATTCATAATAAATCCTCCTTCCGCTTGTCAAGTCTCAGAGCCGAATTCATTATCAATTATGAAATGACTTTATTGAAACGCAAATATTAGCTTTCCACCGTAATTTATAACTTGAATTTCCATCCGAACAGTATCGAGTATTCCTTTCAGATATATAAATTACAAAACTAACCGGCAACTCTCTTTCTCCCTCCTCCATCCCTCATCAACTCCCTTACTCTTTCTCCTAGAACTTTTAATCATGAGGGAAACTTTTCTCTCTTCTTGTCTGATTACAGAGAGCCAGCGAGCGTACAGGTTTGTGCAAGGGAAAGACTGGGGTTTTAAAAAGTTCATAAGGAGAGACTTCCTTTTGGACGAAGCGAACGGTTTGCTGCCGGATGACAAACTCACGATATTCTGTGAGGTATATACCTTTGTATGTTGTGTTATTACCTTGATTTTACATAACGTTAGGTGCCCATCATAGCACGAAGGCTTCTCACACGGCGACGAACGTGTCGGCTCTGCTTTTTGTTTATCTCGTTTAGGTGAGCGTCGTAGCGGATAGCGTCAACATCTCAGGACAGAGCAACACGATACAGTTCAAGGTACCCGAGTGCCGACTACCCGACGATCTTGGGCTCCTCTTCGAGAATCAAAAGTTCAGCGATGTCACGCTCACCGTCTGCGGCAAGGACTTTCAGGCGCACAAGGCGATACTGGCCGGTCAGTCGACATTTCGAACTTTTCTCTTTAACTTTTTCTTTTTCTCGAACTTGCCGTTTATTCTTGTTTGAACGAGGAATAAAATTTCGCGTGTGTGTATATGTATATTAACGCGATAACAAAATCAGAAAAAGGAACGAGGTAAACAGCATGACGGAAGTGTTGCGAGGCTGTTGCATAAGTGCACGCGCGCATCGTAGAAATTTGAACAGAAGGCCGATATCGTTATGCAACCTGCAAGAACGAACGAGCGCGCACGCGCGTATATGTATACGTATGTTATTTGAGAAATATCGTCAGACAATCATTTTTCAATACTTCGACGTGTCTCGGTGTATGAAGAAGAAGGCATACGTATGCTGAGGCAATCTTTTTATTGACACGGTCGCGTTGTTTTTCTCTTTTCTTTTTTTTTTCGTTGAAACTAGCACACATGCCTCGATTGTCAAGTTCACATCAGCGGTTCACCCACTAACCTCATTCTTTTTACTTTTCAATTTGAGCGTAAAATAATTGAACCGATTATTCCGATGTTGTTTCAAGGTCCCTAAGGCGCGCGCGTTTGTTCTCTAATCTCGATCGAATGATTCCTTTAACGGTCACTTTGTTTAGCGTTTCGTGAAGAAAAAAAAACAACGTTTCCTTTTCCTTCGTTTGCATAACAAAAGAGTCGATAGCTTATAAACTCGCTTTTCTTAAAATTCTGTCTTTCAAGCGGCGAATAAACGACAAATGCATTCTTACCAAGCCTTACGTACGGATTAAAAATTAATAAAAATACTTATTTATTTTCATCTCCACCATCGCCTGCCTGCAGCACGGAGTCCAGTGTTCTCGGCCATGTTCGAACATGAGATGGAGGAACGCAAGCAGAACCGAGTCGACATAACAGACGTTGAGCAGGAGGTGTTCCGGGAAATGCTGCGATTCATTTACACGGGGAAGGCAGTCAATCTTGAAAAAATGGCGGACGATCTTCTGGCAGCTGCAGACAAATATGCCCTCGAGAGGCTGAAGGTCATGTGCGAGGAAGCGCTCTGCACGAGCCTCGCGGTCGATAATGCCGCTGAGATCCTTATACTCGCCGACCTCCATAGTGCGGATCAGTTGAAGGCACAAGCTATTGATTTTATAAATACGTGAGTAGTAACTTTGCCTCTTTTTACATTCTGCTTAGGTTTTTTTTTTAAATACATATGCTGATCTTTGACGATGGTTTGTCCAATGTTTCAGACACGCAACGGATGTGATGGAGACGCAAGGCTTCAAGGCGATGATAACATCGCACCCAAACCTGATAGCGGAGGCTTTTCGGGCGCTCGCCACCCAACAAATTCCGCCTATCGGTCCGCCACGGAAACGGGTTAAACAAAGCTGAAAGCAGTCACCACTGACTCCGGGTACAACAACAACAACATCGCCCCCGCCTCTATTGCATCCTTCTTGACTTTTGTGTACAGTGAAAAAGGGGTAGTGTGCTAAATGAATATAAATAAATGTTTCCTAGTGCGCCGGGGCGAGACCCCGCCTCTGGTCCACTTGCAAAATAAAGAAAAAAAAAAGAAACCGAATACACATGCGCATAACATAACACACATACGAGAGTTATTCGATAACGAATTTTAAGAAAGACAATGGGAGAGAAAGGTTATGATGTATTATGTCTAAGAAGATATATATTAATAGGCGAAGGAAAGAAGAAACACGAGTAACATAAGAAGAAGAAGAGGCAGCAGCTGTAGAGCGATGGTGAAGGCCAGTTGGTCGGTACGACGTGGGTACACATACCCGCGGCGGACAAAGATAGAGAGACTTCGTTTGTGCTCAGTGAGAAAAAGAGTGTCAGTGGCGGTGAATAGACAATTTTTTGCGATGAATGGATCGTATGTGATGACAAGAGAGTGTGTGTGAGAGAGAGAGAGAGAGAAAAGCAAAATATGTACATGCGTCCTTCTTCTTCATCGCTGGCCACCCTATAGAAACGAGCGGAAAGAGAATAAAATAATATGTATAAAGAAATGAAATGTAACCACGAAAAGCGATAGAGAGAGAGAGGGAGCATCCACCCACTCGTGAGAATACGTGCCCGTGTGCATGCGATTGCTGTAGTGATCGCCGACTCGTCGTCCTTTCTCTTATCGTTACGATGTATAAATAGGATCGATCCTTCTCCTCTCATCGCTAGAGCGAGTCCCCCGCGTGCTGCGCTCACGTGCGCACGCACACACTGTACACACAGACAGAAAGAAAGAGAGACACACGCATCTCCATTCGCTAGAACCGCGTTTTAAAGGTTTTTCGACGAACAATGAGAAAGAGAGCTAACCCGTGTCATCGTTTTTATTAGGAAATGAATTGAGAGAAAGCAGCAGCGTGTGCGATGGCTTTTTTTCTTTTTTGCTCGGAGAACGTACACACAAAAAGAGAACGAGAGAAAGAGAGTGAGCGGGCACTTTATTCCGCCTTTTGCTTCCATAATTGAGAGGATGTCGCGCTGATTGAGAGCAAGTCACACTCACAACACAGAGGACCAAGACGATCGAAGCTCGCGCTACGTTGCCACGATAAAAAAAAAACAACACATTTGATGTGATAAAGGCGTCGGCCAGACGATTAAACCAATTTTGTTCCTTTGTCAGCGGATCAAACGATACCTCCCGTTTAATGAAAATGAAAAAAAAAATAAATAAATAATAAATAATGAAAGAAAGAGAGTAGCCTTTAGTCTGGCTCGAACCCTCGGAGTGGGTTCTGTCGGGAGGCTCTAGACACTTTGTTTATTACCGGATAGTAATTTTTAATTGTAAATCATCAAACTCTTCCAGAATGGAGTAAATGATTCTAGTTAGCGTTTTATATGATCTCTTTCTCTCAATATGTACGATTATTATTACTATTAATGCTATTGCGCAACCTGTGCCCTGTATTTTTGTATATTTTTTGCCTGCAGATATTCCTACCGATACTTTCTCCCCTATCTTATTTTTGTTTCTATTCTTCTTTTTGTTTAATTGATTAATTTTTATCAGCAGAAAAATCTGACAACTATCGATTTTTCTTTGATATTTTAAACGCAATCAATTCAATTTCTGGAAAAATTTTAGATTTCACTTTATGTTTTTATTGATAAATTTTAGGGTTGTCCATAATTTAACAAAGATAATCATTATGTTGGCTTTTAAGTACATTGTACAAAAAAAAACTTGTATATTCAACTCTACTTGGTGAGTTTATCGGCAAATCGCTAATTGGAATCGAAGAGAAATTGATACTGACGTTCATTAAGTGTAAAGTGGCAAATATTGCAAAAATGCTAAATAAAATGTATAGTAAGCGTTAGTCAATTATAGTAAGAACTATTATTAATCGTTTTGTGTAATTAACTGTTAAAAAAATCGCAAGGAAATAAAAGACGTGCAAGCTGAATTATGGGCAACCAGAGGCAACAATAATCATCGTTTAGTACTATACTGGCTTCCTGATCCTCCAACTTAGTTTTATCAAAGGTCTTAAATCTAATACCCTAATATTACACTAATGACGACGATAATGAATATTAATGCCATACATGTTCTGTGATAAGTCCATTGTAACAATTGCAACTGTATCTTTACTCCTGCTCTCGAAACTTAACGCCTCGTCCTGATTAGTCGATCCTGGCAGCCAGTGAAAATATCCATTAAGTATCGATCGCTGTCGGACGGCCCCATAAAATAGAAGTTGATAAAGTCTCTGATGTACATAATATCTATATTTTGTAAGAATCAAATCCTGCTTCAGCACAATATGCAATTGATTGATGATGTTTGGTTTTACTGTATCTAATTATATTTTCAATAGCATGTTCCTTTTCCGAAAGACCAACGTTTTTTATTTTGCGCAATGTGATATGATTGAATTTTAGACCTAGTAAATGCTATGTGTGTAACTAAGAATTTTGTAAATTGACATTGATTCGTGTAAGGCGTCCATGTATGTAAATTTACGTTAATCATGCTAAAAGTTATTATGGAGAAAAGGAGAGGAGTTAGGGAACGTGCGCTAATCATTCAAATTTTAATTAATTTGTATATTGTATTCTGGGACTGTCCGACAATTAATGAAAAAGTTTGTAATAATCAACGATTTTCTTAAATGGTAATATTGTTCGAATGAAAGTTATTGTTTAATGACACCGATCTGCAGCAAGAATATATGAGCGTATGACTGGATAATTTGATAAACTAAGTACAAGTAAGACAAATGTTACCTCATCATGGAAATCAGTACTAGTGTACTATGGATTGCCGATGTTTCTTTGTCCAATGCACTTCCATATTTATGTTGCATTTAACTATGAAGCTTTTTGTTAAGAACATTATAACAACGGCAGTCCTTGGTGCAAAGCACTGTTCATCAGTACCAGCTCATACATTCATTTTTCCATTATTTTAAGTCATTGCACCACATCAAATAAATTACATTTTCATTATAAAACTGTGATAATTATTTACCCATTTTCCAACACTTTTTAAGTAGTAAATAGTATGGTAATAACTAATGGTTATAGTAAACAGAGAAACAATGCTATTAAATATGTAAAGAAACGAGTCAACAATCGTTTTATTTCTCTTTGGATGTTCTTCGTGATAATAAATAATTGAAAATTTGATTTTACATATTTGTCACAGTAACCACTTTGCCATTCATACAGATTGTTCAGAAAATAATTCACTAAACTTTCAACTTGTCAGGGTAATTAAAGCTTCCACAACATTGCCCCTGTGCTCCCTCAAGGTTTGTTCAGCTTTGTTTCGGCTAATTTCCATTTCTTTCACCTGTGAAACAAAAATATTGTTTTTTTTTTAAATTTCTTTGTAAAAATTACAAAGTATGATAAAATAACAAGCTGATTTCAACTTACGATTAGATCTACATCTTCCTTGTTAATGGATACTTTTAAGAGTTCCTTCTCTTTTGCTTTCTTTTCTGCTGCTTCTTTGTTACGTCGGTCTCCAATAATGCTCATCGCCTAAATTTAATGAAAGTAGTTAAATTATTATGTAATTTTGAAAAAGTTACATAAAATAAACAAATGAGTGAAAAGTAACTATAAAATCAAAATATTTAAAAAATCATTTAAAATGAAAAATGAACACTGTTGTAAATTATTTACATTTTTTTAGAGGTTAAGAACTCCTTTTACTAGGACACATATTCTAAAAATAAATTTTTAAAATATGTTGCAGTAAAGCAAGAAACAAAAAGTAATATCAATTGACACTTCAGTTTTTTTACTTGAATTACGTATAGAAAAATGATTGCTAAAAAGCACGTGGCTAAAGAATAGTAAAACTTACACTGGAGAAACCTTCGGAAGACGATATTTCCTTCTCCTCGGCATAGTCCGTGACTTTTTCCAAATCCGCTGCTCCGCTGTCATATTTGGCTGTTTTCTTTTGTGACTTTTCCTGTTGGACCTCGTCTAAGTCACCGTTTACGTCTTCATCAGCCATGATTTATATAGTAAATGTTGAATGCTGATCCTGGCGATGATGTTGGTGAATGGATCAGCGATCGGTGTTTCGGTGTTTGCTATGTCCATGGGCTCATCATGGCTGTCGACGCTATTGTTGTCCAGATGTCGCGAGCTGCCATTGAAACGAATGAGCATGCGCGTATTACTAAGAAATAGAGAATTTAGTCGTCTTATGTTGTATTTAACTTTTACTAGCAAGTAAATAGAGAATTTTGTCGTCTTGTGTTGTATTTATTTTTTACTAGCAAGTATTAATTGTTTTAGTTGACATTCAAATGTCAAGACTTTGACATTTCCATTGTTTTTATGTTTTCATTTAGTTGTTTATCTTTATTGTTCTTCCCATTACTTTTCTTGTGTTGCAATTAAAAATGTAATAGCAAACACCTTAAGTTCGAGACTTGTCGTCAAAAGGTTAAGAACTGTAGAAAAATCAAAATTTAAACGCTCATTTATGGATTCGACACAGCGAATGTTTTAAGAATAGTAAATACGTATATTATTTAGCTTAATTGAATTTGTCAAAATTATTTAT
This sequence comes from Torymus tubicola, assembly GCA_035583055.1. Taxonomy (NCBI): domain Eukaryota; kingdom Metazoa; phylum Arthropoda; class Insecta; order Hymenoptera; family Torymidae; genus Torymus; species Torymus tubicola. The sequence continues at coordinate 15,890,193 of JAWWEQ010000055.1, read as the reverse complement.
ATTTTTTGTAAATACTGTAGCATTATGAAATTTTAAAATTTTGAATCTAGTAAAATATTAATGATTTTTATAATATTGACATTGATTTTTACCTTAGCAGGAATGACAAAATATCATGGATGGAAATTTAAGAGATGTGCTCAAAATTTATTTTTCTAGAATATTTCCATTCGATGATTTATTTAAATGGTTGTATTATGGAGAAGGTAATAAATAAGCATATAAATTCAATTGGAAATGAAATATTTCTTCCTTTTTATTTTTTCAATTTTTTTTTTAATTTACAGAGAAGACATTTACTTGTCGAGAAGTTGCACTCAATTTTGAAGGTGAAAGATATTTGAGAAATCAAGCATTTAGATGCATAGATGATTTAAAACATACAGTGTTAAAACAAAAACCTGTTAAAATAGATATTGGTGCTGTTTATAATACTTCGTAATTATTATTATTTTTCTTTTATGAATTACATTAAATATCTGAAATTCATAATGCTAAGAAAATAATTTTTTTAGGCCATTAAATCGTTCAAGAATATCAGCATTTTATCCAGTTCAAAGGGAATTGGCATTTGATATTGATATGACAGATTATGATGAAGTAAGAACTTGTTGTTCTGGTGTTAATACTTGCAAAAAATGTTGGAAATTTATGATATTGGCAATCAAAATTCTAGATGTAGCTTTAAAAGGTATCCCGACTGAATATTCACAAGTTATTTGTACTTACAATTAAGAATATCTTTAATAGTAATATACTTTTAATTCTTTAGAGGATTTTGGATTTGATCATATATTGTGGGTGTATTCCGGTAGACGAGGTATTCATGGTTGGGTCTGTGATGAGAATGCCAGATTTTTAAGGCATGATGGCAGATATGCTATAGCTAACTATCTACAGTTAATTACTGGAGGTGAACACAAGAAGAAAAAAGTAGAAATAAAAGATAAAATTCACCCATCTGTCAAGTAACAACAATACCAGTAATATTGACATTTATTTCATAATTCATATTTACAGGAGTGTATTTTTTACAGGAGAGCCCTTCAACTAATTGAACCTATATTTGTGAAAATATGTGTTGAAGAACAAAATATGTTAGGAACTGATGAGAGAATATCCAAATTTCTGGGTATCATTGATGAAGATATGCGTGTAGAAATAAAAGAAATGCTTCTTCAATATTCAACTAGCTTAGCTAGATGGGAAGCTTTTATCAACTTTTTTAAAAATCAATGCCAATTAGTTTGTACCATTATTTATAAACAGATTTTTCAATACATTTTTTTATGTATTATGACTATCATTTTCAAAATCTTTCTTTAGGGATCTGAAAAATGGTGTAAAACACCATTCCTTATTGAAGAAATTATGATTCAATATGCATATCCTAGATTAGATATACATGTAACATTGGGAATGAATCATCTACTGAAAGCTCCTTTTTGTATTCATCCAAAAACTGGGAAAGTAGGAGTTCCTATTGATATTAAAGATATTGAAGAATTTGATCCTTTTACATTACCAAATATTAGAGAGCTGATGGAAGAAATTGATATGTTTGATGCAAAGTCAAAGCAGCAAGGAATGTCCATTCAAGAATTAAGAGATATAAAAGATATTACAAAAACTAGTTTAAATAAATATCTAGACATCTTTCAAAATTTCATAAGTAGTTTACAAGAATCAAATGTAGAAACGACTTATGCAAGTGGTAAAATATTTTTATTAATTCTATATAAACTATTTTCTATATAAATATTTTATTAAAACATTTTTAAATTATTTTTCACAGAAGCAGAAATGTCGTTTTGAAAAATCTCTTATCATTACATGATAATGGGTTTGTTATGATTCATTAGATAAAGAAAATTAAAATTAGTTATCAAAGCTGTGATAAAAGTGATAAAATATATTTTTGTACTTGTGAAACATAATAATAGGTTAATTACAATTAATATTACTAAGTATGCATTACAAATATTCAACAATTTAAAAAAAGCCAGAAGGTTTCAGATACTGCAGTGCAGGTATTGTCCGTGAGATTGCAGCACATACTTATCTCGTCATGTGGCGTCATCTTACGATTTTAGTTTAGCTCGTTGATCCTTCTCTGCACATGCGGAGCAAGACAGCGGCTTCTGCCCGAGTTTGGTCATCGTCGACATCGTCATCGGCACATCGGAAAAGTTTTTGGATTTTGGAGCGAGACTTTAGAAACTTGTAGTAATTCATCACATTTTGTAAAGAAAAATAACGAAAATGTCGCAGGTTTCGATGACGGAGCAGCCTAACTTCCAGCAGGTAGATTTAACTCAGCTAAGTTTACAACAACTCTCAATGGTAAAACAACAATTGGATCAAGAATTAATGACATTTCAAGAGTCATTACAAAATTTGAAACTCGCTCAGGGCAAATTTATGGAATCCAATGAATGTCTTGATAAATTCACTCCAGAATCTAAAGGTAATTTCTTTTTGTAATTAATATTTATTTTGATTCATGTAGAGGTTGCTAAACATTGTTTTAAATTTTTGAGGTTAGAAATTGCAATCTTCTTTATACAATAGTTGCAGGTATTATAGTACATTCTAATTTCATTAAGTGAAATATTTTCTCATATTTTATTTTATTCCTTTTTGAATTAATTCGAAATCAGTATTTATAAAATTGTAAAGGTAAAAACTAACATGTGTTTTACATGGCACAGTGCTCTGTCATAGTAAAATATGAAATCCATTAAAAATAGATTGATTCATTACTACATTTATCATGACCAAAGAATAGAGAATTTTAGTTAAGTCGAATGATAGTTTAACTTGCAGTAAATTTATTTATTTGTAATATTTTATTTCGAGACATTTGTAAAATCAAAAAAATTTAGTGAGTTAAAAAATAAATGTGATCATTTTGCGACAATTGTTAAAATAAGCAAATGAAAGATTTAACACTGACATTTGGAAATATGAAATGTATAAAAAGTAATGAAATTTATATTTTAGTAAAAGTATTTTTGTATCAGAACCTATAAGAAATGCATAACTATTGGTGTAATGTTAATCAGAAACTGGTATCTTATTTTTTGGTCTAAATTTTCTTTTATTTCATTATGTTTTTGATCTTTCATTTTATGTTTATATTGTTATATTATTATAAGTTGCATCGATTTCATTTCCATAATTAATAGAAGCTATGATAGTAATTAACATCTCTTTATATATATATATTATTTTTGAAATATCTATGCAATAATTTTTTAAATTTGCAAAGTATTCTAATTTTGTCGCAATTATACAAGTCATATGACATATTTTTCAAACTTTCATTTTCTATCAGTTCTTGTTTTGTAAAAGTTGTTTTATATAATTGATTTATAAATTTCATATGGAATAAAAAGAAACATACTTTTCAAAATTTGTTAAGTGTCTAAATTTATCCTGAGTAAAGTAAGAAAATCTTAAAAAATTTAGTTTTGTGATAGTTCTAAGCAAGTTAAAATGTGAATAGACATAATAAGAAAAATTGTAAAATATAATTATTTCTTTATTTCATTTTTTAAATTGTTACGTAATAAATACATATTATTGAGTTTATAATTAATTCTCTATTATTTTTGTGTTATAAATATTTAAATTTTATATAAATTATTACAGGAAAAGAAATCCTTGTTCCATTGACTGGTTCAATGTACGTACCTGGAAAGTTAGCTGATACTAACAAAGTTCTCATTGATATTGGAACTGGATATTTTGTTGAGAAGAATGTGAAAGGAGCAAAAGAATATTTTGAAAGGCGAGTGGCACATGTGACAGAACATATAGAAAGAATCCAAGCTATAGGCCAAGAAAAAAGCAAAATCAGAGAAGCAACAATTGATGTAATGGAAATGAAACTTCAAGAACTACAGAAGGAAGCTGCTGAAAAATCAGCTTAAACTTTAAGAACTCTGCTCGTTTTTTTTTTAATGAAGTGAATATTTAAATGAATAGTAAATATTATTTAAGAATAGTGTTGAAATATCCACATGACTGTTAAATCATTTTTCTATAGCAAGATATAATTTTATTATATAGTTATTCACAACTCACTATCACCATTCATTTTGAATAATAAATGACGTAATTATTTGAAAAAAAAGTAATTCCGTTTTTTTGAAAATTTAACCTGTTCCTTTAACTTCAATTTCGTTGTTATAAAGATATATTTCAAATATATTATCTACTTAAGCTTTATTCTGTAATCATATATACTGAATACACAAAACTATTTCGTAAGAATTTGTTTTTACTGTTGCTATTTTTTAATGAAAATCAAATAACATAGAAACGTGTATGTACTAGATGCTTCTTCTTCCAATAATTATTTTTCTTTTCCATAAATAATGTTTCATTTTTATTGAATTATAAATTAATCAAAATTAAAATGCGGTAAGGAAAACATTGTGTGTTAGGTTTTATCAATAAATAAAATATAAGGAAGGTCATTGTTTTTATTTGTTATTCATTTAAACAAGATTCCATGGGAAACAATAACAACATTTCGTCTTAAGAGCTTGATAGGACGTACTTAGTGTAGGCAGTTTACGTGTTGCCAGGTACCAAAAAAAGCTGTCAGGAGAATAAAAAATATCCATCGGGCATATATTCTTCCATGCGCTTAAAACGAGATATTTTTTTTTGATATTCTGAGGGGAACATCTTTTATCTATTTATATAATGACATATTATTTGGATTACAAATTTGCGCCATAACGCATGCGCATCTCGCATTATACGTACAGACAGTTTTCACTAAATTAGTATTCTATTTACACAAATAACATACGCTCGATTTTTTCGTGATTCAGTGAAACACTTTGGCTTGTTTTTTTTTCTCTCATCTTTCCACTTTTCAGCATTGTATACTTCACAATCGTTCGTTCTACAATATTCCATCGTCCTCTCTTTTTCTCTTCTCGAGACCTCAGCTCGAAGAATTTAAAAACTTTACAAACGACTTTGCATCGTACACTCTGAATTCTTCTATCTTCCTCTCCTCTTTCTCTCTCTATCTTTTTCTCCACTTTTCTCTTGTTTACTTCCAACTCGTTCGAAGTTAACCAGGTTTTATTTCAATCTTCCGTCTTACTGATGTTATCTCATACTGCCTAGTAATACGTTAGCAATCGCCAACGTTAAGAACCATCCTTCTGCGTTACTTGTTGTGCTTCCTGAAACAGAAGTAAATCAAATGGTGAGCCGCAGGTGTCTCTAGGAATTCTTTTTGAAATAATATCATCTTTCTCAAATGCATATTGAAAAAGTAGAAAATAAAGCGTATTTGTGACTCTATAAATTGAAGAAAACTTAATTAATTTTTAAAGAACTCTCGTTGAATTCAACGTGAAAACCTTGTTTTTGTGAAAAACATTTAATTGTTAGTTCTAGATTGGAAACTTTAATAAGGAGAGTGCGCATCTTTCGGGAAATGAATTTTCACAGAGCTTTCAACTTTAATTTCAGGTTTCTCAAAATAAAGTTTAGTCTTTCCAGGTATTCCATCTTTAACAGATTTGATATAAAAACTTATGTACTAAACTTATTTTTCAATAGTTTGTTAAGAAATAATAGATAATAAACTATTTAAAAAACAAAAAAAAGAAAATCTCAAGTAAAAAGTTAGCATCATATAATATAAAAAAAAAATATATAAAAGTCGATAATTACGGCTATGCGAAGATTCTCGCGTGCCGAGTACAGATGCGAGTCTAGGTCGCTCCTCTTCGAGCACCAGTCGTGCCTGATCCTTATAGAGGTCGAAGACGTTGGCAAGACAGACGATGTGAAGCCTGCCGTCACTGAAGCTGTCGGTGTTGAGCTCGAACTCGAGGCCTGCCACGGTAGTCGTTCGATTGTCGCTCGCACTCCTCGTTGGTATATTCCTCACGTAGCTTGAATTAACCTGCGCCAAAAAAAGAAAAAATTGACTTTATGAACTTTCTCATAGTTATTTATAAGATTTTATCTATCTATATAAGTATGTATGTATATAGATATAAGTATATACGGATAAACTATGGACATGTCCATTCGACGGATTTTACGCGACGATTCTTTAAACGAATTTACCGTGTGGCAAAAAGTACACATTTGAGAAGCTTCGTTCTATATAAACGTCAACGCGCGCGGCTTTGAAGCGACGAATTCCATAATAATAAAAGTAAATTGAAAAGCGCTTCGCGTATAGTCGTTGTGGTTCCCTGCGCGTTGTGTGGTATAGGTATATATAATAAGAAGGAAGGTGTGCGAGAGAGAGTTTATCATTTTTCAGTAAAATAAATCCGAGGCTATAAATGAAGATAGAGAAGTGTTAAGATGCTGAAGAATATGCGGCGAGAGATAGAAAACAGAATAGACGAGAGAAAGAGACGACGTGCGGATGCAGTTACCAACAGCGGTAGCTTGGTTCTCTCTCTCTCTCTCTCTCTCTCTCGCGCGCGCGCCAAGGGGATGGAAGAGCGGGGGGGAGGGGGAATCATAAACCGTTCAGTTTATGAAAGCAGAAGAGGATAAAAAATGAGACTAGAAGAAAGAAGTATTAAGCCAGGAGATAAAGAGCTGCGCTTGCGCGCGCGCGCGCGAGCGAGAGAGAGCAGAGTCTATGGTATAGCAGGCGCAAGCGTAGAATAGAAAGAAATTTTGATGTACGATGGTAGACGTCAAGTAAATCGCTTCGCGGCATTATTACGCGCACATATATAAAGTCGCGAGTTTATTTCCTCCTCGCGGCTGTGTTGCTGCTGCTGCTGCTGCTACTCGCGCATGAGGCCATAAGCAGTCTCTCTCTCTCTCTCTCCCTCGCTCACGCCGCGCGTACTGTGAGAACATTCCGCGTGTCGCTGAACTGCTGGATTTACTATCTACGAATGACATTTGTTTCTCTCCCGCGCTCTCTCTCTCTCTCGCGCGCGGGTGACCGCGTCGCTTCTTCTTAAGGAAACGACGCACTCTCGTATATATATCTACACGTGTACGCAGCACGCGTGTATTTATATATAGCACGTATATACATCTGCCGTTTCGTGACGGTTTTTTTTGTAGAACACTTTATTTGTTATATATATATACATACGCACACACACACACACACTGCCTTAAGATAGGGATCGGATTCTGGTATTGCTGCTACTGCACGCGCTCGAAGACAGGACGGTAGACTTTAGCTCCTTAATAAACTCATATTAATTCGAGCGATAAGCTTTTCTCTCTCTCTCTCTTGCACACTGCTACTGCTAGTGAACAGTATATATCTATACGCTTTATTGATATCGTTTACACGCGTATGTCCGAGCTCGCTTATTAGCTTCCTGCTCGCGCTTTTTATTATTACACGTATATATGTGCAGGCACACATCTATTATTCCGACCTGTGTGTATGTGTGTGTGTGTGTGTGTGAGTGTGTTTGCTTATACTTATACTCGGTGGGGCGTTTTTCTTGAATTGGAGAGAAAGGGGTCGCTCGAGAATAGGTGTGTATATATATATATACGTGTGGGTGTGTGTTATCGGGCAAGCGGTGTGCGGTTTAATGACTTTCTCAAAGTTGGAAAAAGGAGTGCCGCCGCGGGACGCTTTTCTCTCTCTCTCTCTCTCGGCGCGTGGAAAGTTTGTTTTAATTATTGCCGTGACTGGAAGAAGAGAGAGAGAGAGAGAGAACGCGCGTGGATGGTTATAGTACGGAAATGAGGAAAAAAATGGAAGTTTGCAGTCGGAGAAAGATGTTATAATACGATGGGTATAAGTGGAGAAATTATATAACTTATAACTAATGTGCTTAATGAGTTTTAGATCGGCACGACTGGACCTCCATAAAACGAGCGACGTCTTTATTCGCATCTCTTTGCTCTGGCTGAAAAGACACATTATTTCTTCTATAGACATTAAATATTCTCCAAGCTTTTACTCGAGCCGCGGAAAGATTAATGCAACCGAAAGATGAAAGGACTCGCGCACACACATTATAAAAGAAAGATACACTTTGAAAGGCCAGTAGTCCTCGCGCCTGTGTGTATATATATATACTGCACCGCAACGCTTCCACCCTTTATACACAACCCCGTTGCATTTAGCCTTTGGGATATATCGTAGCATGCGAGAGCTATATACAGCATAACCACGGCGGCGCACATGCACGTGTACTGTCCCTCTGTATATACTGTGAAAGCTTGGCGAGTATACTATATATACGTATGATATGTAAACTCTTGCGCCGTTGTCTTGCCTCGTCGTGGGGAAGAAATTTCCAAGACGTCGTATACACCCTAACACACACACACACACGTGCAGGTAATCCTAACGTCAAAAAGCTCAAACGCGCGGCGCCACGATAATAAAAGCGCGGATAAAAGCGCGCGGGACTTTCCTTTATTATTCTTGAAACGCGAGACTTTTTTCGCTTGAGAAGTTGGAGAAGAGAGAGAGAGAGAGAGAAAGGTGTACTCGTGCACGTTCTGCATGCAGCGCGGTGTGCATTTTTAATTGTTGGAAAGACTCAGTCTTGGAGCGAGAAGAGAGCTGTGGATATAAAGCACCGTGGTATAGTATATATGTATAAATTATATAATGAGAAAAACGTCGTCGTGAGAGTAAACATAATAATAAAAATAATGCTGCTATATGGATTCGTTGAACGCGTTAATTAGCTTTTATATATTTAAAATCGAGCGCAGTAGAGTGTGTGTGTATATATATATATATACATAATCCCTATACATTAACTAATCGAAATAGGGGAAATCCCTATAATTAACAAATTATGCTTTTAAATACTACACGCGACTAATATTTCTGATGAACGTAAATTCAATGATTAACCTTTAGAGCCGGGCAGGGACGGTCGTAATATCAACCACATTGGGTGGTATTTAAAGCGAGTGATTTCTTAACTATTATCTTCAACTACTATAAGAAATATTCGTTTATCCATATTTAAATGTCGATTCTTTAATAGTTAATAAATATTCGTTTAATATAAAGATTTCTTCTACTGCATGTAATCGTTAACGCATTATTATTATACGTTATATATATATATGCACGCGGAGGTCAAGAGCCGCAGTGTAGGGTGTGCAGTGCAGTTCGAACGCGGGCGGTTCATTGGTGCCCGCGAGGCGCGAGATTTATCGAGCCGCCTTTTATATAAACGACGGGGCGGAGAGACAAGTGAGAGAGAGAGAAGGCATCAGAGGGTTGCGAGAGAAGGGTGGCAAGAGCAGAGGAAAACTGCACAAAGAGAAAGGGAACGGGTGAAAGAGCGAGAGAGCGAGAGAGAGAGAGAGAGAGAGAGAGAGAGAGAGAGAGAGAGGCGGGAAAAAGGGTGCTCGCGCGCGCGGTTTATCCCGCGGCGGAATAACGACTTTCGCTAATGCATTTCCCGAGAGGCGAAAAGTGGATTCGCCTGTATCCCGGCCCTCGTTGCGCCTTTTTTTCTCTCGCTCTCTCTCTCGGCAGCCAACTACCCCGCGGTCGGCCGCTCTTCTTCTTTTCCCTTTTTTCATATACATATATATATATACAGATGCAGACAGAGAGTGAAAGAGAGAGAGAGAGAGGAGCGAGCTTCCGCTCTATGGCGAGCGAAGTACACTTTCGCGCGGATTGATTTCATATTTCCCTGGAATATATAAGTATGCAAATTGGCCGGTTTATAACGGCTGAGGCGGCGACTGCATTCCACGCGGTCGCGCTCACCCGAGTTATTCCGATTATGCAAAATTCCCGTCGTCGTCGTCGTCGTCGTCGTCGTTCGCGGCCGCCGCCGCTATCGCCGCCGCGTAGTTGTCGTTGTCTGCGAGTATATAGAGAAAGAGAAAAATAGAGGGAAAGAGAACAAGCGTTGGACGTATAGCATTATGCAATTACCGCGGTAAAACGATCGGCCCGAGGAGAAATTGAAAATCTCGGACACCGGAAGAGCTTATGTATATATCTCCCTATATTATATAGTTGTAGTGAGAATTTTGCTCCCCCCCCACCGACCACCACTTCTTAACCAAAAATTCTTTCAAAATATACGTTATTCTGTAATGGTTAAGAGGCCCCACCACTTCCACACCACGTACCCCATCACCTGCCTCTATTACTTATATGAACAGATATTACTGTTTTGAATGTTTGGTTTTAATTCAGTCATGTTTTATTTTATATTGTTTTTTTTATAATACGATTTAAAAAAAAGTTAAAAAAATTTTAACCTCAAATATCTCCGCAATTTATAGATCAATCCTTTTGCCAACTGGTATACAAAATCTACCCCTAGAAAGAAATTCAAAGTGACTGTGCGACACGTTTCGTTGATCATGTTTGCCAACCTCAAACTGGGATATCTTGATTTCTCCCTTCTAATAGCCTCCATTTTATCAATTTACTTTTCATTATCTAATAGTGGAAAAATTTATTTATTTAAATAATTTATTTAAATAAATTTTGCTCATTTTACGATTTGGTTCTTCTGTTGGATAATGAAAAGATAAAATTGCTAAATAATTGATTTCTTCAGAAATAAGTGATTTGAAAAGAATTATAACTCCACTTTTCAAACTTAAAAATTGATGAAACCGTTTACTTAAATTCAACATCAAAACAAATATGGGGGGGGGGGGGGCGAAGCTCCCCTAGTATATAATATATATGTACGTGAAAGTACGAGGATGATGACTTTTTTATAGTGTAGGCTATATTATGTATATATATGACAACCGCGATGCTTGTGTTATGCTCGGAGTGTGCAATGTATATAAGGGGACAGCGATGACGGTAAATGTCATGGTAAATTGAAAATTTCGGTTTGTGATGAGTATGTATAATATATGATATCACGAAATTATTCGGTGTATTGATTTCGCTAGAAGTTAATTCGATTTTCGAATCCGTGTAGTATATAAGGACGTACGGATGAGCTATATATATATAATGAAGTATTGTGTAGATTGAAAATGAGCTACTCGTTGTATTAACTTTTAATGATTTCTCGATATTCGATTTATTGTGTCACGTATACATATATAGCTAATTATATCATATATTCGCCAAGCTTAAACAGCTGCACAACTATTGCAATATTCAAAATATTTTAAAATTTTGAAATGGTTATAATCTTCATGTTTCATATAAATAGATTAATTCTTGTTTGTGATACGTAAAAAGGTAGAGATTAAAATGATTCAAAAATATTTAATGAAAAGCCTAATTATAACGTAATCCCAATAACAATTAATAATATCCACTTCGTGAATATTTCATGACAATATATTATTCTCAGTAATAATCCGTCGAAAAGTCGGTCGCCGCTGCTGACACATAGTATAAACGTATAATGAAAAAAAAATAGTCGAAAAAACAACGTCGCGTTAACTTTTTTCATCCGCAGCTCGTAATCGGAAAAGAGCGTGGCGTGCGTTTTATCCACACACAGATACACACACACACATAGATATACATACACATGCGGCGTGAAATCGAATTTTGCATGAAGAATTACATAGGCGCGTGTATGTACGCTCGCTCGCTGGTTATTACGGAAGTATGAAAGTGACTCTAAACGGCTATTACAAAAGCACTTCCGCGCTATGTGTTTCGCGCGTAAAAGGCCATTACATCCGCGGATCGTGATATTCCCGTCATATATGTATATACATATTGTATATATGTATATATATATATATATATATGGACATACGTGGGCATCGTATATATATATACCGGTTTTTCTCGTTCGGAAATCGCTCGTGCTTCCCGGGGGCTGCGCGCGTTACGCGGGGAATGCATGCACACCAAGGGAGTAAAGAGTATCCATATATATATATATATATATATATATATATATATATATACGCATACCTGCATAGTCAAAGGAGAAAAGAGGAGAAACGCGTGTATACTTACCGAAAGTCCATTGACAGTCCAGGTGATGTTCGCTGCTGGATTAGCTGGCGGTGCGGTGCAATTGCCGCGCACAGTGTCGCCGAGTGCATAGCGCGGCTTCTCCACGCGCACCGTCAGATTTCCCTCCGGCAGTTCTGTGAAAAATTCATAATACGTGAATAATACTGCGTATGTGTATTGTTATATATGTATGTACCTGTGAACATTCACTTTATACATGAAACTTTTTTTCTTTTTTGTACTGCGTGTTTTTAATGTATATATAAATTGATATGTAGTTGTGAATTCTGGGCGTGGTAATGACTTTAGAGGGGTGCGAAATAGTTAGCTTGAATGTGTGATGTTATGATAGCTCAAGATTATTTTTAGTTGATCGTAGAATGATATTATATTGGCATTGATTTTATGGTTAACAAGGGTACAATGCATATTGCTGGAGACAGTCCCGCCCTTATTTTTATGGTAATTTTATATTTTAAAAGACTAAACATTAATTTCGTTCAGGGAATATTCTTATACGAAGGAAAGGTATATCTTTGCAATAAATTATTATTTTAGTGTTCACAGTTTATTTTTTTTCGTTTCATTTATCTCGGTTTAAAAATTTTTATAACACAAGAAGAGTAAATATTGCAGGAAATAGCTTTATTGTTCACTGATCTAAATTAAAACAAATTGTTGTAAAACATGCACCATGTGCAAATTGTAATATAAACAAATAAATAAATTTGATTATTAAGCTTTGTTTTTTTATACTGTTAATTATTACGAGCAAAGCAATTTTAAAAACTGTTTTACCATACATTATTGAGCGACCTTAATTCCGCGAGTTAAAATATTTTCGCAGCAAAAACAGTCCGCCCAAGCAGAAAAAGCATAATACACTTTCCAATAAATTTTCGAACTTCAATATCTATCAATACAGGTCAATTTATTATCCGTCACCCCTCTCGGGCCAATTTTTCGCGCTAATAACGTTTTAATTCGATACCCTCTCTCTCTCTCTCTCGCCTCTGCATTTTTGTTCATCGCTGAGCTCGCTGATACTCGTGGTTGGCCGCGATTATTTAATTTATCTCCGGATATATCCCTCGGAGCTATTGAACTCTCACACTCGCGAGTTCATTTACACGGTATTGTGTGTACGCGTATATATACGCGTGGTAACAATGGTATGCGCGGTCCGGACGGATGTATATTAACGTGTCGGATACTGCATCTGTATACTTATATATATATATATGCGTTACGTTGATTGAGCATTTATTTCTCTTCTTTAGTTTTTGGAGCTTTTTACTCACGCGCGATACGATATTGTCTTGCGAAGATCCGATGGAATTCGCGAGTGCATGATAATGCAGTTCGTATTATCGGACACAAACGAGTAAACACGCATAATAGTGCGCACAATTGTGTATTTTATAGCTCAATCAATTAGCGTGTTGTTCAGCGGGTGAATATTAATACGGATTTAATATTTCAGTTAAACGCGCGCGGGAACATAACGTATTAGTCAGTGTGTTATCGGTGTTGCATTACACATCGGCCTTTTGTATACGTAGTACAGGTACGTTATCGAAGTGCTTACATATACACCAATTTTAATATTACATTAACTGCAAATGAAAATTCTTTTCATGAGTATATATTTTAATTTTTGTCTTGTTTTTATTAATGTGTATAATTCCAAAGTTTTATGTTTATCTGCAAATTATATCAAAGTAGCTTAAGTATTAATTTAGTATATATATATATATTATTTTATAATAATGTTACTTATTAAAATATGTTATGAATTTTAATTATTATTATAAGCTAACAGCATTAATTAATGTAATTAAATATTTTACGATAATTAAAGGTTTACTCATCTACTCATGTCAATCCGCCCGGGTGCGTTTTTTTTCGCGCGGATTCGATTAATATTTCCTTTCACACATTCGCATATTCAAATTCAGATTCGCTGCTCTTATTAAATATATACGTCATGGGTATTAATCATTGGGAAATCAAGAAGTATAAATTATATTCTTAAATATTAATAATTAGATCGACAAATCGGTCAATACAGGCGACGCGAAAATGACTTTCAAAATTACAATTTATACGTCATTATAATTACATCATGAACGTATAAGCATATGTACATATATAATCTACCCACGTGAAGCTGCATAATTGCCCGTACGTATATATGGAAATCCAAAACATTTTATAGCTAATAACTGAGAATTTATTTTGGTGCTGGCTATAAAATAGGTATTTCTTATGTCCAAATTCTAGCTCGCCATGAAACGCTTTTTCCCCTGTTATTTTGCCATTTTCTAGATTGAAAAATAGAATGAGTTTATCCTAGATTGGCACAAGCTAGTTCTTATCTATTTAAGAGGTTTTAAAGTTGAACAGTTTTTTAGTTGGAAAATGGGTAGTAAAAGTTTAGCTATATTGGAGAAGAGTGAATAAGACAGAAAATAATGACAAAAAAGAAAGTTTTCGAAATATCTCTAAAAGGGCTATAGTAAATGCTTTTCTGGCCTTGATATATTGTTTATATTGTAGGAAGTTATCAGTTAAAGTTATATATCATTCAATTTAATGCCGAATTTGTAAGGAAAATTAAAAAGAAAATTTTAAGGATAGTATTTTAGTGCCAATCTATCAAATGGGAAAATAATAGGAGAAAAAGTGTTTCATCGCTGACGATTAACTGGCCATTTTTCCTACCCATTTGTTAAGATTCTGGCCATTTCGCGATCGACGAATTTCTACCAGAGGCGTTTTTTTTTCATTTTTTAGAACACTACAAATGAAATGGAAAAGGGTTTCAAGTCGGAACTATGTACAAATAATTAGTTACAGGCTGATTTCTAATAATGAATTAAAAATGACTCAAAATAGCTCTAGTTCGATCCAAAATAATTCCATTAATAACAGCTCATTATAAATTTAAGGAAAAAGAAAAAGAAACTAGAGAACAAGAGCTTTCCAAATCTTTTTTCAGAATTAGAAAATGTTGATACACAAAAATGATAGAAAATTCTTCCTTTGCTTCCAATTTTTGTCAGTTTCAAGCGCAACTTCAAATTCACGTAACTTTTGAAAGAATCAACATTTTCTAATTCTGAAAAAAGATTTGAAAAGCTCTCGTTCTCTAGTTTCTTTTTCTTTTTTCTAAATTTTATATTGAGTTGTTATTAATGGAATTATTTTGGATCAAACTAGAGCTATTTTTAGTCATTTTTTCATTATCAGTAATTAGCCTGTAACTAATTGTTGGCGCATGGTTCCGACTTGGTACCGTTTTCCAATTCATTTATAATGTCCTAAAGAATGAAAAAAACTTGTTTGATAAGTGTGCTCACAAAAATGACGGGTCTCCATTTTTGGATTGTAAAGTGTCCGTTTTTCTGTAGAATGGCTCATATACATACACACATAGCCATCCCCATCTCCAATTTTGATGTAGTCATATCTGTTCATATATGCCAAAGGGAGGAAACCGCGTATATTCATTGTCACGCGTAATAGTAGTAGTAAAGTGCACACGTGATAGACAGTGTAAAAGCGTATACGTATCTATATATAGCCGTTACTTTTCCAAAAGCCTATGCGCGTGCGTCCATAAACTCGTGGCCTCAAAAGGGCAGGCAATTTTTCGACAGAGAGAATAACTGAAAAAAAAAAGAATCGGAGGGTAAAGGGAGTCCGATAGCCTCGGGGCGAACTGCGTTTTAATTGGGCACGATTATACGCGGACAATGCGTACGGTTATATAGAAAGAAGAAGGCGGCGCTTTCGGTCGCTTTCACGTGCAATGTAGCCATCTCGCGCGCTCGCGCGGACAGATTGCACTGCGGATAAATTGAAAAGGAAGCGAAACAAAGAGGGCGAGGTCAACGCCGCCTGCCGCGGTTTCTCTCTTTCGCTTCCTTTAGTCGCGTCCCTTTATAGGTATATCCGCACGCGCGCTTGCTTTTTCTTTCGCTCTTCGAACGATCGCCGCACTATAGCTATATATGTGTATAGATATATATAAGTGAGGCGCGCTGCAAAAAACGGACGATTCGACGCGCGCGCGCGCTCACGCGGCTGGAACAACTCGCTCCCGCGGGACAGTCGAGTGAGAGGTTGATGGGAATCCAGTAGGGTGGGGGGTACACGTCACTTTTTGATTTCCTTCCGCGAGCAAGCGGGGATCTTTGAAATATGTCTCGGAGTCGCTCGGGGAGACACGATTGTTCCTCCCGGCGATACGGGAGATGCGGGTTTAATAGTCGGCGACGATTTCTCTTTCTCCCTCTTTCTCTCTCTCTCTCTCTCTCTCTTTCGCCGCACTTGTCGAGCAATTAAGGGGGCTTTATTGAGGGGGATGCTTTATGCCTTTTCAAGCGAAGTTGGAAGAAGCAGGACTACGACGGGAGCGAGGCTGACTGTACTCGGAATCCATCTACTTATAATATAGGTATTATTGAGAAAAAATAGGCGGTTCTAGGCGTCAATTTCAAAACTATGAAAAAATTTATGTAATATTGAATCTCGAAATGCTTATGTCATTTTTGAATAAATTTTTCAGCCATTATCGACGACAAACAATTATTTACAATAATATGAAAATATTATATATACTTCATTTAATGTATAATTATTGTTTTAAATGGGTTTTACTTAAATTTCGATGCTATTCATAAATACAGAAATTGTTTCATTTGCCAAACAACAAAGTTGCTTTTGTTTTTTTACCAGAATAGTTTACTTTTTCTTATACCTCATTTCGTTGGTATATAATTAACGACTATCAGAAGCACCATGAATATAATTTAAATGTTCATAATCAATCGAATCCATAATCAATCTTTGAATATTGATGATATTATTTCTCAGAATTCATCTAAAATAATTCTAATATATAAATAGATATTCGTCGACTGAGAGAAATGAGCTTTCATTTTGCCGATGCACTGAAACGGTTTCATTTTGGCGAGCTCTGCTAAAGGTTTAATTTTAAACGTATTTTTATTTTATTAAAGTATAAGTCAGTACCATGAAAACTAAATTTAGAATTGTCGTATTCATTCCGTTTCTATTTAGAATGATATTAATTTGTGTCGTTTTCTTCAAGCAATAATTTAAACAGAAAAACTGTCTATTAAATTTATATAGTAATCTACTCATTATATATCCTTTGTATCTTTTTATGAGCTTTTAGAGGCCAGTCTCAGACTGTTGGTATAATATATTATTGATGAATACGGCCGCTTTTTCATAAAAAAAACAATAAAAAATTTTTTTCTCATTGATCTCATTCTTGAAAAGGTTCCCGTGATCTAATCACTTCAGGAATTTCAATGCTGTAGCATAATCGGTTTGGTGAAAATTTTGTGTTTGGTAGATATTAATTCAAAATAACAATTCTAATATAGCAGATTTTACTCGCCATTTTTTAATTTTACCATTATTTAATTTATTATCATTCATTTAGAGATTTTTTTGATGCACTCATGACTTTTACATGTTTTTGGGTCGATTCCTTATGTCGAAATAGTAGAACACGAGAGCAGAAACTGGTTGTGTATGAAATTTCAATTTTTATATTCAATTATTGAATATTTTATACAAAGTATATTCTTTAACTTTTTACTGTAAATGAGTATTTTTGATTTTTAAAATTCTTGAAAGAGAACGAAAAATGATACAGAATCAAACTAATTCTTCTGTTAGCCCGAATAATTAAAGATTAGAATACAAGGTTCATTGAAATTATAACGGCATACAAGAAAAGTTAAAGCTTCTTTTTGTTGAAGTCAGTTTGATATTACATGGCAATTAATTAAAATAACTTTGAAACCAATGGAGTTTCGACTTATTCAAGAAAGGAGTTTCTTTAATTTTAAAAGACTCGGATACTTTTTTGATAAGGCGATACTCTTTTTTTCTACGAACTTTTAACTTTTATATAACACAGAGAAAACTAGATTTTGATGAAGCAAATCGGTTGAATTAACAACAAATTGTGTGGTATGTGTGGTTCTGTATAATGTTACGTATACCGGGGTGGATACGTAAGTACTGTAATGTATAGAGAAATAAGACAAAAGGAGAACAATCACGGATACAGTTAGCCCTAACTCGTTTTCCTTTATATTCTTCCGAACCTTTCTTCGTCTAATTTCACTTGTTTAATTATTAACAATTTATATATTAATGTAACATTAAGACTTCATTAGCTTCAACGAAATCTTATATAATCTAGAAGATGTCGTACATGCTACGCACGTTATGTACAATACGTAACTTTTCGTGTTTTCTCTTTTGTCAAAAAATTTAATTAATCATTAAATGAAGACTTTTTTTATATTATTAACGACTTATTGGTTCAAAAGAAATAAATTAAGCTAGGACAATTTTAAATTTTGTATTTATGTGGCCAAATTAAATGTCAGAATACACATAAAAAGTCCCAAATCGTAGTTTGTCTAGTTTTAAATAATTTTTTTTAACTATATAACATAATTTTTATTCTCTACTATATCATCTACTCCTACTATATCATTTACTTATTTTAATGCCTAATGCATAATGAATCAACTCCAATAAACTTTGAATACTCTGCAGTTATACTAAACTACTACTACAGTTATACTAGACTACTCTGCAGTTATACTCTGCAGTTATATTAAAGAACAATCGTTAAAACAACTTGTACTCACTGACGACGTGCATGTAGCTCGATTCCATCCTGGTGATAAAGGTGGGCGCGTCAGTGGACACCTCACAGCGGTACTTGCCCGCCAGGTTGGCGTCGACGTTCGTCAGGATCACATGGTGCTCGTCGCTCTGATTGAACTGTAATGCAAAGACAATAACGCTTTATCATCATCATCATCATCATCATCATCATCACCGTCACCTTCATATCAAAGCAAAAATAACGACCACGCTTGCTTCATATACCCCTCACCCAATATATACCGTCTCTCTCTCTTTGCGATTAATCGTTAGTCTATAGACGTGGGCGTAGTAGTACGAGGCCGAAAAATCGCCTGTGCATGCCCGTCGGTCAGGATTAATATGTAATGACAAGCGCTTGCTAGGCCCATCACCAGCACGAGACAATGCTAACGCGCGCAGGTGCGGAAGCTCACACCGCGTACTGTCGAGCGCAGGGGAGAGGCGAACGAAGCGAGTGAGTGAGAGAGAGAGAGAGAGATAGAGACGAATTTCGAGTTAATTAAACATCGTCAACCGCAGGACTCACCCTGTGGCTGGCCAACGGGTTGCCTCTGCTCTAACGTATACGCAGCCGCGCACGCGCTGTATTTATTAAGAATCGATTGCTCGGCCCGCGCAAGAGAGCTGAACGCGAGTGTGCGTGCGCGCGCGCGCGCGCGCGTCGGACAAACAATTTCGCACGCAACGCTGACGATTAATTATATGCTGTCGCTGGCAAGCACCGGATAAATGCTACAATCAATTCTGGCTCAAGCGCGGAGCGTATATATATATACGTATATGCGCGCGTATATACATCACCACGCCCCACGACGCCTGTGCGAGCGTCCGCTTGACGAATATAATTGTCAGTCGCGGGGGCGTTCGGACGCGAATTATTTTCATGAGCTTTTCAACACTCGCAGCGCGTGCAGCGGCCTGCAGTTGTGGCATTTTTTTGTCCGTTCGCTTTTATTCGTTACCCCGCATGGTTAAAACAAAATGCGCGTTTGGGAAAAGTTTTCTTTCGTTTGACGTGTACAATGCAATGAGACAATGCCAAATTTGTCAACTCGCGGGCATGGAGCATTTTTCAAATTCTTGGTAGTGTAAATGAAATGTTTTTTTTCATTAATAATATATTATTGGTAACACAGAAAAACGGGTCACTTTGTTTATTATATATAGATTGATCTGCAAAAACGGAAAGACAAGATTGTCATGCGCCGTATTCAAAATTATATTCCTTAATTATTAAGACATAAATTTGACATAAGAAAATGGATTATTTCTATTAATAGCAGAATAATTTAATATTGCAAATGATTTCTTAATAATAACTTAATTTGCGTTTATTATAAATACTACTCGCGTGTAGTATTTATATCAAGCATAATTCATTAATTGTAAAAACAGCTATTTTGAATAAATCAAAGTTTCTGGTTACGAAAAGTTATTTATATATAGTCATAAGTTTTTAATATATCCTTATGAATTACTCAGTATGAATGATTGTGAATATATAATTATGATTACAAACGTATGCATGTAATGGTATGATTAGACCTGCAATGAAGAATGAATAAATGTGGGCATGCGTACGGATATTGCTGTTCACCTTGTCAGAATTACACTCGTAAATGATCAGTGCGTAAACGTCTGTAATGTTAAACTACTATGTATGACTTACATCGCTTTACTCTTACACCGAATACTATTATTATTATTAAAAAACAAAATTCCAAAGTTTTTTATTTTTATAAAGTTTTGATCAATATCGACCAACGGCACTTTTTTACGTAGGTATAGAAACGGGAGCAGCGTGCTTCCGCACAAAGTTAATTTCGATAGTTTTTCCAATTTACGTGGCCGTCGTTCCATTAACGAGTAACTGATAAAATTTCAAAGATATACTATAAACGATTTTGTACATCAAATTTTGTATATCCTTTAACTTAAACTCTGTTCTGTAATTTAATATTTTTTAAAGCAAGCTTCAGGGCGTGAAGTTTCCGCGAATATTTTCAGAAAACAAAGGTTAACCTGTATAGATATTAAATACTGCTCCAATTCTATAACGGTTGGTATTCTATAAAAAAAATACAGCTCACGGCTATATACATTCGGAAAGCTCTCTTTTGAACGAAGAAATAAATCCTCACCACCATCCCCAACAACAGCCCTCGCTCCATATCCAAACAAAAAAATAACAAAAAAAAAATAGAAATATCTCTTTTGCTCATATGACTGCCTCACGCCAAGATATTCAAAAGTCGCAAACGAGCCATTACATGCTCGAACGAACGTTACCCTATATATATATATATACACGTGCGGTTGTAGGTTCGGCTATCGCGGACAAAACGAGCCTGCCGAGCGTGGCAGTAAAAAATGGAATAAGTCGTTAGCGTGCGCGAGATGGTGATCGTCCATCCTTCCCCCTTCTTCCTTGCATTCTCGGGATGTAAAAACTCTCGTTGCAAGGCGAATCGATAAATACAATACGGGTCTATAGGCCACTAGGGAATTAAGCGTACAGCAAGTGTTTGCGCGCATAAATTCTCTCTTGGTCATTCGTGTATGGGCGGCAGGTAGCCGCGAAAATTTTAATAATGTAACGTTTAACGAAAATTCGAAATTTCCGTGCAGCTGCGTCATGTATGTATGTATGTATGTATGTGTGTGTGTCCCTCTATACAGGTATTACTATATACTATACATTTCCACGGTTGCAGCTGTGTGCGGGGGTGAGCGCGTAGTGGAAGGGATTTATCGCGCTGACGGGTTTATCGTTCGCATCCTATCAGTGTATATATATATATATATATATATATATATATATATGTATACCATCATATCCACACGCCTACACATATACACTTTCCCACCAGTTATCTAATTGAAAAGCCTTTGTCTATAGCCCCGCACGCGTCCATTCTCGTTATACCCTATATGTATAACACGTATCCCGTGTTACGCTTGTACATGCGCTTCTACTATATACACACGTATGTGACACACACACACATACACACGCATATACACACACTTATACATGCAGATGCATACCTACATATAGGAGCCCCTATTAATTTGCCCTTTGCCGCGATGATTTTACTGCTCTTTCGCCGTGCGCGAGGCTTTTCATGGGGGGGGGGGGGGGGGGACGGCCGAGTGAGCGAGAGTATGAGCTTTTACAGCACGCGCGTTCCTCGCACACCCTTCAACGACAGACGCAAATGTGTGTACGCGCTTCGTTGGATACACGCGCGCGCTAGGCTTTTACTCTCCCTCTCTCTCCCGGATATGCGGCCTGCCGCTTTTCCGATTCACTTACTTCGTTTATTATTTATCGGCCGTGTGTATATATATGTGTGTGTGTGTGTGTGTGGATGAATCTATTTGTGTGGATGAAGGGAAGTGCAAAGTTTACGGCTGATTCTCGCTGTGGATCTATCGCGGCTATTTGCGTTTTATGACACTATATACCTATATATACCACCGCAGCACCAGTGTCGATATGGGTATTATTATAAGCGCATGCGCGATACGATATTTGGTATTATTTTTGTATATACGATCGTTCAGGTTATCGCGTTACTGAATTTTCGATTAATTGTCGCTCTATGCTACTGTGTGACTTTTCAACGTAAGCCGGAAGTTCCGGATTATATGTATAGTGTCGCGTACAATCCCACGGGTCTTTATGTGTATGTGTATATATATATACACACATATGTGTGTGTGTATGTATTTTTAATTGCACCAGTTAATCATACTCTGATGTCAATAGCCTCATTAATTCCGCTATAGGGACGCAAAAGTGTGTGATGCCTGCGTAATAATTATTATACGTAATAAATATATATATACGTGCGGCGCATCCTGGCGTCTTGGCAGTTTTTCGTCCATTAACATCGATACGCATCTCGGTTCGCACAACTGTCTCACGACTAATTTACCGTGCTTAATCATGACTCATATATGCTGTGTTAATGCGCTCGACGCCTCACGCGTGTGTTCTTATCGCGCCAGCTGTATTTTATTCTTGCTTTATTCAACGCCTCGCGCTGCCATGTCCCTCTTCCTCTGATTTTCATCTCAATTAATAAATATTACGTAAAATTACGGCGAAAACCGTTAGCGCACGTAGCTCACGAAGAACTCCACGTTTAACCTTTTATATATATATATATATTCGTGCTACTTATTGTAACCTTTTATTTCTAGAATTAGATATATATACCCATTGCTTTTATTACTTTACTTTATTACGGAAATTCCGATACAATGTACTTGAAACGTACCCGCCCTTCCACAAGCGTATATAAATCTCAGCAGAAAGGATTCTCATCTTCTCCTCCCGTCTCCCTCTATAGTTCCCCTTCGCAATTACACCTAATGAAGACACGAACGTAATTGAACATTTATTTGAAATACTTTCGCGGTCAGAACGCAGAATCCGAGCTTTGCGCTGCGAGTGGATACGTTTTCTCCTCTCTCTCTCTCTCTCTCTCTCTCTTTATATATATTTCCCTCTCTCTCTCTCTCTCTTTCTCTCCCCCACCCGCTGACCGCAATTTAACCGTATGGTCGGAATCTCGTACGACGTTCTCCTTTTCCGATTCAATGGCTCCTCTATACCACCACCACCACCGCCAGTCGATTATCACGTTACCGGTAGGCAAGATAATTGCTCGGAAGCATCGATCGTCGTCCCTCCCTCGCCTTTGTCTGCAGCGCTTCGGGGCGAAAGCACGCGCGCGTAGGTACTTGGCATGTCTATAAAACGCGAATTTCGAGGCCGGTAGTCGTGCGTCAAACGGCTGCATATGGCCCCGTGCTGACTTCAATTTCCTCCACCCCTTCTTTCTCGCGTACATGTGTATATATATATATATGTGTGTGTGTGTATAACCTTCGTCGAAGGCTAATTAGCTACTGGGACCTCTTGTTTTGTTAATTGCGCGGAAGGAACGTTACGCCCTCGTTGATAATAGTTAATTGCATGCTCTGTGTGGCTGTATATGTATATATTATACTTTACGTTAGATTCGTGCAAAAGAGTATTAGTTCTATTAATTAGCGCGGGTATCAAGCTACTTATTGCTTTTTGCGAATAGAATATTGCGTGTAATATCTCAAAGAGTATTATATTAAATCCCTGTAAAGTAAAAATTGATTTGAAGTGTATATAGGTATAAGTACTATACTGGGTAATTTGCACAGCGAATTCCCGCGATTTCTTGATAAAAAGTCGTATTTTCTTAAACGATTTATGTGAAAAGCTAAAAGTTGTATAGCAAAGGAAGAACGAATAAATAAATGAAAATAGTCGTACTTTATTTGTACTGATTTGAAAAAGCTTTTTGAATCGTACACTGCGTTGTTAAATTTGTGTTTCGGGGATTTTATTCTTTAATGAGTACTACGTTACGAGTATCGTTACTATATAACCTTGATATTTACATATTATTATTATAATATTCTGTAGAATGAAATTTAGAAAAATTAGACTCAAGTGTATATCATTTTTCAATACAACACGATAATTTTTTTCAAACATCGCGGTCCTCGCCACTTTCATTATATGAAAAAAATTCAAAACAAGGGAAAGTAAATGAAATTCTGCATTCTGCGTCTATTATTGTTATGACTATTATTATTATTATTAATACTTACGTCAACTTTGGCAGCGAGGGGTGGAAAGACAGACTTGGATGGTATCTCCTTCGGGATGAACCTGTAGAATTCATTCTGGCTTTTGTACCACTTGACCGCGTACAATGGCTTCGAGCGCAGATCGTAGTCGCAAGTCATCTTGACTGTCGTGTTTTCGGCCACGGCTATCGGGATTTTTATCGTCACGTCGATTTCGCCGAGCGTACCTAATGACACCAGAGAGACATAAATTACATTTTCATTTAATAATAACGTCCAGCAGCTTGACTGACGTATAAACACATACACGGTTACTCACACTCATAAACATATAGTATATGCATAGGGATCGTATATTATAGCGTTACTTTGAGCTGACGAAACGTTGAGTACGTGCTATTATACATAGTTGTATATAGCCTTTTGTTTTTAATTAATTATATTGACTGTCATATTGACACTGCTGAATGACTGTTTGGAGAGAATCTTTTTTTCTCGCACTTGATTGCAGTATATATTTGCATTCTTTGCAAAAGTGCATTCATACACATCAATTTTACGAAATATAAGTTATATGAGATAAATTGCATAATTATTATTTGTTACGTTATAAGTGCGTGACGGTAAAGGAGAAAATAGTGCACTGATTAGTAGTAGAGATTCAAATGTTATATATATTATCAAAGAGAGATAAGTCGAACGCCATCAAAAAGTTTGATGCGTATGTGCGTCGACTGGAAATAATAGGTTTATTTCCGCGTGTCGAGCCCATTATGAAAACTTTACGATACGCGCGTATTTTCGAAATCGAAATCGTTGCAATCGCTATCTCATACGCGTTGGAGAGTGAATTTTCTCTCATACAATTTTTATGAAATTGCAAGAATATATATAGGGTAGAAAACTTTGCAGGCGATCTGGCTTTTAAGAAAATTTGCAAAATTCGATAACGCACCTTCCGACCGTATGTAGTTGCATTCTCCCAGCGAATAGTTTCTCGTGCCATTAGAGTTTAACATAAACTATATATAAAAGAGGATAATTTGCTATGTACAACGTGTGGTATAATATAATGTAACCAGAGAAAAACTTCTGGTACATATGTTTATATACGCGTATATAGCTCGTCCTTATTACGACCGAATAACTAGCTTACATCCAACAACTTCGTATACATAATTCTCGTCTGAACTGCAGTATATATAAAACTGAAAGCTAACGTTCAATATTGCGTTTCCGTCGATATTTTCGCTAACGTGCTTTACATCACGTAATTTCCCTCTCCCTCTTTTCCTCTTCTCACTATGCATACACACATACACATACACTCAGCGTAAATCAAAAGCACCGACTCCGTGGCGGCGGGCCTTTATCTCGCTCATTCGAAGAACCCACGCGCTGTTATACTATACACACACACACACACACACAGCTCCGGTTCCCTTTGTTTATACCGGCATTTCGTACAAACTGTCTAAACTTTAATCACGACGTTCTCGCGCGTTCGCGCGCGCCAGGGCGCGTGATTCAACGCGAAAAGTTATACGCGCGCCGCGAGAGCGAGAGAGAGAGGGAGAGAGAGGGAGAGTGAGTGCGCTTAAAGTGTCAACGCGCTCGCGCAAGAGACACATAACTAACATCAATTACAGGAGTACACACAAGTGTAGAGTGAAAGAGAGTGAGTATGCGCGGAAGAGAGTGAGAGAGAGAGAGAGAGAGAGAGACGTTCTCGCGGAGCTAATTATACCTAATAGGTACACGACATCATTCGTACTCGAGCTCAAAGGCCAAGTGCTTGCATGTCAATGAAGAAAGAGAGAGAGAGAGAGAAAAACATCGTCTGGCGAAATTTTCGGTGGTTATATACGAATGAAGCCTTTCGTCCTTGCGCCGAATTGGTCTTCTGCCGCTCCGACTGACAGCTTCCGCATCACTCTGTTACATATACACGCCATGCAAGCAAGTCGGGATGCGCATCTACCACGAAGTAGCGTCGGCTTCACGCCTCCGAGACGTAATTAGATTAATTAGAATGCATTGCGTTCTAACGATAAGCGCTATACAGCGTATATAAGCACGAATGAGAGAAAGAGAGAGAATTGTGTTTTGTCTATTGTGTAGCGCTGATTTTTTTCCCTTTTTCTTTTCCGTAATTCACGCGCCGCGCCTTTTGTGAGCCGCCTCTGCTAAGCCATATATCTGTGACGCTGAAGCGTAACCACATAAGTCGACTTTTTATGAAAATCGAGATAACTTCAGATTTTCTATCTTTGAATACGACTTTTTCATTTAACACTGTCAGTATACTAGAAAAAATATTGCCCTGAAGGTATGATATACAAAAAACGTAACCACACAAGACCATTTGATCTATTACAATTCAATGTGAATATGGTGGCTAAAATATACTAATGTGTTCATTTTAAAAATTTGTGTACCGTTCAAAATTATAAACATTTTAAAATTTTACAATATTAAATCTCGATCGTTCGCGCTGTTCAACATGTGCTCTAATAGTTGTAAATTTAATAAAGATATCACGAAAATAGAATTTCCTTGAATAAGTTATAAGAGTTCATTTAATAATTACTAATTATATAATTTATTGAGCCGTTTAATAATTAATTTAATGAATGCGCTCCAAACTAAACAAGAACAGCACTATTAAATAAGTTCATATTTTCCGGCATAACGGCATAAGTCCACAAGTTCTTACTTGTTTTTTACGGATCAGATAATGTATAATCTGCTGAAATCTCCGGGTAAATGTGTGTTTTGAATGTGTTCTTTCCAATGTTACATTATATATTTGAACATTAAAACCCTTTTTTCTCAGAAATTCAAAAAGTGGATTTATGTGGTTATACCTCGAAGCGACAAATACACACACACACGCGCAACAGCCGTAGAAGCTTACGACAATGATAATGGACTCTCAGCGTGGATCCGACACTTTACGTTCCATTGTTGAGAGAAGAGAGAGAGAGAGAGAGTGAGCGAGAGCGAGGGAAAGAGAGAGAGAGAGAAAATGCGGCAGCGTGCGATTAGTTTGTCAGTGAACCAAGCTATCACCGTTGTTCTCTGATGGCTTACGTTTTTAATTATTATGTAATATTACGGGTATTTATACACATAAGGATGCGCAAAAGAGATATATGTACGACAGGATGTATAACAGTTATACGTATACAATATATTCGCGCTTCGTATGGTAGTGATATGAAACTTTCTCCCGGCAAGGACGACGGGACGACGCTAATAAAAATGCTGTTAAAGTCCCTACGAAGTTATATACGCGCGTGCGTCAAAGTAGAAAGTAATTGGATCTGGTCAGACACATTAGAGCCCATACGATTACACTTACTGTGTAAATACGTGCGCGCATTCCGACCGCTTTTTTATCTCTCTCGCGCTCTCTCTCTCAGTGGCGCTCGCGTTATACTACTACGTATATATAAGAACGTTAAAATAAATTTCATATTCCTTTCTGCACCGTCGCGTTTTAATTATACTCGTTCGCACGCGCGATTCTCGCTAAACACGCCATATTTTACTTATCCGCGGTACTCTCGCTAGAAAAAAAAGCAATAATACAGCTTGATATAAAAGTGAAATTACATTTCGTACATACATGTGTAGTATACACCATACTCGCGGCAACATATGCATATACGTTGTATTACAGGTGTGTTTACCTGAGCGAGCGAATCGACTCTTATAACGCAAACTAAACACAGCGTGGAAAAAAAGTTCGTCTACAATTTCCTCCCTGCGTAAATAGCACATATATACGGCCAAACGCTTGCGCGCTTCGGAGGAGACTCGGAAGAGAAGAAGAAGAGTGTTGTTTTCCCCTCCTACTCCTTTTATCCTCGACGTCGTCGTTATGCTGTCGTTTGCCTACTCTCTCCCTCTCTCTCTTGCTACTGGTTCCTCATCGCCGGCAGCAGCAGTAGCATCATCATCATCTCCGCGTATAATTATCGCCTCGCGGAGAGCTGAGAAGAAAAAGTGTGCTGCTGCCAAAGCGAGCGCGCGGGGGAAAATAAAAGGGAAGAAAAAAAAAATAGGACGAAACGCGCGCGCGAATGCCGACGATGAAGGAAGAAGAACGAGAGAGAGAGAGAGAGGGAAAATTCGCGCAACGAGAGCATATAAAAAGCCATTACTTGGAAAAAGACACAGCCCCTTTTCCTCTTGCTCAAAATCTACGATCATCCGCTTTATGGCTGCAGTGTCGTTCTCTTTGCGGTTCGCGATAGGGAAAAACAGAAGCCGACAAACGCGGCAAAGGAATATATATATATACACACGCGGCATGAGCACTCCGTACTTTGATTTTCATGCATTCTCATGCGTGTGCTGCTTATACGTAGTCCATTCGAATCGCTTATATATACTACACTATATAACACATATCTATATACTCAAAAAGTGTTTTTTTTCATTGGAAAGGGATAAACTTCAGCGGACTGCTGTTTGATTTACGAAAAAAAAAGACATGGGCGGTCGGGTGTTAAATAAAAACAACGCTGTTCCTCTTTCTCCCATCCATTGGGTGGGTGTATACGTGTCAGCGTTTACAACCCACACGGTGTAAATATTCTTGTGCCTATAACAGAGGGTCGGTCGTTTTCGAAGGGGCGGTGGGAATGGGGGGAGGGGGAGGGTTGGCTGACATTTTTTCACTCACCACGGCGACGCCGGCGCAGCGAGTTATAATTCAGCGCGGGTGTCGATATCACTCAAAACTCGACGTTATGGGAGATTTACGACGTGTTTTACGATAATAGATTGTCAGCGCAGGCAGACATTGTTCAAACGTACGCGTGAGCGCGTTTGCGCGTTCCGAAAGTTTAATGAGCTTTTCGCACGCGTTGCCGCAGAGAGAGAGGCTCGATATTAAAATATTTGATATATATATGTCTACATGCGCGATTCTTGGAGTATATGCGCGTGAAGAGTGATGGTTTTGTTTCGACTTCATTACGTTGTTATTTCTCATATGATTTACTTTGATGGTTTTTGTAAATGTAAATGAATCAAGAGAAACAATTTTTGAAAAGTGGTTTTATACCGCCTTTGATTGCTACATACTCGAATAATTAATGTAAATTTACAAATTATGTAAAACGCATAGTGTTCGTGTTTTGTTAACATCATATGTTTAATTATTTGGAAAATTGAATGTAAAATTCATTATGTTTGCATTCACGAAAATACCTTTTGTTATATGATTAAACAATATTTTCAAAAATATAAACTAAATATTTATCAAAAGTTTATTTCCTGTTATTTTGTTAAGTGTTTTGCGAAATATTGCAAACACTGAGAGAGTATAGAATGAAAAGCATGAAGAAGAGAGTAGAGTTTGAAAAAGTACGCATATTCATATACGTTTGCGTGACGCTACCATGCAGAAGATCCAGTTTGATAAAATATTATGATTCCAACATATATATCTAACAAATACTTAACACATACATGATATAGTCTTTCTAATTTGTTCTTCGACTTCTAAGATGCATCACAATAAACTATGGAGATATAATCCATATAAGGGATAAACAACATCGTTGCGAATTGTATACACAAGCTCTCCAGCTGTGATATACCGAGAGAATAAATGTAAAGCATATAAGTATTACGTAATTAAATTTCTTTATAATATAATTCATTGAAATTCTAAAAAATTAACAATTATATATAATCTTTCATAATATTATATGCTTACATTATAATATAACAATACAAGTGTAAATATCAAATATTAAGGAGTACTTCAAAGGCAAGTATAGACGAAGCATGAAGGAGCGACTCATACTATATTATCGTATACGTTTAATAACATTTCAAGTACTACTGGCGGAAAAAGAGTATTGTTCAATGTTTACGTAAGAACAAATTCATTTATATTTAAATTATTGAAAAATTTGCAGAGTGCGAATAATCGTTTTCTAGTTTAAACAATTCTGGAAAATCGACTAACTCTTGGTTGATTAATTGAATATTCACTGATTGCATAGTAAAAATTTAATTAAACTGCTTCGATACATAAATGTACACAGTAATAGATTTTTTATGTATTCATTCAAAAGAATAATTTCGCATTAATTCATT
The DNA here is from genome assembly GCA_035583055.1 of Torymus tubicola. Taxonomy (NCBI): domain Eukaryota; kingdom Metazoa; phylum Arthropoda; class Insecta; order Hymenoptera; family Torymidae; genus Torymus; species Torymus tubicola. The sequence goes on along the minus strand of JAWWEQ010000055.1, from coordinate 15,859,781 downwards.
TTTAAAGTAGAGTAAAATCATACAACACGCCTAAAAGTAGCTTATCTTTTTTCCACAAAGATATTTAAATTATTGAAAAATTTGCAAAGTGCGAATAATCGTTTGCTAGTTTAAAAAATTCTGGAAAATCGACTAACTCTTCGGTGATTAATTGAATATGCACTGATTGCACAGTAAAAATTTAATTAAATTAAATAATACACATTAATAGATTTTTTATGTATTCATTCAAAAGAATATAATTTCCCATTAATTCATTTTTAGAATAGATTAAAATCACACCACACGCGCCTAGAAGTAGCTTATCTTTTTTTTTCCACAAAGATATCCTCACCAGAATTCCTACGCAATGGCGAAGGTTCAATTTCTTTCGGTTAACGATAGATGCAATTAAATCCTCGCATAATCATCTCTATATACTAAAACAATATCCAAACTATCAGACAGCGACACGCGAAAACAATCACAGCAGCCTCTATACCCCATAGCAATGTTGCCACTTTCGCAATAAACAAATTTCCTACGTTAAAGCGCGCAACTAAATCACGTCCCAATCAAATGAAATAACTCGTCATATCGCGAGTTCCAGCCTATATACGTTGCGACCCGTCGTTCTCTACCTCTATAATTCCGCTATAGCGCCCGTTGCCTCGTGCCCATAATTAATTGCACTTAATTAAAGCCAATTGCGAGGTCCCCGCGCTTGCAGGACGTTCGTAACAGTAGGATTTTTCTTCAACTCTCGTACCGGTAATTCAATCAATTCGAAGAGCATTATTAGCGCATTGCAATGACCGTGTATATAATGTGTGCGTAAGCGCGCGCGCTTCTCTCTCCCCCCCCCCCCCCGTTATTCTATTTATCTGCGGTATCCGCTCGCTCGTCGTCCCCGAAACAAATTCGATTGCGCTTTGGTTCACTGGTCGGAATGTACACTTGCATTGGGTACCAGATTTTCGTTCTTCTCGAGCTGATCGATTATTTACAAAGTTTGGGTTGTGTTTTGGGTATGTGCTGTGTGCATATGTGTGTATATGTATAAGAATAAACGGTATAACATAACATTCATAAATTGTTGTTCTGAAAACTTTCCGGTGTACGATTTACGTGGAACGCTCCTTGTTCTGCAAATAATATAATGCAATGTTTTTTCTCATAAGAATTAACCTGACAAAGTCTACCGAGAATTAATTAATATCCTACTGGCAATTAAATCATCATACATACATGTATATTTATGTACCCATTATCACATTAAAAAACACAAACGTGTATTATGCACACGTAGGCGCCCCAAAAGAACTGACTTGCATTACAAACAATTTTTTCTCTCTCTCTCTCTCTCTCTCTTTTTCTTTCTACACACATATACACAGCCGCTTGCAGTATAAAACTAGTCCGCGCATTGAAATCCCGGAACTATTCGAAGATTTACAAGGCTCGCGGCCCATATAAACCTGCTATATACTGCGCTGCGCTGCACCGAGCGCATTTCAATAAGCCTTTCACGTCTTTATACGCACGCTCCTCCCGCTCTTTTTCTCTTTCTCCCTTTCCCTCCTCCCCCTCCCTCTCTCTCTCTATTCCTCGGTAAAACTTTGCCGAACGGATTCTCGGCTTTTTCCTCCCCGATAAACTCCCGCGTGTGCGCGCGCCCGAGCGCCCGCGCGTATATAGCTCCCCCTCCGAACACGTGTACTTATGCGCATACAACACACGAATCGTCGTCGTACAACGAATGTCGATTAACATCGCGGCGGCAGATACGATCTTTTCTTCGCGGTGTATGTAGGAAGCTGCGATCGATCTCTTCCTCTTTATAACTAAAACGAAAGACTGTGTGTATTTATACTGACGAAAACTTGGATAAAAAATGTATAACCAGTGATAACATTCTTTTTTTTAATTTAGTTTTTTAATTTTGATAAATTTGTGTTATATATAATTGATGCACACTACTGTGTGATAAGTTAAATCTGTACTTCTGTCTATATCTGTATCTCTTACATGTGGAATAGTCTACCGGATGATATAAAATCTTCATTTATTAGAATTTCTCTATTATTTTTCTTTTATTTAATTTTAGTATTCTTTCAATTTCTTATATTTTCCATAGCTTTTGATTGTTATTATACAATTGTTATTACAATTGTTATTAGTCTATACCTCTCTTTCTATTTCTAAAGCGGCCTATATATATATATATATATATGTATTCTTTCGTTACTGTTTCATCTACACTTAATCCTATTTGATTTCTGGCGTGAGCTAATAAGGATCATGTATCTTTACTCGCAGTAATAAAGTATATTGTATAATAAATCGAGAGGGCGCGCTCGCGTACGCGATTTGTCACTGCGAATGCGGTGCACCGATGGCACGGAAGGAGGAAAAAAAAGGAAGAAAAAGAGAGAAGCACATAGACAGAAGCACGAGCGAGCGTATATATATTTATATATATCTCTTTTTACCTAACTTTTATGTACGCGTGAGTCGTAAAAAAATTTACGACCATAGTCGTACTCATCCCAACCGCATCGCGCGAGCATGTCACCGCGATACTGTTATACCCAATGTTAGACTATACGCGTCGTCTCATTATTATGGAAGGTGTATATTTTTCTCTCCTTCTTTCCCTTACAGAATTTTTCGCAGAGCGTGTACATATCTAGAGTTTATATAAAAAAGAGACCGTTTTTCCTCCCGGATACCCGATTTCAGCCTCGTAAAAGAATGTTTCGTCGAACTGCGCGTATAATTTCAATGAATTCTGATAGCTCGCTCGAGGTGCGGCGGCTGTGGTTATATATATATACCGACACTGCAAGAGCCGCGCAGTCAGTCGGAAAATACAGGCACTTAAAAAGTGAGTCCGATATTTTTAAGCGCGCCCCGGCACTCGCCTATCGATTTTCAATATTTTAATTACGCGACGTTAACAAGTTTATACGCGTCCTGCCGCTTACACACTCAGAGCTCCGTCTTCTTTTTCCTCCCTCCCCCCGCAGGCAGGCAGTTCCCTTTTACTCGTGCAGCTGATATTGATTACATCTCACGCGGGGGGGCATATCGGAACAAACTTTACTCTCCGGAAATTTTCAGCGGGTATAACAGTCAAAAATATCGAACGACACGCGCGTATATATACGCGTACTCCAAGCTCACTATACGAAACTTCGAAGCGATAAAATTTTAAAAGGAGTGCGAGTGAGCTACCCACGCCCTCAGCGTACAGCAGCAGTAGGCGGCAGCTCCTTCAAGAAAGCATCTGTTAGGGCCGTTATATACAGCAAAGCGATACTGGCACTCACACTCTCTCTCTCTCTTTCGGTCCTTCGCGATACTTTCACGTTCGTTTTTTTTTTATCGTTTACCAAATATTCAATTACCACGCGGATATAACGATGGCGATAGCCCGCACAGTACAGTGTATAATCGAATTTTAAAACTTACTTAATAAATAATTTTTTTATTCGCTCGTTCGCGGACGTACATAAGCGAATTTCGGTTATATATATATATATATATACACTTTAATTTTTACGCCCCGAATCGTTAAAGCGGAAGTTTTTCCATTTAGAGAGCCTGGGCGTAGAACGCGCGTGCACGCCAGGGTTTAATGGCATTTCGATTCTCAAAAGCGTATCGGATGCGCGCGTGCGCACAAATATATACACCGAGCTACTGCTGCTGCTGCTGCAGCCTTTAACCGCGAATTTCACGCTTCATTTAGCCGCGGATCATTAACGTCGCCCGATATACATTAACGTTATAAGCGTGTTTCGCAAATGTATTTCACCCAGTGTATATGAGGTGGTATGTGTGTATATATATTTATAAGAATGCGTATGTGTGTGAAGTGAATGAGTGCGCGCGTAAGCGCGGGAAATTAATTAAAAACGAATGATGAATTCGATGTTTTCTATATACCTTATTAAAGCCTGTGTTGCGTAAGAGGGGTTGGGATTGAATTAATGGTTGTATATTGGTGGCCGATGGTAATAATTATATAGGTATTACTGGACGGAGTGGCTAATTAAGTATGTGTGAGTATGCGGAATATCCGTATATATGTGTAGATAGATTGGATGAATTGGCATTTTTTTCTCAACGCGGATTTATTAGCGCTTATTAATGGGAAATGCGCTTCTGTACAAATACCATTTATACACATATATATAAATAGATCTGACAATACGTAGCCTCATTTTATGTACTAAAATTGAAAATTAACGCTAGGAAAGGCTAATTCGTAATCCAATCATTATTCAAGAGAGATGCATTCTTTGTGGTTCAATTCATTAATCGCTCGTCATTCAATAACACGTCCTCGAAAGTTTCTTGCACCCCACACTCTCTTTTTCTACTTTATTCCTGCGTATACGAATCGTTCTATACACTATTCATCACTTTCTCGATTGTTTTATATATATACCCATATACACCGCGCATCGTTACCAATCCTGGTCGCATTACGCAAAGCTTCCCCTGCCCTTTCCACGACCATCCATCCTCTCTCTCCCTCTCTCTCTCTCTGAAATATTCGAATGAACTGGCTTTAATACAGCGCATAATACGCCACTGTATAAACCACGAGGATCGTCAACGCTTTCCCGCGGCAAGAGTATCCTCCTGCTCCTCCTCCGTCTGCGCCTACGCACCTCTCTCTCCACGTGTGGACTGCCGCATCGCCGGGCTCTTTCATCAATTATTGTACGGTAGGGAGGTGGAGCGAATGAAAATGGACCGTCGGATTCCTCCTACTCCCCCCCCCCACCCCCTGAAGCCCGTTATAAATAAATCAGTGTCTCGGCCACATCGGGCGCGCGCGTGAGCGTGTGTCTTCCCCCGGTGGAAAAACGCTAGCTCGCGGCAATTTGCGGGCTTGTTTTTCCATCGCTCTCTCTCTCTCTACCCACACACATACATATATATCGACTCGACGCGCACCCGCTGCAGTGCGTCGTTCCAATTCCATTTGTATATCGCGCGGAAACGGGATCATCCGAAAATCTCGAGCTATATGTACAATATAAATATATATATATACACACACATATACACCAGGAAGAAGAAAAGAAAGAAAGCCCATAGATCGTGTATATATATATATATATACATATAGGAGCTATACTATACTGCTACTGCCTTCGCGACCCACTTTGCCCTATCGCACGGCGCACTATACTCTCCCTTTGCCCCCTACATCGTATATATACCCGTGCGCGCATGCGATAAGCAGGAACGACGGAACAGAGACTCTCTCTCTCTCTCTCTCCCTCTCTCTCTCTTGCTACACCCCACGCGAGCGCGCAAATACCGAGAGAAGAGACAGAAAGCCGGTCCCCCCCAACCCCTGAAGTTTGCGCGCCTCCGAAACACAGTTTACTCGCGTGTATATAGAGCTTTTCGGCGGGGGGAAGAAGGGCGGCACTGAGGAGAAGGGATGCTCGCGCGAATAATGCCACGACGCTCGCGCACGCCCGCCGTCGTGGAATTTCGAGGATTTGCATGGCTCCTCTCCCTCTCTCAGGGGTACGGAACACGTACTACACGACACCCTTCTTCCGTCCCCCCACTCTCCGGTGCGTATAATAATAATAATAATAGTAACAATGATAATAATAATAATAATAATAATAATAATAATAATAAGGAGGACACCCGCGGCTTGTGTTGTTACACAGAGGGGGATAGGTATAAATCGACGGTGTGGAAAAGCGGATATCCGTTGCTGCCACACGCGCTGTTGTCGTCTACGACGTCGCGAATTTATTCGGCGGGCGGGAGGGGGGCGCAAACGGGAGAGAAGAGACTTTCGACTTTTCGCGCAAGGAAGAGAGAGAGGAGAGCAGTAGGTAAGTATATATATATGTATACAGTGTAGGAGAATCCCCCGCGGAGGAGGCGACTCTCTTTTCGACGAAGAAAGAGGTAAATCTGATTCTTCCTCCCTATACCCCTGCACCCCACGGGGAAGAGAGAGAGAAAAGCGGACGCGTGCCGCGCGGGGGACTCTTATACTCGACCTAACTACGAACGTGTGTGTATAGGTATATATGTATATATATACAACGAAGTTTTGTGTGGCTGCAAGGGAGAGAGAGAGAGAGAGAGAGAGAGAGAGAGTTTTTCAGGCGGCCGCGTGTGCGACACACAACGTACGACCATCCAGAGGGTGGAGAAGGAGGAGGGCGAGCTTAACTCGGAAAGTATGTGGCCCACCGTGATTTACTGGCGTCTCGCCGCGATACGGAATCTCTCTCGAGTCGAGGGGAAAATTTGTCGGTTTCCTTCGTTCCCTCACTCTCTCTCTCTCTCTCTCCTGTGAGTATCTGTGTCTGTGTATGTATGTATGTATATATATGTGTATAGTGGCGTAACGGTACATATAGTGTGGTAGTCAACGGATTCGTCGATATATTCTTTACACCGGTGCACGGTGCTCGCGTGGATTTCCCCGGATATCCGCGCCGTCGTGTATTAGGGCCTCGAAACTCGTGAAATTGCATTCCCCCCCTCTTCGCCATGTATGTGTGTGTGTGTGTGTGGGGGGGCTTATGGCTGCGTCGATGTGTGTGTTAGAGATTTCGGGAAAGAAAGAGTGTGTAAGACGCGCGTGGATGGAATACAAAGGACCGAATTGGAAAAAGTGCAGCTCTCGTAACATATATGTATATATATATATACTATATAGAAAATGTCGTCGGAGCTTTGTCTGTCGATGGAAAATATTATAGCGATTATGTGTATACATATGTAACATAAAATAAAAGATATGAACAGTCTTTTTTTATCTCTTATCTAAATATTTCAGCTTGCATCAAATTTGCACAGTGCTTCTAAGATGCTGGATTGTTTTAGAATAACATCGTTCAATTATTTCTTTATAAGTAATAAGTATCTTTATTACGACCGATTTATTACTATTAATACCAATTACGTATCAAAGCTTAACACAGTGTTGTATTATTTTACATTTTCCTTAGTATCTTATATTCATATCTACACACAAGATGTTTTCTTTTAATGATCTTAGCTTTCTAACACACACATATATATATTTACACTTACAGTCTCATTTTTATTCCTTACATTCTCTCTTCAACACAGAAATATTTTATCCCTTGCCATTGACAACTTATTTGTTTTATTTTATTTTACTTTTATTTTCACTTTAATGCATTATTCATCTCTATACATCGTGTATTGTAACCGCGCTCTATACTTTGTCATCTATAGTTTATATGTCACAGCTGCCTCCACTATTCTGAGTCCTCGACATCAATAATAAATATGATATTACTTACACACACACACACATACACATATAGAAACCCGGACGAATGTTAAAATATTTTCGTCGAATTCGGTGCGCATCAGGTGCATCGTGCGGGCGTCTGCGGCAAAAAAAAAGACGGAAACGTGAAGTCGGACGCGCGTTTCATTATTAATTTCTGGGAACGTCGTGATCTCTGTAACATTATTGTAGAGACCGTCAGCTACGTACATATACACACACACATGTATACGCCCCGCACGTACATTTCTTCCTTGGTTGGCGTGGGAGGACGAGGGCCGATGTATTTATAGTCAGTCGTACCTGCCCACCTCTCGCGGCGAGACCTTCCCAGAGAATATAAGGGAGTAGAGGCATATAATACGCTAGCGCGTGCGCACAGGTGAGAGGTAGAGCGTACAGAGGCGCGAGATTACCGGCTGCCGGGGTGCTGACACGCGGCTGACGTTTACAGGCTGTAGGACTCTATATATATATATGCAGTAGGTGCGCACTCTTGCTCTCTGTCTTCTTTTTCATTTCCTCTCTCTCTCTCTCTCACACACATACACATATACACACATATACTTCTTCTCCCTACTCTCGCGAGGAAGAGAGCAGTACAGCAGTCCTGGTTAGCAAGTAAAACAGGTCGCGCTAGATTTACTCCCCCCAACCCCTCGTATGTGTGTGTGTGTGTGCATATATATACACCCCAACATGCGCACGTGCGACTGTTCGACGAGTGTAGTACGTGTCTATATATGTAAGCGAATATAGGTACTACATGCTCGTCTGTCCGTCGCATGTCGCACCCGAGCGAGCGAACGAACGTGCGTGCGAGTTTTTGACGAATTCTTCATGGCGACGTATAGAGAGCGCTTAATTGGTTTAATCTATCGGGACGCTGATTTGTTTGCCGTTCGAACAAGCGTCCGGGAAAACAGGGCTAAATAATTAAACGCGCCATGAGAAGCCCGAAGCGTTGGTATACGCGCGTGTGTGTGTGTATGTACGTAGGGGAAGCGCTGTAAAAGTTAAGCTATAAAGTGGCTAATTTCGCGTTGTATAGCTAGTGTGTTATTTCTCTCTTTTCTGCGTCCGTCGGAAGCGTGATTTTTGCAGGGCTTACGTGTTTATTTATCCAATGGTTGTTAGCCGGGTACTGAGCAAAATTTATCGTTTAGGTAAAAAAGGCTGCTCCATTCCTTTCAAAGTGATTTTCTTGTTAAAGCAAAAGTCACCCTTACACAAAAGAAATCTAATTTTTTTTTTTAATTTAAAAAGATTTTGCTTTAGATTTAAAAGCAGTTCTCCTTTCAGTTAAAGATGATCCCTAGCGGATAAAAAGTAATGATTTTCTTTTGACAAGGACGTTTTTTCTTGTATGTAATCTTAGTTAGTTAGTAACTAGAAGTTATTGGTAACTAAGAAGAAAGGATTTTTCTTTTATAATACAACAAAGTCTGGTTAACACAAAAGAATTCATTTTTTTCTAATTTAAAAAAAAAAATTGTTGACAATTTTTTCGTCAATCAATAAACAGCAAAAATTTGACGTTATTAAAAAAAAACTTTTTAACGAGAAGTATAATATTCCGTTTGTCATGAATGAAAATGCTTTTTGTACATGCAATTATTAATGGGACATGTCGTATTTGTCGACCATCCTTGCCAAAAATTATGTCCCCTACGAAATGGAAAATCCATTCTTTTGAAGTAACCCTTTTAATTATATTTATAAATGCATGAGGCCGATCGGTATAAAGTTTTAACGGCTCGCACATCGTGGCAATAAAGTATCATTGATCGTCGCAATATATTCGTTATTTCGAACGAACGTACTCATTAGCCAGGGGCAATTAGATGAAGATTAGGCAGAGAAAATCCTACCCATGCATTGCGAAGAGAGGAGGATTTATCGGTGAATGAAGCAGCAGGGTACACGCTTTTAGCTCTGATACATTTCTCAGAACGTAAAGAGCTTTCCCTCAATATAGGGAATTTAAATTCATTGAATTTGCCAGTGACAAACCCACTTTGATATCTCTCTCTGCCTCATATCAGTCATTTTCCGCTTATTTTTCGATATTACACACGATAATACACGCGCGAGTCTTTAACTTTGTTTCTTTCTCTATTTTATTCTGGAAAATTGCTTTACTATAATAACTTTTCAATCCAGCTATTTTTAACTTGTACGCTTTGTCCTGCTGCATTGTAATAATTATCAGACAAAGCCTCTGTGAAACTAAACGCTAATAGATTTCTGATCGCAGAAGGAATCAGCGAATTGAAGCTCCCTCGGGCTAGGGATCAGAGCTTGCAGGACTAATGTAAACGGAAAATATAAGCTGGCGTACATTACATCTCTGCTCTTTGTATGTACTAATGGTCTCGCACTATTAGCAAATTTGATGATTCGGTGGAATATCAAACCTAGAGAGTAACAAATTTGATCATTGGTAGGGAGGAAAAATATATAAAATATGCCGAAATCCGTTGCTGCCAGATGAGTGCGAAGTTTCTCATTTTCCTAATTGCCCAGAGCTGCGGTTGACGATACCAAGCATTGCGCTATTCACGTGAAACGTAATTACCAATAACACGTCGAAATTTGCCTAATCGTTTTCAAAATCAGTAGGCCTTATTGCTCTATATCCTTTGTAACCTAACAATTTAACAAATAGTTTATGTATACACGCATTGTATGGATATTTTACTTTGCGGCTTTTAATTATGTTGATGCACCGGAACGCTTATGCTAATTTATTTTAAAGATTTAACATTTTTAATATAAACATTTTATTACAAATGATGTTAATATTTCATTTGAATAGTAAGTATAATAAGATCACTGTAATTAATTCTATACTCTCATATTGATTTGACATTAATCACTTTGAAGCTTCATATAATTAATATTACTAACGCATTTCGTTGAAAATGCATTGTCTCAAGCGTATTCATTTCTATAGAAATATGCGGATGAAATAAAAGTTAGAAAAATTTAATTAAAAACAGTAATTTTCAATAATTTATATTAAAGTGCGACCGGTGCAGCAATGGAAAAAGCTATAGTTCAATTGTCAATTTCATATGTTGTAATGAATTTTGCTTGAATATACCCGTTTTTATAATTATAATGAAAAAAATAATGGACGTATACTTTATTGAATATTATAATAAATGATATTTACGAATGACAATAATGTTAATTTAACTTGAAACATAATAAATAATGAAATGCTGATAAACGCTTTATAAACGTAAAATTTATTAATGACTGTTAAGCGCCAGAGTGATTTTTTAGTAGTTTTGGAGGACATTTCTCGAATAATTACATAAATATTATTTAAAAATTATTTATATTCTTTTATTAATTTTTTTTACGACTTGCTTGACGTCATCTAAATAGTGAACTGAGATTTTTGTAACTTGAGTATAGAACGTGACAGACTTCTGATAGCCTATAGTAATTTAACACTTATATCGATGCTAATTGATCATTATAGTTTAGTTCACAACACCATAGGCTACTGATGATTGTTCATCAAAAGGCCTTTACTATGTCAATTCCCAGAAGACAGAATATTCCACCAAACTCAAAAGAACATCAGCAAGCTAGCAATCTAATTTCCCAGCTCGCGCAGTAGATCTTTTGACGAATTAAACGCAAATAGAGAACCCGTGGTTCCGTATATTACAGAGTCTCGCAAAGCTCCAAGAGCGAAGCTACCTCAATTTTGCAAATGGCTATTACTGCGCTTCTCGCGTTCTCTCTCTCTCCCTTCCTTGCTCTTTACACGCACTCACACACGTGCACGCGCGCGAGAGCGCAATGAGAAACAGGAGGATCGACCATATTGCAGATAAGACAAGCGTCTGTCGATGTACAACTAGCTGAATTACTCCTATACACGTAACTTGGCGGGCGTACACGCGCTTACGCACATATACACAGACATACGTATATGCTCATACGTATACCATACAGATAGACAGATATACATAGACATACGTATATATAGAAAGTGTTCTGCAGGATAGTCGTTCAGCTGTGGGAGGAAGAACCTTGTACTCTTCTACTGACGTTTTCGTCTTATATACCACTCCCGCATTCGCTGCTGTAGCAGTAAGGGAGAGAGAGAGATAGAGAGAAAGAGCGCAGCAACGCACGTCTTTTTGCCATTACGCGAAAATTACTTTCTGTCCGACTTCTTGAAAATCGCTGCCGGCGGCTGGCCTCCACCGCATTTTCCCTTTTCCAACTTGTGCCACGTGCGAGCTCGCGTATTTCGTTTTCCTTTCGTCTTTGTGTGCTTTTCTCCTTAAGCTCGCGCCCAGAAAAGTCTCGTGTATAAAGAGAGAACGGCTGCCAATTGGTTTACTGCCCTGCGCTTTTCTTTATTACAAGATTAATTTTTGCCTCTATAGTTCGCGGCCTGCGTTATACGCAAATGTTCTTTCCCCTCTTTAGATATATTCTATATCTATGTATTTCTTTGTTATATAGATTTCAATTTACTGTCAATTGATGACTAATAATATTATAGTAGCTGTATTATCGCGTTTTGTTGCTAATGAAAAATTATCATACGTCTATAGTATTGATAAAACAATATGTTTATACACGTTAAAACTTTAACAATTCTTTGCGTTAGATTCACCATTTTTGCACGTACATATGGCGAAATCTATAGAACTTTTAAGTATTAACTTTATTATGTTATAACTATTTGAGGTAATGAAAAATAATTTTTTATTTTGATTAGAGGTAAGTACTAATATATTCAAACACAATATATTTATTGAAAATGATGTGTCTACTGTATAAACGAGATAGTGAGCTTGGGAAAGAGGATCTCTTTATTTTTGCCGATATTAAAATTGTATCCTTTCTCTAATGAACCTTTTTGAGGTAATTAGATAAGGATATTTAATTTCAATAAGAATGTTTTATGTATAAAAATCAATTTAATGTTAACTTTAGTACAGTGAAAGTTTATGAAAAAGCTTCACTCTTGAATCCAAGTGTTTGACATGTTTGAGACCGTTAAGAATATCAGAATAACAGCTATTCTTATGAGAGGAATGTGTCGTTAAAACAACTGAGTAACGCCGATAAAATATTACTTTTCAAGGGTTCAAATAAGCATATGGAATAAATTAGAACTGCACGCTTGCTATTATTTTTCATTAATTTTTTTTTTTTTCATAGAAATTTAAAAGTATTCTGCGGATATGTCCATATATAGAATCATAAAGACCGATAAAACTTTGCTCGCGTTGCCGCGGCCACGTACACCGCGAATAATCGCTAGTGTTACGCGACAACACATCAACGACGTAATTAAAAAGAAATTATTTTCCCCAGTGACTTTTTCATTATTTTACTCTTTCTCTTTTTTTTCGTCAGCACCAACGAATCCGCCGAGAGTTTCCAAGGGTGGCTCTCTTCTCTCTCTCTCTCTCTCCCTCTGCGGTGACAAAACAGATTCCGCGATAGAACGCGAAATAAGAGTCTTCCGCAGGCGCATCCGGCTGTACGTCTCGAACAAGGGTTTTTGAATTTCTGCCAGCTGGCTGGCGTGAAGATGCGCTAGGTAGAAGAGATGAGAGAGAGAGAGCGAGAGAGAGAGAAAGGCTTATGCACACCGCCTCGGTAAAAAGAAGGCGCGGAAGAGAAAAGACACGCCGAATTTACTCGTGTAATTCAAAAGTTATTATAACGCGATCGGGGCACGCGTTATATAGCGAGCGCGGACCACTGAAAGTGGTTTCTTAAAATTACATCTCGCCGAGAGCGAGAGATTTGCATGGAAATGCCCCCCCAGGCACCGAGAGTTATTCGGGCGATAATGGAGAGAATCAGCTTTCCTGGTCAGGCTTTTGTTTTGCTTCTCTCCCCCTCTTTTTTTTTTCTTCTTTTGTATTACCTCATCGCTCGCCTATATGCGAGCTGTCGGAGGAAAGGGGTGTCGGTTGTGTTTTATATAACGGGGCACTCACGTAGCGGGCGAGAACGATAGACTCGATCGTTTTTTATTTTATTTCCAGGCGAATGCTCGCGTTTGTTTTTTCGAATTGTTAGGAATGTTTTTCGCAAGCACGACCATATCGAGCTTCCACCCCACCCGCTCCCCCTCCATTTACCGTTTGCCACTATAGCGTGCCTGTACCCATATAGCTACATTGCAATTCATCGGAGTGCGCAGCCTTTTTCTGCCATTTCTCCTTTACTCGGTTATATACGGCAGGTATAACGATTGCTGGCCGCTTTCTGAAAAATAAATATTTTTCGCCTGTAGTCTTTCCAAACTCTCTCGCACTCACGCGTTCGCACGCACGCGCCTCTATATGTCTATTCATCGATATACGATGACGTATCAGCATCAAATTGATTCATTCGAATCTGAAAAAAATGTCAGATCATATATACTCATGCAGAGTCTGACTAATATATACATTCGCGCGCCTGCTCGCGCACTAATAGACTCCGTTCGATCAAAATTATTCAGCAGCAAACAAAATAGATTGCACGCTCGTCACCTGTCGCGGTGTATTATTATAGTATCGATATCCGGTATGTTTGTAGCTCTATTAATGTATATATAGTGTGCGTATCGCTTAAACATGCTTGCTCTTCATCTTTTCATTAAACATTTCACGACTGACAGTGCGAAAAAAGAAGATGGAGTATATAGATGTGGGGGGTATATATAGTGGATAGAGGGCGAAAGTGCATGTAAAAGTGCAACATACCTATCAAGTCTCTGGAAAGAACACGGGACGAACAAGGGGTAGACGAGATCCTTAGTGCTAATAGCGCGCAGGCGCACGTTTTATATAACACTCAGCACTTTTCTTACAACATACGTGTGCGTATATATGCGCGTGGTATAAAGGGAGCGCGCGGATTGAAGTAGTAATTCAATTGGAGCAAACACACTACACGGAAAAGCGAAGCACATAAATTCTCTGATCGATCCTCCATCAACCCGTCCGCTGAACCCTCCGCGCTAGAGGGCGACAAAGTATTCGTGTTAAAGTTACATGAAGAGACGAGAGGAGGAGAGAGAGTGAGAGAGAGAGAGAGAGAAGCTCGGTGCACGCTTCCATGTCCTTGAATCCCTGCTACCTGGCCCAACTTTAATGGAAATTCCCGGTAGTTGACATGCGAAAGTTCCATTAAAATTCTTTGCGCAAACGTTGTTTTAACCTCCTCTCGTAGCGGCCGCAGCGTGGGATTATATTTTGATTGCGTTATATTATGTTTTCTCTACGTTATCGCTCCTGATTTACCTATAATCAGTTGGTCGAGGATTTAGTCTATATTTAATCGAATAATATGTTCATAAGCATTTCCGTATTTCCTTTCCTATTTGTTTTTAAATAAAAATTAATCCGCTCTAATGGAATTATTCGGCGGTTCGTATACATTGTTTGCGATTAAATTTTATTTAATTGTATTGCATTATCTCCAATCCGGATCGTGTTTTAATGAATGTAAAATTATATATGCTAATCATTGAAACATATTATGTATATTAAATATTTGTATTTTTATTTAAAACTAATTGATATATATCTCACTTACTGATACTTGCTGGATTACAGTAATTACTGTTTTTACGTTTTTATTGGATCTGTTATACGTATAAGAAGAAGACGGACTGAATGAAATGAATATGTCGCGTAAAAGATATGTGACAACTGGGGGAATTCAACACGCTGACCCGCATATTCCGATCCGGCACTTCACTGAAAGGAAAAAATATGTCGAAAGTACAAATTTAGATATGCTTATTTCGTAAGAATTATCCCCCCGGAAAATATAGTGCGGTTCAGCTGGACGCGGTGTTACATCAGGTCATTTTATCTAAACAGTCGTTTACTTTCTGCAAAATCTGGTAGCGCAAAATCAACATCTTTCCATGACGGAAAAAATTGGAAGCAAGAGAGAGAGAGAGAGAGAGAAAGCGACTCTTGATTGTTTCATCCAATTCGATAGTACGGTTAGTAATTAGGTAGCACGGTTTTTTTAATACATTTATACAAAATATAATAATGAAAAATAGAACCATCGTCTTTTCCATTAGGAACTGTATTTTAACCACACGATTAACTAAATTTCCTGCAGTAACTTGTAAAAGTGTATATTTCAGAAAAATTAATGTTTTTTCTAAATTCATAACTTTATAATTATTACCTTACTTGAAGAGTTTATTCTGTGTTTTTTTTGTATTCTAAAACTTATATAGAGTTCATATTTAATGTAAATAGTATAAAATCAAATTATTTTATTTTAAGTATAGAAAAAAAAACTTACTTTTAAATCTGTAGTAAAATTATTTGACGTGATAAATATTTGATTCACGTTCTCAATTTCAGTATAATTTTATAATTATAAAGAAAATTATTCTGACACAAAAGCATTAATTTCCATAAAGGAATCTCTTTTATCCGGATGATGAATTTTTCTCACATATATTCATTTATGAATAAAATAATTTACACAGTATTCAATAAATTATTATACACTTAAAACTTTTAAAAGTTAAGCATTCGGTATAAATTGATATTAAATCCAGAGATAAAATACATTACTCGCATAATTTTGTTATTCACCGTATCTCTGCGAAAGGATTTTCCTTTCTTTTGTGCCATACATTAAATCCCACTCAAAGTACCGAGAGAAAGAGAGGGAGAGAGAGAGAGAGAGAGAGAAAGCGCATTACACACTCTCTCTTCTTTCTCGCGCGGACGGTCGAGTACAGGGAGAGAGGCGAGAGGGCAGAGAGGCGGGCGAGGGTGCGAGCGCGTACTTTATTTTCTGATATACATTTATTGCAAGTACTATAGAGGAGGGCTATTTATACCGGTGAACCGCCTTAACAATACTGTGGCTCGCTTGCTCTCTCTCTCTCTCTTTCGCGCACGCACTCGCGTTATTTATCAAACGATTAAACGGAAAAGTCTTAATTTACGGCGCAATGCACGCACCGATGTAATAAATAAAGCACTCGCTACCTCTGTCGTACACCCCCCACATATGCCTCTATACACACACACATACACATTTTGGTGAAACGTGTGAGTAGGTGTATATATATAACACATAACGCGCGTATTTCCCAGGATTGTCTTGTTAATGAAAGTAGCGAACGCATAGCCTCCCTCTGCGTGTAAATCAGCGCGACGGGGCGGCCCGAGCGAGGATTTACCCGCACTCCTCCTATCATATATACATGCTTCGCACGAATATAAGGGAAAAAAAGTCGTCCGGAACTTAACGTGCGATGCGACAGCAGAGCGAGAGAAGAAGATTATATCGCGCTACCGGCAGCTGCTCTCATATATCTCTCTCTCCCTCTTCTCTCTGTCTCTCTTGGTATAATATCGAAGTGTAAACATGTGGAAGTAAAAATCGCTTTGTCTTTAGTTTCTCTTTTCACAGTATATACTCGCGTGGTTGGCTTTATTGCCCGCGCGCTCCGCGCACGCGGTAAGTAGCAGAAAATTACTGCGGTTTTGCGCAGCCGTTTTCGTTTTTCCAACCCGGGGTGCAGGGGAGAACCAGGAGTGACCTTTACGATCGCGCGCGCACGGCGATTTTCAACGAACCATGCGCATGGTCCGACGTTAACGACTCGCCGCCCGCAGAGGATTTATATGTATATACGAGGTTGGCTCATGCTTAATGCGCGAGTACGCTACACACACCTCCTACTGGTATACATATAGCTTTCTTTTCTCTTTTTCTCCCTCTTTCTCTCTTAGCGTTCTCTTTACGGTAGCCACCCTCGTTCGAACCGACATACCACTCGCGGCCTTTCTCTTATAATAAAACGTGCGATTTATTCGAATCATCCGCATAGCTATCTCTTTCTCTGCGTTCTCTAGTCACGTAAACATATATATATAGTACTCGACCTATAGCCACTTATATAATCGACGCAGCGGGTTATGGAAAAATCGGGAGAGAATATAATCCGTCTGCTGCTGCTGCTGCTGGTCACTCGACGCCTGCATACTCTCCTGCGGCGCATAATTTTTGTTATCGCCTCGTAGCACTTGGCAGCTCGAGTTCTCGTTTTTCCGCTTTTCCTCTATACTCTATAGTGCGCGTTGTACGCCGGCTGGCTGGCCGTGTGGCAGCTGGCCGCGCTATTTTCCAGCTCGGTGAAAACGGCTGATCATACTCCCCCTCTCACCGTTGGCTGGCCGATATATCGCCGATGAACCGAGAGCGCGCCCATACAGCCGCACTCCTATTACATGTTTATTTTCCTCCGGTTGCAGAGCCTCGCTATACTACTGCTGCTGCTGCTGCTTGGCTTTTCGCTCGCGATGCAAAATCCAATGGATCGTTTTTTTTTCAATGGTGCCTCTCCGGATTTCCGCTCGGGAAAAATGCTCTCTCTCTCTCTCTTTCTCTCTTGGCGATCTCTTTTCCCTCTGAATATATATACGTATATCTTCTACTATCTCCATCGGCGTTCCTCTCGGACGCGTCGATGCCATTCGTTAAAGGCGTTATCGCTCGAAAGGGAAAGAGTACGAGAGAGAGAGAAAGAGAGAAGGAGACGATATATTTAAGACCGCCTCAAGCAGCTAGAACGGTCTCGCGAAAAAAAAAATAAAGAATCTTCTCGTGCTTATGACGCGCATCTTCGCGAAATCAATTACCGGTCGCCGAGCTCGTGAGAAAGGAAGCCGCTGCTTCTCCTGCAGCGCGTTTTAAATGTGTTCTTTTGTGTGTTTGTCCTCTCCCTATATCTTTTTCTCTCTTTTTATCTGTCTGGCTGTCTCTCTTTCTCCCTGCTGGCGAAAAATCGAAACTTCCCAGATGTCTTTGTTCCGCTATAGATTTGACTACTTATTGGAATCATTACGCGAAAAGTTTTGGAATACCCAGAGCGCTGCTGAAAGTTCGCGAACTTCTGCAGGAGAGAAGGAGAGAATATGAGCGCAGACTCGTAGAGTAGAGATGAAGTGGGAGGGGAGTGTTTTTTCTGTCTATAAATTTGTTGGAGCGAGAGAATTTTCGGTTTTTCTTTCATGGAAAATTTTACGTTATTATTACTTCGAGAGGCATGTACTGATTGCAGTTGTTTTAGTGGTTTTATTTTTAACGATATAAATATGATCAATGACTGTCAGTTTTAGGTTAATTAAATATATAACGTTATATTCATATTGTTATACGAAACACAGTAATTGTACATGTTTGCTCATTGGACATGAATTGTATGAGGTTGCGGTTACCACTGTATTATAAAATTATTTTGATGCGATGAAAACTAATGTATATATAATATATATAATATTCATGAAACCTTTATAATCAATTCTTTGGTCTTCGAACAACATTTTGGCAGTAGTTAAATAGTACAAAAACTTTCCGTAGCTTATTGTTTTTCATAAACTAATTAAACTTCATTGGCTAATTAGAGCAACGTAATCTTATATATAATACAATTTTAAACAAAATTTAGATAATAACTGTAGAAGAATCTTTTTTTAATACTTTCATTTACCGTTAATGAAAAATAATGCTTTATACATATTGTGGAGTAGTGAATGCACTGCAAAGAAAATTTTAATTCACATTATCAAATTTTTGTAATTTAATTATTATACACTGTTAAAAAATTTTCAGCCGATATTAATGTTTTGATGGAAGTTTATTTATAAAGATCTTTTTGAAATTTCAAATGTATAAAATACCTTAAATTTAATAGAAGTATTTGAAATTTTAAGCAAAAATATTTAAAATTTTTCATTCACACTGATTTTATTAAATTATATTTTAAAATATAATTGAATTTTGTCTTAAATTTCAAAAAAATTTTAACAGTGTATTTTAGCTCATAATTTTTATTAAATACGTAGTTTTTAATATTACATAATATGAGTTTTAAAATGCCAATTGAGAAATCCTATATGTTATATACATAAATTCAATATTTTACAATGTCATATTTATATGCTTATTTATTTATATATACATATAAATAATATACATATAAATAAATAAATATAAGTGTGTTGGATGAAAAAGTAATTTTGGTCATGTCCTTTCAATATTGACAGAGCAAATTATTATTGTTCAGTTTTATTAACAGAAAGCTTTTTGTCCCCAATGGATAAACATTCGAAAAGTGACAAAGAATAATTTTCAACAATATTTGTGTCTGTATAGATTTTTTCAGTGACGCAGTATGTATACATTTCCGATATCAAAATATGCGGAATACGAAAAATTGGCACATAAATCTTTTGATGTATTAAATCGTTGGAGCATAATAAAATTTGGAAAAAATTGTTATTTCGTCATTCTTTGTTTATTTTAGAGAATTGAAATAGCGTATCACAATTTTACTGGTTTTTCCAATTCGTGTATAATTAGAACATGTACGGGTATTAATTAATCAGGCCACTTTTCATTTTTAGTCTTTATTTTGGATAATCTGAATCTACCATTTTCATTATTACAACGGGTAAAACAGACAACTTTGTGTCACCGCGACTAAGAATTAACAATTTAAAAAAAAATCATTTATTCTGGTCATTCTTGGAAATTAATAGAAACTTTGCAGATCAGATTTAAATACTGTAACTGACCTTAAAAAATTAACAGCTTTGCGCACAAAAAAATAAGATCGCAAGAAAGAACCTTGTTTAAATTTTAGTTGATACTCAAATGTAGAAACACGTCCGTACGCTTCGATCGTTCGTAAGCATTTGCATGCTCCGCGTTCGTTCAATTATGTCTTACAAAAAAGGAACGTTTGTTATTTATCAACTTGATATTAGAAAATGGAATGCAAGTTTTTCTGTTACCAAGTCTCCGCATAAAAGCCTTTTTACGCATTTCGCACTGTGTCCTCTCTCATTTATTGATTGACCTTTTTTCATGACACATCATGTCACAATCCTCGAAAGAGGAAAGTGATTTCGGATGATCCTCTACGCCAAAGCCGGGCGCGCGATCTGCGATATGGCACCGATTATCGCCATTCGCCGGAACACTGGTCTTAATTTACAACAGCCCAAAAAACTTTAAAATTTACAGATCAAAACAATTTTAAACAATTTCATTTTTATATTTTATTCTGTATCGATCGCTATACACGTACGTTTATAAATACGTCTTTTTAATTCTCATCATACCAATTGCTGATGTGTACGTAAGGATTTTGTGTTTATACTTTTATCTCTGTATCTATAGTTCAATGAAAATTAAGCCGAAGAGAATTAATATTTACCAAATGAATACCAATGTATACTTTTAATTCAATTATAAACGTTATCCCATGCAAAAAGTATACTTTGTAGTAGCTACAGTTTACTTGTTATTATAAAAAACCCCTATGCTGTGCGCATCCCTCCCTAAGCGATGTAAAAGCTTTTCGGAATCCTATCAATTTCTATTTCTCTATTTACCCGCGAGTTGGCTGCTCTCGCTCCCTTGCCTCCCACGGGTCCTTCGACCAGGTCTAGAATCGATCGAGCGGTCTACGGATTTCCTCTCTATCTCTCTCTCTCTCTCTCTCTCTCTGTCGCTCTCTGCGTCTCCAAGCTCACGTACTTACTTACTGCTCGCGCGGGCCGCAAACTTTGACGCCGTAAACTGGTTTAGCGAAAAATGGCTTAACTTCGAGTAGTAGCAGTATAGCAACGGCAGCATCGTTCTCTGCTACAGGGTACCATAATACCGCGCGCGCTGATTGTGATTTGGCCGGCGCGCAAGTGCGCTAGATTGGATTGTTTGATCTTGTAATCGTTCGCTTCGTGTTTCTCTATTTCCCTCCGAGTCGTGGCAAAAAGGTCAATTGCACGAAACATTAGCTACCCGTACTTTTTCCGCGTTTTTTTTTTCGTTTTTTTTTCTCCGCCTCGTGTCAATGCTTTTGTATAGATCTGTGTGTATGTGCAGCAGTCGAGAGTGCTTGTGTTGGTAGACGAAAACTATTTCGACGTTTCGCTGGATTCAAATATTTTGCTGGTGCACACACACACAAGAGAGCGAAAGAGCGAGAGAGAGAGAGAGTGTGAGAGCGCACGGGCGCTGTAGCGCGTGCTTCCAGTGGTCTTTGTATCTTTGCAAAAACGCGCGAGCGCGATAGAAAGAGCTCGCGAGAGGGTGAGAAAATCGCCGCAGGGTGCGTGAATTTTATGGAATTTTCGCCTCTATGAAATGGATAGCGATGAAAAAAAAAACGAAGGAAGAAATTTCTACGGTAGCAAAATTCATATTGAAATGTGATAGAATTCTATTTTTTGCTTCTGCTTTGTGCTCTATTCATGCGAATCTTCTAGCCCCCCCCCCCCTTTCTCTCTTTTTAAAAAATAATGCTCATACCGTAAGGGTGATCGACACCATTGCTTCGACTTTTCAAGTATTTTTCATGTTAGTATATCCTAAATAACGTGATTTCGTATAAAAGGCAAATTGTAGTTTAATGATCGAGGCCTATTGTATAACGTATTACGTTGAACTCGAAAATTCGAGTGCAGCGATTACTATACACAGTAAACGTTATTCTTGCACTCTGAACAGATTTAGATGCATTGCCATTTAGAAAGTAAATCTTATAGAAAACCTCTTTTTTCCTATTTGTGTTAAGCTTGTATAATTTATTGTTATTCAAATATATTATATAATTTGTTACGTATCTCGCATTCATCAGATATCTACAGTTACTCTAACGCGTATATTCACGATACTTATTGAAGGCGACTAACGAAAGACCTATAACATATAACAGAGATTGTCAATATTATATTTTATATATTATATTCGTTCGAATACTTTTATAATTTTGGTAAATATCTGGGAGTATCCACCTAAAGTATACCGCGAATATTTTTCGGATGTTCGAGTAATCAAGCAAGGTATTATGAGGGTACTTTTTTTGGCAATTTTTCAAAACCCAGTTTTCCATAAGCCACTTTTATCACTTCAAACTAATCAATTTCATCAAGTATACGACAAAATTATTAAAATATTCGAAAAATTGTTAAACATAGAGTTATCTATATCCCTCAGCTAAAAAGAACACTATATATCTATTAATCTCTATTGCTACTTTTCACTACCTGCCATTTTCTTTTGCCCACTTCCTACCAAGAAATTCTATACTCCAATAACATTTCCCCATATACTTACACAAGTACACCTAAAAAAAAATGGTTTTACTGCTCCTACAGGGAGGGGGGCAAAAGAATTTGAAATAATTTTACGTATGGAAATACATTTCCTGAAATGCCTACGTTATATAGCAGTACCCTCGACGGGCGGCGCCGCTGTAAAATATCACCGCGAGCGCTGTGCGCGCGCGCGAATGTAAAACCACTTTATTCGAAAACGGCTGTCACATCGACGACGAGAGGCTTGATACGCGCTCGTATATATATATATACGCAGAGAGGAGAGGAGAGGGAGAAGGGAGATCGTTCGGTAATTTGTCAAATCGGCCGCGGGTGCGCGATGCGTTCTTGATTTATGACGATTATCCGTCGCGAAAATCATTTTTTTTTCGCTTGGCAGCAGCCATTCGGAACGATGAAAAATATATTCACGTGTCTGTATATACATGGGTGTATGTATATATATATATATATATATATATATGTATATTCGAATGAATAACGTTTTTCGCAACCAAGAGGTTTATGGTTGATGGGCGTGGAGAGAAGCATTATTAACTGCGTGCACGATAATAATGTGAGTTTTGACGATCCTGCCCTCGCGGGAGTTGGCGAGCAGTCCACTAAAGAGTTTATAAGACTGTTCTTGCACGAAAGGAGATAGAGGAGGCACTTTAGCCACTCTTCTCTCTCTCTCTCTCACTCGCTCGCTCACGCGCGGGCGCAAGCTCGGATAACTATACGTAAACGACGCAAAAGCCGGTTCATTTAAGTTTTGTAACAACCTAAATGATGATGTACTTTTCAGTTTGAATAATATATCAAAGTCTCTTTCGAAATGCGCGCTTTAACAGTTGAAAGCGTGGATTTTTCATCTGGATCTCGTGCTCAGCACACGGAACGATTAAAAAAGTCGACGTTTCTTTTTTTTTTCGTATTTTCCCTTCCTCTCGTCGTCGTCGTTCTCCTTCTCCTTCTCCTGCCCCGTTTGCACAATTCTCTCGTTCTGCTTCGCTGACGTACGTGCTCATCATCAAATGTGCCAAATGGTTCCTTTGCCGTACGGGAAAAACGAGGGGTAAAAACGCTATTCTTTCAGTACTTGTGCGCCAATCAGGGAATAATCATCCCTATAGTCACGGTGAATATGACGGTTTGCAATAAGGGAAGGGAGAGGAAGGAGCTAGCGCATTAACCCACTAAAACAGTTACTTTACATCGTTGAACGGAAAAGGTAATAGCATTATAAACTTCTATCCTTACCGCGAAGTAATTGCCCGCACTGACAGAGAGAGAGCGAGAGAGAGAGAGAGAGTTAAAGAGAACTGGGAAACTTTGCATACTCAACTTCCGCGGGCCCTCAAAGGAAAAACAGAAGCAGAGCGGGCGTCAGGCCATTCGAATTTGAATATTGAAGCCTCTCCCAAAGCGCGGCGTGTCCCGCTATCATCTCGACAAGTGGGTATATAGGATACATACACATACACACACACACACGTATACACATATACAGAGTTCTCTCTTTTTCGCGAAACAGGGAAAAAGTATCGCTATACGAGGAGGAAAGAGGAGGAAGGGGAAAGTGTGGCAAATATCGAGGAGGGTTTGTAGTAACGGAGGGGGTGTTACCCTTTATCTCGCGTTGACTAGACGCGAAGCGATGCGGAGAGAGATGAAGCACCGCTTTCAAGAGGATGCTCGAGAGAGAGAGAGAGAGAGAGAGAGAGAGAGCGAGCTCGCGCGCTGAGAGCTTCATTGTCGACGCGCCGGCCTCTGTCTATGCGTCTGTGTGCCTGTGTATATGTGTGCTGAAAGAGAAATTCTCTTAACCTCTTCACGTCCATTTTTGCGGGAACGTTATTACGACAGGAAAAGGTTTCGCCATTGCGCTCTGTAGTACCGTACATGCGGGACACGTATATACTATTTTTTTTTCATCTCCCTTTCGCTCTCGGGATTGTTTATTTTGACGCCGCAGCTTTTTTTTTAGCTTTCACGCGCAGTTGTGATGTTACGGTTTATATATACATATATACGTGTGTGTATAATGGTGTACTGGAGGGGAATATGCGCCGTGTGTCTTCGCTATGGCGCGACGTATACGCAGGCGAGTGCGTGCACTAATGCTTATTCATTGTTTACGTTTAATGAAGATAATTGTGATTGCTAATTATAATATGATTGACGAAGCCAGGCTACGGCGTTGGACGGGCCATTCGGATTTCCGCGTTGAACCCAGAATTCCCTATAGCAATAAATTAATTCAGTTCACTTCGCGTAATCTGCAATTTGACGTAGTCGTTTAAACTGTAAATCATATTAATTTATAAACATGTCGTGGCAGTGCATGAGCGCCCGTCTCTTGTATAGAGAGACGAATTTTCGTTGTGCGCGTGTATTTATATGGCGATGGGACTGACTGTAGCGCGAAATATTACATAAATAATTATTGATTTTTTACAACTCGCTATGATGATTTATTATACTCGTATGATCGTTACCGACTTGGATGAATTATATATATAATTAAATTATATATATATCCTGTCCATTATTATGTAATATATTGCGTAATACGTATATATATATACGATGATTTTAATGCATAGTCGACAACACTCATTGCCGAATCAAGCTCCGGGCGAAGCACATTTTTCAATTAGTAATGAACTAATATCGTTTGTAAATAAATTGCAATAATGTAAGTAAATAAAATTTAAAAATCTCTCGCTTATAGAAAACGGCTTTACTTTTTATTTATGCTCACGATTGCGGGCTCTCGAAGTCGCGCGGGTACGCATCAACCTCCTCTCAATAAGACTGCCGGTGTGTGTTGCGCAGTCGAGAGGTCTGCATTGAATGGTCCATCGTCGCGATTACAGTCAATGGCAGGAATAGCAGCGGTGCACAAGTGGTGAACAAATAATTCATTCTGCCGGCCTCGAAGACTGAGAGCAAGCGAGCAAGAGAGAGAGAGAGAGAGAGAGAGAGAGAGAGAGTCGAAGTATTGAATTTACTTTCTCTCTCTCTCTCTCAACTTCACGCGAGATGCTCTGCTATTTTGCCCGTCAGAAAAAGCGGAAAAGCGAAAAATCACTGTGCCGAGATGAAATTCATCCAGAGGATTTCATTTCAAATATTTTATCGAGTAGCCGGATAGACGCGCGTGACGGAATACGAATACTGTATTTATTTTACTAGCTATATTCGAGGATTCAACTCGTTAAACGATTAACCGTGTAACAATAAAATAAGCTGAGCGTCGAGCATCGCGTGCAGTTTTGTTTTCAAGCGCGGAGAAGGATCGAAAAAGAGGAACGCGATAAGATAAATCTATGGATATATATTTTACGCTTAGTGATAAAGAGCCTGAATTTAAACCGTCGGTTAATTCAGGCTTGTGTATTTTAATATTTCACGTCGGGACAGGAGAGACGTAACCCCGATGTGACATCGTTTCATGAAGAAGGAAAATGAGTTTCGCGCCCTAGTATGGAGAAATGTGACACGGAAGGAGGGTGAAGAATGGCTCGACTCTTCAACGAGTTCGTTATTTATAGCTGTGCTTCAAAAATATATCCGATTAATTTTGGAGATTTAAAAAAAGCAACAGAGCGACAGCTTTTCACACTTTCATTTTCGGACAAGGACAACAGAGAGAGAGAGAGAAAGTTATACCGAGTAAGTTAACGTATCGGCAATGACAGCATCGCATACTTATTAAGGCGTTACAAAGGTTTTTTATCGTATACACATTGAGAATCTAATGCAACAGTAAATAATAATTATTTTAATAAATATACATATTACAGTACAACGTTTTCTTTCTGCTTGCACGCAATAATCAAAGCACTCTACACCGAATTATATCCAAACATCCTTACAAGTAGAACCTTTATCTTATTTATTACAAACCCGTAGGAAAAGTTTACAACTACACGGCCGTTTAACGTCGACTCGAGACCATCCCCCACTCTCCGGCCCCCCCCCCCCCCCAGCGCAATTTACAAAAGCAATGAGCGCAAATCCACTTCTAACAACCATCTCGTTAAACCCATCATTCAGCTGGCTCGCACACGCCCCTTCCTCCGGCAAATCCACACGATCTCGAACAGCCGTTTACGTACACCCATAGCAATCTACGCACACAGACCAACGATATCTCCGGCTTTAGCAACTATACCATCCCTTTTCTTCATAGCACCCTCTTCGAGAGAGAGAGAGAGACAGGGAGAGAGAGAGAGAGAAATCTTGCAGTACGGCGCGTCGCTCTTTCCCGTGCGAGACGTCCGGTGTAGAAAGAAGGAGGGCGAGAGGGGGAGAGGGTTAGATATCCTGTCATCTACTACCCGCGGCGTGAAATCGTCCGTCAAAAGTGCACGAAGAGCCGCTGCCGCAGTCGAGCGGCTAAAAGCGCACCGTACCCCACCGACTACGACCGTATCGATTTGCAATTTGCCAAATTGATAACTGCGGCAGATGGTCACCACCATCAGCGCTGTTGCTGCTGCTGCTGCTGCTACTGCTCTCTCGCCTATATATCGATCTCTCACGTCCGTATATATACTACCACCCGGCGCCTCTCTTTCTCTCTCACTCTCACGCACGAATGCACAAATTTTCGGTTCATGTGTATGTGTCTGTGTATGTGTATATATGTATATATATGTAGGAAGGTCGAAGGTCCGCGACGTCGTTGCTTATCAGGGGTACCGTTGCCGCGCGGCCGATTCTCGTTACGATTTCAGTTAGCGATAGAGCAGACAGAAAAGAGTGTGGGTATATATATAGAAAGGACGTGTATATACGCACTCGGGTTTGCTGCTTATACTGTGAGGAAGAGTCGCTCGCGTACTTCGCGAGCTTTCTTCGCCGTAATAGCTTTCCGAGAATGCAGTGTATATATATGTGTGTGTGTGTGTGATGTGTGTATGTATATAGATAGTGATGGTGTTCTGTAGCAGAGGGCGTATTGTGAGAACCGACGCGCTTTCAAAGTGCGGCTTATTTGTATAGGTTATGACGCGGGGGAGAGAGAGAGAGAGAGAGAGAGAGAGAGAGAGAGGGAAGCAAAGAGAAGCAAAAAAGTATATAAAAGTGGAGAGGGGGTCGCGTGTATTGACAGGAGCTTTTACGACTAGAGGAAAGTTCTTCGGTCCTGCACGCGCGTTTATAATGCCTTTCTCGAGGAAGGCAAACTTGTTTGTTTATATTTCGAGTTTTCAATGCGGGGGTTTCCCTCCCTCACTCCTATATATGCTTTCTTCGACGTCTTCCTATTCCCACCCCCCACTTCTCTATACTCTCTCTCTCTCACTCTCTAGATATATACATAAATATATATAGGTATAAGGGGGAGTTGGGCGATAAACTTAATACCATTAACAGCTCCGTGCAACGTGTATACGCAACTTTTCGATAAGCATCGCTTGCGTCTATACATCGTAAAATATTATGCTATATATATACAGATGAAAACCTTGTTGCTCTGAATTTTGCTCGTGTTTTTTTTGCTATTCCTTAAAATACTTTTATCCCAGCAGTCGCACACTTGCATGCGTATACGGGCGGCGAATTAAAAAAGATATTCCAAATGCCTCGTCTGTCGGGCACGCCTCTCCAGTTAGAAGTTTACGGGTATGCGCGGGCGCGCGGAAGTTTAGGAAAAAGAAAGAGAGAGAGAGAGAGAGAGGAAAAAGTGAGCGTGCTTATACGAATACGAGGGCTGGCTCTTTACGTGAGTTTATATGTATATGTCAGTTTTCTCTCTCTCGCTCTCCTACTCAGAGTATGTTTAATTCTTTTTTCCTATTAATTTTTAAATGCACCGCTGGATCGGACGTGCGAATGAGTTTTCTCTCGCGTGAGTCGAAAGCTGAAAAACTCTGGCGGTGAAAAATAGCTCCGGTGTTCTCTACTCTCCAGACTTATTTCACCTCCTCTCTACCTTTCAGGTTGGCTTGTTTTGCTCATAAGCTTAAATAAACAGCTTATTCTAGTAAGGCTAGAGGAGAGAGGAGAAACGCTTTTGTTCTATAGTTAACGCAAGTTCAGGATCGCTTTACAGCTAAGCGCGCGATAAAAGACCTGTCAATCGTATGGAGGGTAAGGGATAATAAAGTATAAATTGTGATCCGTCGCTGACATAATAAATCTGCGATATATTATTAAAAAAATTAGAAAGGGATTTTGTTACAAGGAAACATTGTAACATTATTAGTTGATATTACGGTATGGCTGCACTTAATTTTGTGTTCGCTATTTTCAAGGGCATTAGCCAATGTAATAAATGGATTTTTATTATTGCGGCCTAACATAAAGAGCGTGGCTGACAGCTAGATGGTGGGGGCATGAATTAAGAAAAGTATGCGGTGCTCTCACAAACGGTCAGTTAAGGTTTTACGGAATTGTTCGTAATTGTCTTAGAGAGAAAACATAATGTCATGTAAAGGCACTTAACGTGGTTTACCTCATTTGTAAACTTAATTGTTACAGACATATTACTCTAACAATTCTATAAAGTATCGAATTCAATCGTACATCTCATGGCACAGACCGTGATACAGAACATGTAAAATTTAATTTCGCAGTATTGAAAAATTTTATAGCAATAAAATTTTAACTTCAATGCAGATAAAATATTTTTTTAATCAAACTTTATTTATTAAAAGCCGTTATATTTGATTTAGTATATAAAAAAATCATTTACCTATTTGAAAATTAACTATATTTTCCCTGGTAGAAATGATCTACCGTTTGTCATCCGTTCGCCAAATTTCAAAGGTTTGGCCAACCGTTTAACCAATGGTTGGTAATAAATACCGCTTATTTCGTTACGGAATATCCTTGCGGTTGGCCAACGAATGTTTAATATTTAAAAATCACGAAAAAGTCAATTTACATAATTTATTGATATAAATAAAAATATTGAAAGCTGTATTAGTCATGAAATGTTAAAAAAAATATACAGGCAGTACCTTACTTGACATAAATAAACTTAGATTAGTAAACTTTTAGATAAATTTGAGATAACTTATATATACACGTATGTCCCATAGCATGATTCGCGCGTCTGCGCAGTGAGGCGAATACCTATTATATATGTGCTTATATCCTTACCGGCAGCTATTCGGAGCACAGCCCGCGTATTATACTGCGTCTATATTAACCTTCAAATAATTTTATTCCCAACCTCACTGTAATTAACAATATTTTTATTAATCTACTGCCGTAATTTTTATTACTTTTTATAAATAAATCGTTTTTATGAGTACAGCGAATTACATAAAATAAAAATAAAATATATTTCTTGGCTATAAAGTTAACTAAATAATAGATAATTCATAGTTAACAATAATACGAAAGAAGCTTATTGTGGTTGAAAAATTTGATCTTTACCTATTTTTTATTCTAATCTAATTATCGATATATAGTTTGTTTTCCTAATCTATGTACAGAAAAACCTGGCCACAATTAACTATATTCGGTGTATAAACTATAGTATACATTTTTTAATCACACGGGTATCTTGCAAATGTTGTCGTTGTATGAATTTTAGAATATACACGCAGCTTTGTTTCTATTTAATATTCCGTCTGTTAATGAAATATCAACTAATTATAATTTTTACGTACAAAAAAAAATCATGCATTTTCCGAAAAAACAGTTACTCTACGTCTAATTTATCTGGATAATACATATTGTTACGAAACATAATATGATAATAATTTGTTTGGTTCAACGATTAATGTTGTTATTTATATATAGCGCATAAATAAATAAATATACATAAAATAGGTTGAACAAGCTGGTGTGAGAGGGTTCATAAGCAAAGTATCACGTCATTATAAATCATGATAAATCGATCACTTTAGCGTTGTAATATAATTTACACGATCTTGAGTGACTTAGCAACAAAATAAAAACATTAACACATTAGCCATACTTCAACGATAATTGTATTGATTAAATTTCTTTTAGGTAATATGAAAATAAGTATCATTTTGCTATTCATGTTGGAAGAAGATTGAATTACTCACGGTGATGAAACATGGTTGTGAACACTTTTATATCGTTTGCAATTTATTCATCGAGTAATATAACATGATATTGACACAACAACATAGTTATTGCCACAAATAATCCCGGTTAAATTTTTATAGTATCAATTTTACTGTTTTTCAGATTTTGCTTCTATTTTTAATTTGTCTCGCTTCTAATTACTTTACATTTTTTGAACTCGATTTCAATGACGATTTTAAGAGTGTTGTTCATTTAAACACGGAATACGGGTAAGTGAACTTGACATTCTCGTACGTAAATTGAAGTAATTTGAAATCAATGAAACTACTTAATTTTTTTCTTTTTAGTAACATATCATTTATAATAATCCTACGATTGAGTTTCCTACCTGATTTGACTTTATTTCAATACCCACATTCGATAATTCAATCAAGCGATCAATCAGTTATGATAACTGTACATGATCTTCAGCTATTTTTTTTGTGTAGTTTCAAAGTTATTTTTGAAACTGAGAAATTTGTAACTACGCGCATCGCCTGTAGCAGAAACATAAAGTAACGAAGATCAGTTATCTTTTAACGGTGGTAGATTTGATCCATGAGTATGGTAGTATTGTTTCTTTATACATTTTATCTAATTTTATAGAAAAAGTTTTCGTTAACGCTAACTCGAAAAGCTAATGCGCCAGAATATCTGTTGAGTGTCGTACTGTTTTCAATAATCAACACGTCCAAACTTATCTCTCAACCTATAGACCAATATATCCGTCTGTTTCTTAAATCAGAACAAGCTATATATATATATCAGGTATAGTGCAACGTGAGTTGTTTAAAAATTCGACAAACAATAAATGTCATTTTGAGAAATCGTGAAAAAGTAAAAAATAATCCAAATGAAACAATAATGTCATAGCTATATTTGGTTTTATAAAGTGCAATTAGCGAATCCACGTTCAGCGTAATATTCAATCTCCGAATGTACATAAAACGACGAATTTCAAATTGTTTTCCGATATTAATTTCCAAAGCATTATAATATGCTTCTCTTTTATATTATGTACATTTTCTCGCAGTTCGCCTGCGTCACGCTACAATAAATAAATGATTCATTACCAAAAACTGCCAGCGCCACTCCCCATATCACTCCTGCTCCCGAAATTCCGTCAAAATAATTTTTTACCCTGCGCGACATACACACTCACCGATTATACTTATCGCATTGCGCGTGACAATTCACACGACTGCACATACACATGTATGCGCAGTATATACCCGGTCGTCTCTCCAGCACTATAGCAATGGCCCAGGTTCGATTACGCGAGCGCGCATACATATACGTATAGGTATATAGGTACGCGTACATAAACTTAACAGTTCAACGGCGTCGTGGCGGCGGCGGCGCTTTATTCAATCCGTAATGGCGCTCTACTACTACGCCTCAAACGTTCTCTGCTCGCGCGATAAAGCTTCCCTCCTCTCCTTCCCCCTTTGGTAGCCCGCCATAGTTTACTGCAAATTGAAGTAGATTATTCGCCGAGTCGATTTTCATTCGTTCGCCCGCGGCCCGGCCGCCGCCGCCGCCGTCTCTACTTCTTATACGCGCAAACGACGGGGGTAGCGGTCGCAGAGGAGGTTCGGAAAGAGGATTTCGAGCGGAAGTAATAGTAATCCTCGCGATTTCTTCGTCCACTTTTCTCTCCCTCTACCTCGTCTCCCCTTGCAAGAAGGAGGAGGAGGTGGAGGAGGTCTGTCCGCGGTAGAGAAGAGGAATCAGCGGTAGCGGCTTATATGCCCGACTGTGACAGACTTATTCTCTTTCTCTCTTTCGAATCTTCGCTGGGCTACTATCCTCCCCCTCCCGGCGCGGTCATTCCTTAACGGAGGGATCATGCGGCTTGTTTATCGCTGTAGCTACCCTTGTTTTATTATACACCACTCTGGTACAATTAAAAGGTTGTGTATATATAAGTGTCTGCAAGCGGTGCGTCCAACGAGCGGAAAGTATATGCTGTACTATATACAACACTCTCGTGTGCGGGGGAATATTTATAACTCGCAAGAGACGTCATTTGCTGATTGTTCCCTCGTTCTTTTATGGCCGCCCATCACATCGTCGTCGTCCCCCCGAAATAACGCGATTGCTGGTCTTGCTGTGGGGGTAACCCGTAACGCGCGAAACCGCATTATCGATGAATGAACGCGCGACTGGAGCTTCGCGAAGGACAAGGCATGACGCTTGCGTCTTTACCTTCTCCTTTTCCCTCTTTTATGACTGCGCGCTCTGGGTTGGAATAAAGCATGCTCGCGCGGACAATGTAATATCATGAATTTTAATGCAGAATTGTTAATGAATTTACCGTCTTGAAGCACGGGGGAGAAAAGACTTGGGTCGGAAGTATAAGGAGAAACTTTTTTTTTTTTTTTCAGTTGCGCGATAATCAGCATCTCTTTAACGTGCTACTCCTTCGCTCCCTATACCGTCTTCATAAATCAATGCGGGATTTGCATTAAATTAGACGCCGCAGGCGTGAAATATCCCGTGAGAATTTGTACGGCACGAGGCAACCAATCTCGTTTATATACGCCCGCGTGTATATGTGTGTGTACGTTATATACACATAGTGGTTTTGCTGTATATAAAGTATTTTTTTTTAATAACAAGAGCAGCGTATTTACGCATCGCCGCGAGTTTTATTAAGAACGATATCGTGTCAATCATTCAATATTCTTCGTTCGATACGAATTCCAATAAATCATATGTATGATGCACAAATAGCAACTTAAACGGGATAATTAAATTTGTTTGCAAAACTTGAATATATAGGGTTGCAAGCAAAAGATCATCTTCGATGAACGCAGCACCGGAATTTAATTATTTTGAAAGGCTCACACGCCCTATACGCGATACCGCATAAACGCCTGCGAAGCACCGTAAATATTTAGCTGCTGCCGTTGCTGCTGCTGTTGTTGTCATAACGTTGTGCTTATATTTTAAACATACAGCGTCTATGTGAACTTTCATAGTAAGTAATTATAATTAAAATGTTTTGGTTAAAGTTATAGTTTAGTTTTCATTTTCTTTTCTTTTTTATTTATACGGGATATCAAACAGGTTGCTATGAAAAAATTTTGTCTTGCAGAGTATAATAGAAGATTTGAAAATTTGTTAATTGAACTATGCGTATTTTTAAAATGCTTTTTCTACTGTTTAAGCTGTGAGCAACCATATATCTCAAATCCTTTTCAATCTCGAAATTTCAATACTATGTTAAGAAGGTACGTATCAGTTTAGATAAAAAAAAATTATTAATAAAAAGCTTTTTCAAATTCTCTCACACATGTTAGCACACGGTTAAACATTATAGTCTGTCAATCCCGCCAAACTTCCGATTCACACCAGCTATCACTGTTCTCCACCACCACCACCACTACCGCCACCGCTGCACCATCACCATCTGTTGCAACGCGCCGAATTATACGCATACATCATCTCGAACCGCATACACTATATGCCGAAATAATTTACGCGCTTTCCCCGCTCCCACCCTTCGTCTCCTCGTCATCCGAAAAGCATTACGCGTTATATTGCACGAATATATATTACATACATATACATATACATTCCGCATACATACCTATATACGAAAGTCAAACCCTACGAGCTCGCGACACAATTACTCATTTTATTTGCTCTCGTCCTCCCGCGTAACATCTTCTCGCTAGCTCCGCGAATTATACGTTTTGCAATTTCGGCGGTTGAGGCGCAGAGCGCGCGTGGATGTAAAATCCCGAATTTCCCTAGCAATTACGCCAGCCCTCGCCTCCTTCCCTTCCCCCGGTAAGAGCTAAAATGTTTCAAGAGAACGCGCGCGCGCGCGCGCAAGCGTAGGGCTTTACCGCGTGCGAAGTATACGAGCCAACATAAAGAGCGGCGTTAAGTAAACTTTATCTCTGAAATTATTTTTAGCCTCTCCTGGATTATTTGTCATGTTGTAAAGTCTGTAATATTGTATTATAATTATTTTAAAAGAGGGACACGTTGACGCGAAATGAGGAAGAGTGTGTTATACGCGAGAAAGAAAGAAAGTAAGAGAGGAATTATAATCATACATGGGTTCGGACAGATTAGAGCTAAGTACATCAGTCGCTGGATTATGCAGAATTATCGTGAAACATATAAGGATTTTTCTCTGCTTTTGACACAAGCTTTTACGTAGTTTTATATAAAAGATTTACACGCATACACACCCATATATATATATTCACCCACATATAGAGTATTTACACGAAATCCCCGTATATATGCGCGGTCCATTCACCAAAGTCACTTGGCAACTTCGACGCGCGCTATTCCGTGTACACATGTATACCCGTACGAATCGGAACCCATTTCAGGTGTAAATGAAAACACTTTTCAATTACGCAAGCTCGCGCGTAAGTGTATACCGAGTTCTCACTCACTCTCCCTCTATACCGGCATAAAGCATCGCACCGGCTATACACGAATGAGATTGCTTCAGAGGCAGGGTAAGAGAGAGAGAGAGTGCTTTCTCTGAGTTATAACACATACGCGTACACACGTATATAATACACTACGCGAACATTGTAAATAAGGTTAACTTAATATAAATCTCGATAACTTAGGCTTCTTTTCGCGCGAGTAGAATGCATCACAGTAACCATAAAACTTGAATAATTTCTATACGAAGTGGTTTGTAACTATACCGAACTAGAGAATTTACGCAGCTGTGGAATTTCAAATATATAGCCGCGCGGTAGCCCAGGCAAAACACGTGTAATCTTCCGTTGCGCGCAATTAAAACTTTTCCTACTTGCTTGCGCTTCCTCCGCGTCTGTGTGTCTATGAACACACATATATATATGTATATATAAATGTGCCTACGTTATTAAATCACACCTATTCAATTACCATATACGCAATTTCATGATTGTGCGTTAGCAGGGAAAAGCAGGAACGGGGGGAGTAGAGCGATAACGTCTCGTCGCGCCTATATACCTCGTTCCGTAACCCCATCGTATTTCAATCGCTGACTATATGCGCGTGCTCGCGACTCGACTTTTATCGCTCGAGATTTTCACTCGCGATCTCGCCAATCCAGCAATTTACGCATTGGCCGAACAGCAGCAGCAGCAGCAGCACCGCTAGCGAGAGAAAATTCCAATAAAATATGCGGCTGCAGCGATGGCGACGGCGGCGGCGGCGGCTCCGTAATCGAATGAAAATTACGACCCTGACAGGCGCGATAAAAAAGAGAGAGAGAGAGAGAAAGGATAAAGAGGGTGGGTATATGGCTGAAGTGCGATTGGAATCGCTGCCATTGCGCTTACCCGGTCACACACTTTGTCACGAAAAGCGTGCGGGAAGAAAAATTTGGGCCAAATGAAACGAGAGTAAGAGAGAAAGAGAGGGAATATTCTTTTAATAAGCGCATCCGTGGAAAATGAAACCAGAGACCCGGGGACGAGTCCTAATTGTCGTCGTTGTCGTCGTCGTCGTCGTCGTCGACGACGTCCCGGGAAAAGACCGAAGAATGATTTAGGCCTGAAGTTCATTCTATTTTTTTTTTCGTTTTTCTTTCTCCCCTACACTACTAACCCGCCTTCTTCTTCTTCTTCTGCTCCCCCCCCCCTGAACGCGACCTCCTTTGTCCCTCTCTCTCTCTCTCTCTCGCTCTCTCCTGCTTTCTCTCGCCGATTCTTTTCTCCGTGGCGCGACAGCAATATCCGCGCCCGCTCTCTTCTTATATTCGCGTGGGCCCGCGCGCAGGGGAAAAGAATGAGCGCTAGGTGGTGAAGAGAAAGAGGGAGAAAAAAAACTTATATATATACTTTCTCTTCGACTTCCTTTCTTATCCAAGAAAGCGAGAGGGAAAGAGAAAGAGAGAGAGAGACACACACACACACGCACACAGTGAAAAAGTCGTCGTATAGGCGTCGGGCTAGAAACTCCGAGCGCGTAAAATACGTGGCTTTTAATTGCTTAATTTCTCACGACCGAACAAAGAGACGACGGCGACGACCGTTGTGCGTCCTACACGCGTGCGCATCTCACCTTCTTCTCTCTCTCTCTCTCTTTGCGTATATACGCTTATATATACACACACACCTTTATACACGCGCGCGCGTGTGTGTATGTATAAGTCTGTGTACACGAAGGGACGGACGATTAACGTGACACTTTAATTATGTCGTCGAGTAAATCTCGGCCCGAAAAGCGAGGGCGTAAGCGATAGCGCAGCTTTTTTTTTATCCCTGTATGTATACAGTCAAGCTGTGAGTGAGCGAGCGCGCTTGGCTGATTAAAGCGGCCTGTTACCACTGTGTCTACTACTACTACCGTCACTGTTGCTATACACTCTGAACGTCTCGGTTAGCCGCGCTGCGTTAAACATACCGTCGAATGAAAAAGTTCGCGTTTCATCATATCGTCGTGGCCGAGTTATTTCGCGATGAAATTTCGGTTATTTCGCGCCATGTCAGAGACTATGGTTAAAACTATGTATGTGTACATATATATTCAATATATTCAATATATTCACAAGGCGACTGCAGAATTTAATTATCGAGTGCTGGAAAAAGAGCGACCATTCGCTTTCTCTTCCTCTTTTGTATTACAACGAGAGGGAGAGAGAGTGAGAGAGAGAGAGAGAGTGACTCGACGCGTTTTTGGTCCGGGGAATTAATGATTCGCCTGAGTCTGTTGGTGACTTGACGAATTTTCGCACGCACAAATGCGACCCGCTGCCACGATGATTAATTTTAATAATCATTTTGCGTTTCATTGTTCATCGCGCGATGGCCATAATTTCGATTGATCATAAACCGAAGATTTACTTCATTGTGCGTTTGGGTGCGTGCGGACACTACTATATGTGTGCGTGTGTGTAGATATTACGCTGGCATCGTAGCGGCGCGCAAGAGAGATAATTGAAACTTGTAACTCAGCGCACGTTTTGTCTACATTAATCTGGCGCGCTGCTGCTGTGATTTCGTCGAAAATACGGTTTTTCGAAAAGCTTGTGTTTTCTTTTTCTCCCCGTGAAGCTTGAGTTTTTACGATTTTCCTTTCGGATTTCCGATAAAGCGCGATATATATACGTCGTAGTTTTACAGCTTTGGCCGTAAAATTGCGCAGTAACATTTCATGAAGATGAAATAATGTTATTTTGTAAAATACGGTTAGAATCACCGTCGTGGTGTACTATTGTTTTACTCAAATTGGATTGTTGTTGGATTTTTTTTTTGTTTGTTCTTTTTACTTTTAGGTAAACAATACTTGGGTAACAACAAGCGTGAGCCTGCTACTGACCACGAGATCGGAAAGGTAAAGGGTTTGGAGATAAAAAAAAAAACCCACACGCGCAGACTGTTCCCGAGTAAATACTTAAGCTTTGAAATTCCACTAGCGTGTCCCAGCTCTGCTGCCCAGTGGCATGTAAAGCAACGTTATCAAATTCATCTGAACAAAAAAAAAAAAAAAGACAAAATATATGTATATATATAGCGTTTTCAACGTGCATCCCCGAACGGACAACTTCACGCTCACTGGCAAATTGCATTTATTTGACTTTGTAATATAACCGCTCGCCGAAATTCGGTTCAAAGAGCTTCAGTTTCATTATTATTCGCAAATTGCTTCGCGGGCTTTTTCCGCTGGTTCGTCAATTTTACTGGTGCGAGCGCGCGCATGTGTGTGTCCTGAAATTCGAATCGTAACCAGTTTGCAATTGCGAATCGATGTGCGATACATTTTGATGTTATATATATACGTACGTATATCTGGAGATAGAGCAAGGTGAGAGAAGGACGAGCAAAAGATTTCCGCGGCAACGACAGCTTTGATTTAATCTCAAGGCGTTTCCCAACTCGCTCGCTCAATTTTATTTCCCTTCTTTCAATCTTGTCGAACGTTGAGTTTGGCGCGCATGGCAACCTCTTCCTCTTCTTCTCTATCACACACACTCTCTCTCAATCTTTACTTTACTTAACATCTTGTTAGACACGGTAGCGCGAGCATGATGATTCCCCGTTCTGCTCTTTTTCACAAATCTTTCGATTCCGCATCAATTTATCGCGATTGGAAAAAAACATTTTTTTCTTTACGGTAGTAAAATTTCGTTTACTATACCTATTATCTATATATATATATATATATATATGTGTGTTTCGTTTTTCTTTTTATTTTATCGGCCGGACCCTGATCCCCCGTCGCTTTTCATACACGCAAACACGCGACGGACCTTCCAGCGTAAAAGAAGAAGAAGAAGAAGAAGAAGAAGCAAAAGAAAAAATATGAAACATTACCGTATTTATGGCTTCTTTGCTCACGAGATACTTTGCGTAAGACGCGATCGCACATTACACAGGCCCCACGAGCGCGGTAAAGGCTGCGGAAATTTAGGGCTTCGGGAGGGATGGACGATGGAGGATAGCCATAGAAGCCGTTTAACCCGAAATGAGAAATCCTTTAGCGCTGGCCACGCGCGATTTTTTACGTGATGGGAATCCGAGACCTCTACATATATATATATATATTCGCGTGTATTAAACGAAAGATATAGCTTTTTGCGTTGTTTGCATGTGTTTAGCAAAATTGAACTGTGGCGATCGTGGAAATTTATGCACCATTAAGCTGCTCCACTGACGCACCCAGTTTTGCACGCAGATATCGGTATATTTCTTTTTTATATATATCAAGACACACGAGGTCAACATCCCATCCGGGGATCGAGTTTGATTCTATAATCACGGCTCAGCGTTGAGTTTGGATGGGAAGTAAGAAAACAGGTATTTAGTAGCGTTAATAAGCTGTACTGTATCGACTATGTGAAATTTATGTAGTCACTGGATTCATGCTATATATAGCTATGAAAGCGTAAAAGAACGAGTAAGAGAGAAAAAATGATTATCAATATATATAGTACGCGATTGTATTAATTACATTTGATTAAACGGATTTCGTTTGTTTTGTACTGTGGTTTCGAGAGAAAAGTCAATCGATCATTCGATTTTACACAAACACAAAATTGAAGTTTCACTGCCGACACGGAGGATTGTGGAATAACGACCCAGTCATGTTACAACGCAGGATATTTCACCATATATCACTCCCGTCATCCAGTGGCTAAAGCCTCATCCCCTGATCCAGCATTTGGCTTCTAACAAACGTCAAAATTAAATTTTAACTTCGTTCGCTGCAACACACGAATTCCATTCTTTTCTATATACGCCCAAACGTAAATGTCACTACACTATACATACGCGGTAATAAAAATTTATTCAATAAATTCTATATTCTTATTAAACATTCAATAGTCCCACCCAACAGTGAGTGTTTCATTTTCGGTGCCACTTGAAAAAAAAAAATTTCAAAAAAGCATTTCGTTTTTTCAAGTATACGTGTAACGCTCGTTCATTAAACCAAAAAAAAAGAGAAAAAAAAGACAAGTTCTCGTATAAGAGCGCGCTTTTGCACTTTACAGTACTATAGCCACAGCTCAGAGCTACAGATATTCGCGGACCGTAAATTAATGCAATCCTCATAACTCTTTGAGCGTACTATTTTAATGAAGTACCATCCCCTAGATCCCTCTTCTTACCCTCACCATTCTCCTTCCTTGACAGTTACACCGCGCGCGCGCGCGCCCCGTTGAAAGAAATCGGTGAATCTGTTTGCGCCCTCGAAAGTGAGCAAAGTGCTGCTCTTATTCCTCTGCCACGAGAATTTTTTTTTCCCTTTTCAGCCTCAGGGCAAAAAGTTTTTTTTTTCCTATCACCCGAAATTTTCGTCCGACCAGTGCTGCTGTCATATATACCCGAGAAGTTGGCGCGCGCTTTGCACAAAATCACCGTCAAGCTACCACCGAGAGCTTTTAAGCGCTGTTGTGTCTCTTTAAAAGTGGGACGAAAAAAAACACACACACACAGACGCCCGTATCATACACAGAGAGATGTGAATGAGAGCGCAGTTAGCACCCGCTTACCGGAGACACTAGCAGCGAGGATGAGTAGAATAGAGCCGGCGGTTGTATCCCACCAGCGTCTTCTCCGGCCGGTGGTTAGTCCCGGTACGACTGTGCTTCTTCGGCTCTCTTTGCCCATGCTTCTGTTCTTGTCGTTGACTGATGTTGTTCTTGTTGATGATGATAATGATGATCGGCCGCGCATATCGCCGTTACCGCGCACCGATCACTCAAGCGACGGCAGCCTGTCTTCGCAACGACAGCGCATCTCTTCCAGCTACGCACCGTCTCCTTCTTCTTAACAACAAACAACAACAAAACCAACAACAATAACTTTCCACCTTCCTCCCGTCCGTCTATCCTTCCTACCACTTTCTTAACACTTTCTCGTTTTCTCTTCCCTCAAGCTTTCGAGACCAATCACACCAAAACCAACACCGATCTCACTCTTATTTCTATCTCTCTCCTTCTTTTTTCTTTCTTTTTTTTTTTAATTCAAAACAAACAAAAAATCGTTCGCGCACAAGGTCACTGTGTCACGTCAGAAAAAGCGCTTAATAGTAACCGTACATTTCTCTCTCTCTCGCGCGCGGGCGCGCGCGTATTCGTAAACTCCCGCGCTTACTATTGTACAGTATAAGCGAACGAGCGACGGAAGTAGACTGCTTTTACTACTCTTTTGAGAGGGAGAGAGAGAGAGAGAGAGCTTCTCAGAAGCGCACACCCGCTCGTCCGCGAGTCTCCCCACGGCTGGTGTCGAGCGGCTACTGAGCGCCCGCCGCAAGCACGACGCGAGCTTCCACTGCGTCGACGCCGACTCCGGAAAGCTCAGCCATTTTAGACCCCCACTGAGCTGCGCGCGCGCGCGCCCGCGCGTTCGCACGGGCCGGAGAGCGGGGAGACACGACAGAGAGAGAGAGAGAGAGAGAGGCGGAGGGAGAGTATAGTAAAGAGTAGCAGCAGCAGCAGCAGCCAGCGAGCTAGCCTCGTTCTCTCCGTTCACCCGGGTGATTGATTGGCGCTGAAACTTGGCGACTGATTGAATCTTTTTTAACCTTTCGATATGTGCGGATGTCTATATAGATATATATATATGTCGGTATATAGCGATGCGCACACACACATACATACACCCTCATCCTATACTGTCGTTGCGCGGCCTCGTTTCTTCATTTTCCCGTTGCTGCTCGCGAAATGCCGTGTGCCGCCCCTGCTGCTACCGCCGCGGTACCGCACCACCACCACCCCACTTTTCCCCCCTTGCCAGATAGATGTGTATATATATATATATATATAGGCAAGAGAGTGAGCGCAGTGTTGTCCTGTATTTCCTATCCTAACAGCGCAGCTGGGGCAAATTCGGCGGTAGCGCACGACCGCGGTACCGCAAGCCTCAAAGAAACGGCTTATTCGCCACTCGCCGGCGTTTTGCTGAATGGAATTTGCGTGTGTTTGTGTGAGAATGTGAATGTGTGTTAGTTATGTACGGGCGACGGCTGTTACGAGAGGCCAGGACAGACGAGAGGTCTGAAATGCAATTCCGTGTGTGCGAAAGTGCGAGCGAGAGAGAGAGAGAGAGAGAGAGAGAGAACGTTTTAAGTGCAAGCACGAACGTCGACTTCTATTTATTCCCGCCAAGTTCTTCGAAAAACCTTTTGGTTATTCGCGAGGTTGTTGTACGTGTATCCAGTACGCTGAAAGCTCGGTAAAACCATGTGTGTGTGTGTATGTGTATGTATACTTTGGTGATTTCTTTTTTCTTTATCAAAGCTTAAATTTATTTTTTTTACGTATACGTGTTAAGCTTTTATACGCGAAAACAGTTAAATAACAGTTTATACTTACCATACGTTGCAAAGCTTTCACAGCAAAAAGTTACGTATTCGTTTCTTTGACTCAACTCATGTCTATACGTGTGAAATGAAAAATTGTACGATTTTCTCGTAGGTAAACGATCAAATGGAGTAACAACATTCAGAATAAATTGTGTAAAAAATCAGCCCTTCAAATGGTCTCGTTCGCGAAAAATTGAATAAATTTTTTATTTCCACGCGCATAAAATCGCTATCCAATACACCGTACGAAATTCATGGTCTCACGCTCGAGAGCGTCTTTTACGAGCGGTAACGGAAGACACCCCACCTCCTCTACCCTCTCGCACACAAAATCTCTCCCCCATCGTTTCCCCCCTTCCCCCCATTCAAATGGTCGTTGCTCGCGTGGTAATGAGTCACATTTAATCGATACAAATCTTTTCCCCGAGGCAGCAAAAAGCAAACTTAAGGGCGAGTGTATATGGGTACACACATAGAGAGGGAGAGAGACAACTGGCGATCGTATATAGTAAAGGAGGATCGGGAAGAAGAAAGAAGAAAAAAAAGGAGCGAAGGAGGGTGGCGTGGCCAGCACCACGCGCTCGCGGAAAGGCGAGAAGAAGCCCGAGGACGGGTGGTGGTAACATGAGCAAGTGGAAAAGGGTCGGACTTGGGTGTATGGCTAAGCTGCGAGCGAGAGAGGAGAGCTGCTGCTACTGCTGCTACTGCTGCCCCTTAGAGGGATGCGGAATTCACGAGCGCATTCGATCCTTTCTCCTCCTCCTACCTCCGGCGCGAAGTATATAGCAGCGCAACCTGCCAATCACCGGCTTGCGGTCGCCCTGCGTGTGGCTGGGCACCGCGCTCTCTCGAAAGCAGCCGAGACAATGGC
This sequence comes from Torymus tubicola, assembly GCA_035583055.1. Taxonomy (NCBI): domain Eukaryota; kingdom Metazoa; phylum Arthropoda; class Insecta; order Hymenoptera; family Torymidae; genus Torymus; species Torymus tubicola. The sequence goes on along the minus strand of JAWWEQ010000055.1, from coordinate 15,816,634 downwards.
TCTGACATTAATTAAAATCGAACTGAGCGTACAGGGCTAATCATGTGCGGTGCTTGCTATACGGCCTGCGGCACGTATATACATATACCCGAGGAGTGAAGATTCGCGTAGCAGCAGAACAAGAGAGCGTGAAAATTTCTTTCAGCGTCAGTATAGTAGACTTCTTCCTTCTTTTCTTTTGCTTGTTTTTTCTTTGACTCTTTCTTTCTTTTATTTGCATTCCTCACGGGAGGGGGTAAACGTGGATTATACGCTCGATCGGCACGCCAGAGGGAACTTTTAATTTCGGAGTCGCCGGCAACGACAGGAGGGTCGACGTGGTTGCGCACACCAGCTAAGTGGGATCCAATGGAACTTTACGGTTACATCCTTTCGACACCCAACCCCCGGGCTCTAGCTACGCGCGCGCGCCTCTCTTTTTCAATCTCTTCGCGGGTATCGAAAACTGAATTAACCGTAGTTAGCGACCGCGCGGCAATCGATGGCTTTTTCAATCTGCATTCTCGTCGAGTAATTTTTAATCACATTTGTGTCGCGTGCTCACGCGCGTTCCTGTGATGATTTTCTGTGTGTGTGTGTTTTTTTTTCTCTGTGGACAATCGGTGCGTTTATAACTTCGTTGTGACGCAATGTGTCCACGCTTGCTTTGGTATGGGAACCAATGTATGTTTCTGTGTATATATACGATATATTAATTTACGGCCGATCACATCCAATCACGGCAAAAGCTTTTAGCAATAATGTTGTTTTAACGGTATATTTTTATATTCCATTCGAACTGAAAATTTTTCATACATCAACGAATAAAAACGATTCGACAATTTTATTTACAAGCTAGTGGTAAAAATAAAAAAAAAATAATGCAATGCTATAGTTATTGGTCATTCCGTGCTATACATAGCCACTTTGACGCCAGCAATTCATTCTCTTCTGTTCTCGTCTGCAGTTACCGGAAAAACAAAAAGCCCAGTCGTACATCCTCGCATCGGGAACCGAAGAAAACTTGAAGTTTCTCAAAAATAAGGCGAACGCGCGCGTGTGCACTACTAACGTTTCGCTTCACTTACACACACACACACGTCTGCAAGTCGTTTCAATTCAGACGTCAAACGCGCCCGTCGATCTTTCGTTGTCGTCGTGTTCGTCGTCGTCGTCCAAGTGCGAATTCCTGAATTCGCTCGCACGCCCGGCCTCGCAACGCGAAACTGTCGGAACTGTCGAATGGCATTCAAAGAGCGTAATGTTAAAGTTGCGCGTGGAGCGCGCGAACTACAGTAGCACACGAGAGTTAGACAATACGAAGAAAGTTAGTAGCGCGAGTCGCCCAACGTTTGCGGCTTGTCACTAGTATAGAACGCTTACACATATGTATATAGCTATATATATACACACACACACACACACACGAGGACTGACTAATGAGCGAGCTTTTCCAACTATAAATATCGATACCACAAGGTGGAGTTTTTATTACACGCGCTGATTCGTTGTCCAGTAACTTGCGCGCTTGCCTATATTTACACGCCGCTACCAATTAGCAAACGATTTTGGATGTATTCAGCGCTTGGTAATATACGTTTTATTATAGAGTTACATGAGTGTATATTTATTGTTACACTGAGGTAATGTAATCGATGTATAATTGTAAAAAAAAATAATATAGTCAATGTAATTAAAATGTTTTTACAAGTTTTGTATTGGAATAGTTACAATATTTACACTACTACTGACCTTAGTTAATGAACTTAGATATTTTAACATATTGCCATATTAATCATAAAGATACCTTCTTTTAGTGTATTTCATGATTCTATAACAATTACAGTATCAGTGTTTTATAGTAATATATAATAAAATTGTTTTACCAAAGATTATAAAGAAAGGATATTGAGGATGGGTACAAAGGTTCAGAAAATAAGCATTGTACTAGTACACAGCTGTTTAGTAGAAAATACAATGAAAATCCATTTACTATATTTACAGGATGCGAACATTGTACACAACTTTACACTCGCATAATTGCAATATATATACTTACGGGCTCTCGATGAGGGATATACATTATTACTATTATTATTATTTTTATATTAAAGAATGATAAGGGCGCAGCGAGCACACGTGTGTGATACATTATTGTTCTTTCGAAGGACGTGGCGGGTGTAAAAGCCGGGGATAAAAGAAAAAGTCCCTCGGCCGTCCTCGTATACGTGAGCCGGCGTATAATGTCTCATCGACAGCTGTATAAATTGCATATTTGACGGATCCGTAGGTGCGTGTGTTTGCAGTAAGGATGGAACATTACTCTTCCTTCCTTCCATCGTTCGCTTCACGCGTGATGTCCCCTCGTACATACGACGCTAGTCGATAATGGAGCGAAAGTAAAAAATTACGCGTGTATCCTTGTGCGATGCCCATTCGTCTTGGAACGCAAGATTAGCTTCGTCGCCGTCGCTGTTATTGAGTCTGTGTATGTGTATAAACGTGTAAACGTGTCTGTGTTTGTGTATCTGACTCTTGCGCATGAGTGTTTGATTGAATAGTGATAAAATATTTTTGTACATAAAATCGAAGTCTATATGGTATACAACGTAGTATAGTTTTCGACAACATAGCAAAGTAAATCGATCAAAGAGTTTTCATTAAATACGCGTAAAAAATATACATTTGTATATATTATATATATTTATATCGCAGGCCAGTGGCACGCATTTTATCATATCTATACGAAGCATACTTTTGACAAAGCTGATTCAACGTCCCCACGTCTTAAAATATTAAAAAAAAGATGAAGAAGAAGAAAAAAGAAGAAGAAGAAGAAGTAGAAGTAGAAGAATAACATCATCGCAGTCAACTTGATCGTGCCGAAATAGCAGCGGCTTGTTGGATTGCGCATCGTTAACTTAATACTACGAAAGTTCAACTTATGTAACAAGGTACTTAAAGGCCCACGCGAGCGCCGCAGTTATGTGCAGGAGTAAGAGAGACGGGACTGTGTGGGTGTATATAGAGTAAATGAGGAGGAGAAAAGTTTTCGGCGGACTTGTACGAGAAAAAGAAGGCATTAATTCTAACTCCAAGCCGCGATCGTTAATTTTTTTTTTCTTCTCCGCCAACCGCGACTCATAGAGGTAGGGGGGAAACGAACGTTTGTTTGTTAAAGATTCGCGATCTTCGAGACTCATGATCACAGATAATATATAATATATGTATATGGGAAGATTCGACGCGGTAAAAAATTGAGAAAAAAAATCTCGTATTTTGTGCGCGGCATATAATAAAAGAGGAGCAAAAAAATCCTTCGTATAGAAAAACAAATATTGCGGTTTTACTTTTCACCGAATGATTAATATAAACTGACATATCTTATCACAATTCTTCGAGTATAAAATGTATGTATTCGAGTAAAGTGTAAAAAGTACAACAAAGGGTAAACATAATTATTGCACTGACCCGTCCTCATGCACATCATATGTATATATATATATAACTTCGGCGCACGTGTGGGTCTTTGGATATATGCAAAATTCGCCTTATAATCGTACAATCTAATATAGTGAAACTTGTAAAATTCAACGCTTCGCTTCGACTGTTTGCGATCGCCCGTATAGGCGGAGTCGCCTTTGCGCTCCGCAGTCGAGACTGAAAAAAAGCGAGGCGCGTGATAAATTATTAACTCCTGCTCATTTCGATGATAAGAATATAACCTATAATTATAATCTGTATGTATATTGAGTCCGAGTGTAGAACCTTGGCATTGCGCAATGTCCACGACGGAAAGAGTAAGAGATAAAAGCGTGTATAGTGGCACGCACGAATGCGTTTGATGATATTTATGTGATGACTAAAAAAACTTACGTAACCGTTACCAAGATGAAATGCGCTTAATAAAGAGACGACAAGCGGCGTACTTTTTCGTGTGTAGCGATGACAAAAATATAATATGAAGGAAAAAAAGTAGCGAGTGCGATAAACGCATCCAGTTATATAGAATATAGCATCAGATGCCAACACTTATCGTAATTGCCTGACTGCAAACTTTAAACATGTTTACAGTTTCTCTTAGCTAAGCTAAAATTCCCACGATTGCGTTACAAAAATATCGATCGCATAGCGTTAGTAGTTACATATATCTATAAATATTATGCTGTCATAACAATCGACTCTCCATTATTGTATTTTTCTCTTACCCTCTTGTTAACTTTTTTTTAATTTTTTTTTTTTTTCAAAAATGGTCGTCGTTAGCCGTCTCTTCTGCAACACTTGTGTATATGCATCCACCTTATACGTATATATATTCAGCGCGCATGACAAAAGTACCCGGCAGCCCTTTCTCGCGCTGATTCGCACTTGCTCCTCCCTCCTTCCCTCCCCCCCGCGTGCTCACCACGTTGTTACTAGGTCGTGCCAAGGGCCTGTGTGTTTGTCTCGCACCACCACCCCACCCTTCCTGCTTTTACGCGGAAAACGAATTGTAATACAGTACATCGTCGACGACAAAAGTGCTAGGTTTATTTTTGTTACACGCAGACGTGCTCTTTCAACCGTGTTTAATAAATGACGAAATCATCGCGAAAACTACACGTTAGTGTGTTCAGAAAAGTGTGTAATATTTCTTTTTTTTTGTTTTTATCAACGCACATCTTTTGGGTCTGATTTTTTCCATTCTTTGTATACTTATAACAATTAAAAAATGTCGTTGTGACATAACTTCTTCTATCGTTAAAATTTTTTTAAAAAAATACGAGAATAAACCTTTTTTATGACTTTTAGACATTTACTTGAGAAACAATCTGAACAATCTTTGAAACAAAATACAAAAAAACTACATAGAGAGGACACAAGCTCGAGCTTTGATCCTCATGTTGTATGCCTATTTGACGCTCAACTTTAAATATTCAGAACTTTAGCAAAACTGAGAAAAAACTTTTTTCCTTTATGTAGTTCTATATTATTTAGTACACCGATTACGAAAAACTAGGCCTGCAAGATGCGTTTTAAAAATAATTTTTATCCTCATTTGTGACCGCGTTAAGAGAGTTTTCTTAGCGATTTCGTCAGGCACATATGCTCGCTGTAATAATAGTATAATAACCAATTAATAATAGTAGTAATAATAATAATAATAATGTTAATTAACCGTATCAGTAATGTTAGACTTATTGTGCTTATTGTTCGTGTAAATATAAAAAAGATTTATAGGCTTTAACGCTTGTAAAAACATGTCACTTTCGCCCACGCCTCGTCCGCGTAAAAATAAAAATCACATCGTCAAACTGGAGTATCGTTGAGTTTTCTCTATCTATGTGTAATAATTGGCCTTCGATCAATCTCGCGACGGACGGTACATAAATCTTGGCACCGGGAAGCAGTTACGTTTTGAAAATAATAATAAAAAAAAAAAATTGTTACCATATCTCTGTCATTCTATTAATATATACTTTTTATATGTATATGTGTATTAGATGATTCAATTAGGTGAGCTATACGCGAACGTTACACGATAAAATTCTCACTTTATCCTTCTCTCCATCCCCCCTCTCCATACCCTTGTTTGTGCAACAAATACGTCGCGCGAGCGAGTTTATGTAACGTAACAGCAAAAAGACAAAGGATTAAAACGAATTTTTTTGCTTTAAAAAACACAAGAGGCAGAGGAAAAGAGAGAGAGGAAGAGAAAAAGTGAAAAAAAAATTCAGGACCCGCACGTGTATATATATCTGTGCACCCCCGCGAGAGCCGCAGGGATCCCCAGTTGGCACGTTACAAACGCTGCGCAGTTGCGAGTGTGTCCAGTTCTTCCTCCTCGCTTCCTTTGTTTTTTTTCCCGCTCCCATCCCCCCACCCTACACATGCAACATAACATTTTTATATCCCTGACGCGTGGTCGTCTGCACGCCCAGAAAGTCACCGCTACATAACAATTCTTTTTTTCTTTTGGATAATGATGATGACGACGATCGATGATGATGACGACGACGATGACGATGATGAAGAGACGCGTTATTCACGACACTTGTTGGCCGCGATTGTTGTGCCCGAGACGCGAGCAGGTATGGCTGTGTGTATGTGTGTATGGATCTGCTGTTTACGGCGGTTGCGCCAGTAGTGCGTCTCAGGATTGCTCCTCCTGTCAGACGTGGTCGCCCCAGATAGTGGCCCACTTGGACTTGTCGACGGAGGCCAGGTAAGTGCCGTGCGGGTACCAGGAGACAGCCGTGACCGCATCTCTGTGGACAAAAAAATTCACAGTCTGTTGTGTACTGTGATTCAAAGAGGAGAGGGTGGTTTTTTTTTATTGTTCATCACCATAAGCCTATATACTATACTGTTTGCAATGCGTGCTTTGACACGATGTGATGTTATGGATGTGCGGGTGATGAGCTTTTTATGACAGAGAGGGGGGGGGAGATGCATTTGTTCGTACGCTAATATACAATGCTTAATAAGCGTGACCTGATTCGTGAATTTCGATGATTGTATGTGCTGGGACCATACGTTTAATATGCTTTGTGCGCTTATTCGTTTCTGTTATCGAATTGTTCGCATACGTAGAGAAAGAGACAATGCCATGTGTTGTTTAAGTTTGAATGGTAATTAGATTACCGTGTTATTCCAGTTCGGATAATTCATAAAGTAACTAAGCTAAATAATGGATTTGTAAAGTACGCTCGGAGATTCGAAATTTTCGATTTTCATCGAGTAAACCATGCCACCGTGCACATGTGAAAGACTTGAAAAAGTACTAACGAATTGCAATTTCTTGTGTTGAAAAAAAAAATGGAATTATTGTACGCTATGTATTAGGATAAATACTTCTGCGATTTGTATTATACAGAAATGCACGTATATTAAAATACCTTGTGCAAAAGCAATATTATATTTGCAGAAAGAAAGCCCATAAAGCCTCACAAGTAAAGGTTCCGCGAAAATGGCAGAAAACCTCGTTGAGAGAAAGTTTGTTTATCTCGGTTTCCGAAATCTCTGAAATCCGGATAACATGGACGTTGAACAAATAAAAAAAATGTACATAATTTTATTGACGTTCTTAATAAAGTATTTATGAATCTATTCAAAAGTCCATTATTTACCTACAAACAAAACACTTTCATTTAGTAGTAGAAAAAGCAAGATAAATATTTAAAAAAAAAACAGAAATTCTTTGTTTTCGTCGTGAAGTTTTTAAATAGGTCAGGAATATTTTCTAAAAATATATTTTAATTTCCAATCCAACCATATTTTTCTCATTCCCCAATAAGCTTATATAATGCTAGTTATGAGAATAATGTATAAATAAAATACGTAGAAAGATTATATTTTACTTTATTTGTAAAGTGAAACAAAATTATGAACAATTTGGTTTTACATAATATAGCATTGATGAATTTAGATTTAAGAGTTTATTAAGAAAGCTTGCTGCTAAAGCAGTTAACAAATGTTTTTCAATGACATTACTATTTTGGCCACCTGAACCAAAATATCTATATAAGCCGGACGTTTCAATTGTAATAAATTACTTGAAAACCCTGTATCCGTTAGATAATTTAAGTTCATTCAAACTGTCGTTATAAACAATTATGTTGTTAACCTTAAGTACGAATAATGGCTTAAAACAATAGACGAGTAAAAAATTAGAGGATCAAAGCATTTTCAACTTTTAATGTATGCTTTGCGTCAATAACCATTAAGATTTGCGAATAAACAGTTAGTAGGTGGATAAAAATAGATTGGATAAGCGTCTACTCCTACGCCTTCCAGAAGGGTATTAATCTAGAATAATATGTACGGCAGGTTGGACTGATTATTAAAAAATGTTTGCAAATTTTCATAACAAGACTTTATAATTATATTTTTTTTTGTAAATTATATTAAATATAAAAAGTGTCATTCTAAAAATTGATATAATCTAAATCACTACTGGTTATCATCTTGAGAACGAAACACGAAATATAACTGTACGATCAGTGGCTTGTCAGTGAAGTTTAATAGCAATTACAAATAAAGTTTCGTTCGAAGTTATATTTGTGCACACTCTAAAGTACTGTTAACTCTAATAAGGAAGAGTAACAAGTTCTAATCTTTTCAAATCGCGGCTATACATATCATTGCGATTGAACTTCATTTACAAGTAAGTTCGTTGAATTATGGCCAACTCGTACTTGAAACTATTTTTAAAATTTTGATTATACAGAAAATTGTGTTTGATATTTTGATTTCAAGATATCTTACGTAATAATATAAATAATCATGATTTTTCATATTTATTAAATTGTTACGTTTAAATGATTTTCATTGTAGGAGGAAATACGAGTAATAAAAGAAGAAAAATTTGTTAGTCAACTAAATATCTATTTTTTGTTCATTCAAGATACCCATAACAGTGAAATACGACTTGATAGCACTCTACGGTGTAAGTTAAGTACGAACAAATAAATGTATTTTCAATATCCAAATCAACTGCACTGCGTGAAATTGTTTACATACAGTACGAAATATATTATACATCCTCGCACAGTAGCTATGCCTTTATATCGCAGAGTTTCTCAGTTCGTCAATTGATCGAGCGCGGGCAGCCGCTATAGCCGAGCACTTTGATTGATTAGGAGCGATAATGACGCGGTGTGTGCGCGGGCTCGTGTCAACTATGGCCGCATTTACGCGGAGCACTATTACCGACGGTAGATTATTATTAAATTCAATCTAACTCGTTCGTTAGTCTATATATATAGCGCGGCAGCTCATTTTAATTTTTAATTAGAAAATTGAAATAAAAGTTTCGAAAAATGGTTATCGCAATAATGAAGAGATAAATTAAACGACGCTGCGTATAATATATATGAAAAGGGTATAGCTACCGCGTGTACGCGCCCGCGCGTTCCTTTTGTACTGTGTGTTGATATACGGGGACGAGTTCCCCTTTTCGGTATGCAGTCATTAAAACGCTACAGCCGCGCGCGCGCGCGAGCGCGGGCAGGTATTTTAATTAATTCGCGAATAAGAATTCAAACTTGAGGAAGTCGCGCTTTTTGTTGCTCACAAGCGCGTCTTCGGGATAATTAATCCAACAGAACGATATAATTGTTTATTGACTATTTTGCTTCTGTCGCTTTCGAACATCTATATATACGCGATATTCGCATTTTGCCTCGCTAATTATCAACTATGGCCACGTGAATTAATTAACGCAGCTAATGAAGAAAACTTTCAATTAATAGAAAATTATAATTTAAAATTGTAGAGTTAACGGATTTTACTAGTAACGGATCATAAAATATATATAGAATCATCTGAACTGACGCTGCGTAGAGTAGAACGCCGCTGTATGTCAGAAGGGTATATCCGTTTGATGGGCAGCTCATATATAGACAGCCGGTTTATGTAGGTATTTTCTAATGCGTCTATATAGGGGACGAGGTTAGTGCGTGACTGACTAAACTTAGAAGGGATATTTTGGTCGTTCACCGTATTTTCAAATTCCGTGTACCTATAATTGTTAGAAATTAGATTATACATATTATCCAGATTGTTTGTCTTGTATAATTAATGTACAGTTACTCGTTAAATGTGCTTCCGTGAAATAAGTAAGCTTTGATGTTTAAATAGTATCAATCACTGTCAGAAAAAAACTTTTGATAACATTTTTTTTGCGAAGAAGTAAGAGATGATGTAATTTTTTTTAACTCTCTAATGTTCGAACAAATTTTCTAGTGAATAAACATTGTGGCAAAGTTGAGAGATGATTTATATGATAATTTTCTTCTTCATTTACGTGATAAAAGGTTTTTTCAGTTTTTCGAATTCTCTCGACTTTTGTCCAGCCAAAAGTTCTTTAGGCAAAGGTTTGGGTCAGAAATGTCCTATCTATTTTGCATAATTTTAAGTTTATCATACGAATAGTCCAAAAAATGTAAGAAAAAAGTTAATGTAAGTAAAATGCGTTTAAGTTGGCAGTAGAGGGCCAACGATGCAATGAACATCATCCATTGAATCTATAATATTAAAATTATGTCTGTAATCTCACAACAAAACCTTTCTTTCCTGCACTTAATATATCAAATAATTCTAAAGCAAACTTATTCCGAGAATTCTCCACTTCACTTTCGTCACTCGAAGACTCGTCTCTTTCCGCAGTGAATACATACCGCGGTGACACAGCACACCCACCTCCGCGTCTATTATACAACCGCAAAGAGAGAGAGAGAGAGAGAGAGAGAGAAAGGTTCAAACGTGGAATCGGAAGGCATTCAGTCAGTTACACTTAGAAAAACGATTCTCCTGTTTTCAAGGGACATTCCTCCCGAGAAAATCATCGTGCTATAAAGAAGGATTCCTCCTATGCCAAAAAATTTCTTCCTGCGTGACAAATCATCATCTTGCTATATAGGAATATTGACTTCTTGTTGCAAGATAATTCCTCCTTCCACAACAAGATATTCTCTCAGCCCTATTTTTAGCGGAAATCCTCCTCCAACAAGCAGATTCTCGTTGGTCCAAGAATATCATTTTCTGAGTGTTCCTTTGCGCGCATTTCGTCGTGATGCTGATTCGCTAACGGTGTCTTTCTCCGCCACGGTAAACTCGCCCGAAGCTGCACTCGCGCTCGCAAAGTCGCCGCGTCATTTGACTCGCACAGCTCGCGCTTGCAAGGGTGACATTAACTGATTTCGAGGCCTCCAGGGTAATTCCGTGCCAATTACGCTGTTCTCTCTCTCTCTCTCGCGCGCGCACGCGACAGAGGGATTGTGTTTTCAACCGCGCACATACATATATATATACATACACACGCACCGCCAGGAGGCAAAAGCGCGGGTTGGGCATATAATGGACCGGACCCAACGACAACGACGACGACGACCGTTACTGTTATGTGACTACGCCGCGCCCCGCGTGACTTTTTCACGCGTAGTTTTTTCGCGATCAGAGAGGCAGACCAGCGACTCCCCCGCGAAAAGTGAATTCGCTCCGCGCGCGGCTTTCTGTGTTTACGTATAATATACGTATTCCCGTGTGCGCGCGAGAGAGAGAGAGAGAGAGAGAGAAGGAAGAGGGAAGCTGGTAGATATAGAGAGAAAGAAAGAGAGGGAAAGACCACCGTTACAGCTCCCCGGTCTGAAGCAAGCCACTCGTATTATTATTTCGCTGTAAATCTTAATGAAGGGAGCGCGCGCGCGAGCGAGCGAGCGTCAGCTCGCGCTTTATTTCATTTTTCTCGGAATATGAAGTCACGAACGAATGGAATTCGAAATTATACCGCGCATATGCGCTTGTTTGAGATTCTACCATACGGCAGTAGTATGGTATATAGCGGAGCAGCGAGAGAGAGAAGCAACAGCAGCCTCGCGGCCCTTTTCTTTTATCATTCTGACACTTTAATTGGTTAATAACAATATCTAAACGAAATTGCCGACGCTACCCGTTGTGCCGTATTTTTTGTCACGTTCCGAGTATCGCGTGTATAGCTGCTGCTGCTGCTGCTGCTATTGCTGCTGTTTGCTACAGCGGTATAGTATATAGTTTCTCTCTCTCTCTCACTCTATGCACGTTGGCGAGCAGAGGGACCGGGCGCAAGACAATTTGATCTATTATCTCCTAAAATGAGAGGAGCTGTTCTCACTTGCGGCGTCGACGACGGACGGCCAATAGACCGGCATCTCTCGTTGGACAGCATTGTTGTTGTAGCTCAACGTATATATATATATATCTGCAACTTCGTAGAGGTAACGCGACATGGCAATTTTGGGAGATTTCTGTATACAATGATACGAATGTATATATATATATATACGCATATACGTCGACTATGTTGCTTTGAATTTTCTGCAAACCTGCTGATGTTGTTAACCGCAGATTGTCATATGACATCCGGTATAGAGACGTCTTTACTTGCGACAAGGCAGGCGTCCGTACAACTTTGCCGAGGGAAACATGGATCTCGTTAGAAGCTTGAGGTCTCGCGTGTGAAGATCCTATACATGGTTCTACATTGAGTTCTTCGTTCGGCTGATGGGGATAAGAAACACAGTGGTTTCGCGTGTCCACTCTTATATACGATGATTGATTGGTTCCTCTGTGGTTTCTACGCGCGGTCATACAGAAGGCTAACAAGAAGGCAATAAGCCTTCGACGTTTTATTTGTGATGAAAAGAGACAGTCTCTGCGCTTATGTTAACTGAAAAGATAAGTGCGTGAGAACCGTATAGATGAATGACTTATTTATACATCACATCCGGTTAGCAGACGTTGTAGGAGAAGTACAAGAAATAATAAATTCAGGATAAAATGGGACTGTAATATATATATATATATGAGAAAATCCAAACAAGTTTTATATATAATAAGTATACATATGGTGGCCTCCAAATCCGAAATTATCATACAATTCAAAATGTTATTGTCTCATTTCTTTTTTTATGATTAAAATTTTTTGAAAAAATGGTAATGAATGCTCTTTTTTAATCTCAGCCATAGAAGAGCCTAAGATTTTGAAAGAGCTTTCATTAGCTTTTTTGGAAATTAATAAATATTGATTTCTTCAAAAGTTATAAGAGTTTGAAGTTGTAGTTGAAAAGACTTAAAAATAGATAAATCGTAGGAATCTGTCGCTATGACACTAAAACTAATAATAATGGATTTTGGTTTGGATAGTCCATTAACTTCATTGAGTGTGTATGTTATTAGAAAAACTCAAATTAATTTTGATTTGCTGTTTTCTACTTTTTTGTAGAAATTCATTATTATTCATAATGGTAGAAAAATATACTGGTAAAAGTGATCGAGCTGGTTAGATGAAACTTTGAAGAAAGCTGTATCAACCATCATAAACGATACCAAATCGATCAATTTTATTTCGAAACAATACGTTATACTTCATGTGACTTTGAGAAGAGATATACGTTAAAGAAAGCTGTAGGCAAACAAAAATTAACTAAAATCTTCTCTTCCAGCCCAAAATCAAGGTGGGAAGTTCAAGTTATAAGTAAATGTTTTAAAGCAAACTTCTACTTTTCCACACACTGAGACGAGCGTGTAAAAAAGTAACTTAGCTACTTTTCTACACGTTCGTCTCAGCACGCGGAACAGTAGTGGTTCCGCTCGTGCGGGAATCACCTACGCGCACTCGTATCGTAATGTACTATTTCCATCTCATGATTTAACAGACTCAGCCATATATATATATAAGCCTCTCCAATGGTAAGTCATTATACCTCAGTCATATATCCCACGTCATAATTATACAATACACAAGAGGTACTACTATAGCGATGCCACTTTTCATTTATTTAGTAGCAAAGACCCACGCCACAAAATTATGCATTAAAGGGACTTTTGCTCCAGCTCTAATTAAACGATTTAGTTAGCATAACAAACACACCTGTGAGGGTAGCGCAGTAACAGCAACGAGAGAGCGTCCATTATTTTAGTTACCGTGTTGTAAACCCACCGCGCACGCACGTCATTACAGGCAGCGGCGTCATTAACGACGTATTTTTATAGCGAGCGTTCCGAAAGACACGTATATATATGTATAATCAACCAGCAGAATGTATAAACCATCGGTAAAGTAGGCACGCGCGTGCGCGCGACCGGAGCCAATTTACCTTTTTTATACCGCACGGTCGTCGGTTTCTCCTCTCCTCTTCGAAATCACCTTATCGAAGTGCCATACGTGGACGGCAGGTTGCGTAAAATACGTTTTCGCCGCGCCTATGTGCTATATTATACGCGCGTACTAATAATAAGCGTCTCCCTTAATCCCCCGAAAAACATAGAGCCTCGTCGTATACAGAACGCGGTCTACAAATTTCATCTCGCGACAGATTATAATACGTATATGTGCCGCAGCGCATCCATACACACACACATATACATAGCATCCAGGACACTTCTGGAGGTAGAGCGAGACTGAGAAGGAACGTATACAGAGGTGCCGCACGCAGCGTTGCCGGCACGCGCGACAATGGGCGCTTTAATGAAAATTACTCGGCGCGCGAGCGCAATCCCGAGGCTCACTCTCTCTCTCTCTCTCTCTCTCTTGCCGGCGCGTATTATACAAGCGAGCGGTGGACCCTCCCCTTCATAAACGCGAGCCCTCTCAGGAATGCCTTTCGCGCGAGTGTGCTATAATGCATTGTACGCGTCCGCGCGCGAACGTATCATCGTTTTGTATAACACTGTGTGTGACACGCGCTCGAGCGCAAGCTTGCCATAGCGTCCACACGGCGTCCATAGCTTGTGTTTCCGTGTCTCAAGGTCTTAATTGATCGATGGACTGTGTATGGTAGAAATAGAGGAGGAGGAGAAGGAGGGAGAGAGAAGCGTCCGAAACGAATTGGCCGGCGTGGAATGACCGGACGGTGACTTGGCGTTTCTTCTTCGTCCCCGGTGTACTGGAGTGTGTAAGGGGAGAGATGAGGTTGTTCGCTCAGCCGCTCGCGCGGGAGTATAGTCGACGTGTAACGAATAAGCGGTAGAAGCATCGTATATATACATCGTAGAGATAAATTGCAGCGTATATTTATATATTTATGTCTGTACAATACTACAACGAATAAAAAGATTCATCGGTCTTGTTCTATACATATATATGTACGGAGCGAAAGAGAGAGAGAGAGAGAGACGTGTGTCGTTCGTCGAGCGTGTAACTACTGGACAATTCTGAACTAGATTGTTCTATCGGAGCTTGGCGGTGGTGGCGTGCCTCTTTTTTTCTGTCGATTCGTGCGGAACTTGGTTGTCCGGCGATGAATTATCTTGTTTACGAGCTGCGAGGGCTTATCTTGTATACAGCAGCAAAGTTTCACAAAAAGAGAGCGAAAGAGAGAAAGAAAGAGAGAAAGAGAGAGAATTCGAAAATGAGATCTGATTATGTATATTCCGATACGATATATGTGCGATAGGGTTTAATTATCGTACGACAAAGGTATCTATGTATAATTGGTGAACGCGCATATATAGCCCACGGCTAATTGTAAATTTCGATATAGACATTTTCAGAATTCATAATTCACTTCTAAAAATTTAACAATTAATCTTTTTAACAATTGTTCGCAGTGAATTTCTCTATGAAAATTATTCGCCTAAAGCAGCAGGAAAAAAGAGCAATAAGTATTTCAAAAATCGTTAATCTTCACCAGCTGCGATGAACAAAAAATTGAATTTCAAGCGAATATATTACACTTTAATTTATCACGCGAGCCGCGAACCCCGTAAACCCCAATTATTTTCATTAAAAAGTACACAGAGTATAATACTTTTTAGCGCAATAAAAGCGACGAGCCCCCGCTCTCTGAGATTATTCACACGCGGGCTTTAATCTCTCTCCGCGAGTGCGCGCGCGCAACCGCGCGGATGCCCAAAGAAATTACCATGCACACACACGTTCCCTCGTCCCCCCCCCCCTCCCTACACCACTGCGAGACCTCTCAAACTTCTGTCTCTCTCTCTCTCTCGTTCTTCTTCTTTCGTGCAAAAAAATCGAGAACGGAAGCAGGTAGTATATAGGGCCACTCGAGTTCGCCTCGGGCACACACCGCACTCGGTAAAAAGCAATAAAACAATAATCAGTCCCGTTCGCGGCCGAGTGGCCGAAACGCGCAGCGATGTTCTTCCGCTCTTTTTTTATAATCTTCTTCTTTCTCTCTCCCTCTTTCTCTTTCGCGTGCGCTACTGACGAGCCAAAAACAAACGGAAATTTTACAATGACCGTAAAGTATATAGTTGAGTGCGTACAATATACGTATATATATGAGCAGTTCTACAGAAATAGACATACAACTGGTGTTTAAAAACAAAAATAAAATTGTTTGTTAAGGGTATATCTAAATAGACGAACCTTTTTCGGTTTTGCAGGGGTTTTTAAATGTAGGAAAAATTGCGAATACGGTTTATCAGTTGCTAAACTTTTTGCCCAGAAAATTAACTTGAATGTTAAAGAATTATGATTCATAGAATAGAATATTGATATTTTGACAAACAAATTATTTTCTGCCTCTTTCAAACGCTAAATTAAAGAAAGTTGCGCTTTATGAAAAGTTTAAAATCAAGTCTTATAAATCTGTCTTCTCTTTCTTTATTATCAATCGACTTCTATATAGGTCATTTTATGTTATTCGCGACTTGAAATAAATCATCATATTTGCCAAATTTATGGTAGTTTAACGTTGAAAACAGACTGGAAAAATATCAGATACGAGTTCGAAACAGAATTTCTCAATTCTTTGGTTACTACACTCATCTATTCAATGGCTATGCTCTCTCTTTGATAAGGTTTCTATTATTGTTCTACATACGATTGGCATGATAACAATGTCCTCGTATAGATTGTAGAAGAGGACAAAGATTTCGGAGCTTGTAAGGTCATATTGCTAGTAATAATCATATAGTGAAAATAATTTACTTGCAGAGTCTCAGTAAGTATATTACGTTATTTTTTATCTATTAATAAACGGTGGAGCTATTTTACTTCTTAAATCTATATATAATTAAAAAAATTAATAACATTTTCCGGACTTTGAAAACCGAATACCTTATTTTTTTTTATGTAAAGATAAAATGAAATTGTAATAGGTATTTTACAAAATTTCTACGTATTATACATATATGGAATTTATTTAGTTTCCGTTATAAATTACAATTCAATTTTTGTAAAAATGAGAAAAATGTAGTATCAAATATTTTCAGATAAACTTTAATGACTTATTAATAAAATATTTTTTTATTGAACACCATTTCAAAATTTTTATATTCATTTTAGAATGATAAATATCGATTAAAATTAATTTTGCAAAAAATAACGAAAGTATTCGGTTTTATCCTGAAAATTATTTTACAAGGTAAAATCGAACACATTCGTTATTATCGAATGGCATTTATTAAAAATATTTTTTGCCTATCATATCATATTCTCAATAACCAGAATACAAACAAATTCTAGATATATCCGTGGTTGAACAAAGTACATCGAAGAGTATCATTTTTCTGGGACCAATAATCAATTGTTTAAAAATGGTTAAAAGTAGCACTAGTTTAGTTCTAAATCATTCCACCAAAAACAATTTAATAAAAAATTTGGAAAAAATAAAATAAAAGAGCGAGAGCTTTCCAGATCTTTTTTCAGAATTAGAAAATGTTGAATCCTTCAAAAGTTACGTGAGTTTGAAGTTGAGCTTAAAATAAACAATTATTCACGAAAACGGTGTGAAAAGGTCAACAATTGTCCCTGCCATTGAGCACGTGTATTTTAAAATTTTTAGGCCCATTTTTCGAAGTTTTTCGCAACGTTTGTGAGATTTGCACATATATACCTATACGCGCGTAATGCTGGATTGCGCGCGAGTAAACTCAGCACGGTGCTACGTATATACAGCGCGATAGTGTGAGAGGTCGACGAGCCTGAGGCTCCACGTGTATATATGTATGCCATCCCTCGTGCGCGTGGCGCCCGATTGACGGTTATTATAGAGAGCGCGCACAGCGAGCCGATGCTTCGAGTGATAGGTGCGAGGCACGGCACGCGATATGTGTACACCTACCTGCTTGCACATGGGCGCTTTGAATCCAAAATAATTTCAATTTTTCTGTTCTTTTGCCAAGCGATATAGAATATAATGCGTTTTTTGCTGCCATATAGATTTGCAAAAAAGAGAGACAAGCATAAGTAAACATGGGGCGGGTTAATTTTGGACTTTCCGGAATGCGCACGCGGTCAGGCTAATCAATCATGGGACCGCGCGGAGAGTGCACTTCGATCGTTTTTTCTTCCTACTGATGCTGCTGTACTCGAGAGTAAGAGAGAAAGAGAGAGAGAAATTTCACAAGACAAGAGACGTTGAGATGAATAGACGTTAAGGGATTTTTTTTTCTCCCTCTAGTGGAATAAATTATGTCTGGTAGAGAAAGGAAAGAGAGAGAGAGAGTGAGTAGGACGATACAATTACGTGTTAATGACCCGTGGCGCGAGGTGCATGCCCGTAACAGGTCATTGACGAAGTGAGCTCTGCGGCTGCGGTGTGGCATAGCAGGAATGACGTTACAGGTGTTTTGGTGCCAGCTGATGTTACGTCATCGGTATTTTTCGGCACCGACACGCGTCTCTAAGTGTATAACGCATACGTGATATGTACAATGCTTATTACGAGGATGAATAGGCTACAGAGGAGGAGGGAGAGAGCGAGAGAGAAAGATTTCTTGAATAAATTAACTGTGAAAGATGCAATTATGCGTCAATGCGCCTGACGTTGCTCGCCGGTACCGCCTCATTGATGTAGCGAGACCACACTTGGAGGAAAAAATTAGTATAGTGATGCTCACAAGTGTCTTTTATCATGACGCAATGGTGTTTATTAAAAACATAACAGGAATCCATTATTGTTCCATTGTTTGTTTATAGTTTTTGTTCGAGTATTAAATTTATTTATGTATTCAAATTATAAATATAGGAAATTCTATCGCCTTGGTAAGTATATACATATATTTTTATATTATATACGTTATTCAGAATTTAATATCCGCACGTGGCTGTACAACAGTGGAGATCCGTGACTTCCGGTCGGTATAGTTTTGTCCTTCTCTTTCTCTTCCGTAGCTAAATTTTTTCGCGGAAATACGCAATTTCATTAGCGCCAGCGAGACAGAGAAGGCCGGACCTAAGCATGCGTTCATAATAACATTGCGTGGACTCGACTGCGCCCGGGATTTCAGCCATATTATATACGAACATATATCCAATCTCTCACTCCCTCTCATCCTCGCTCTGTACATATATACATAGAGAGCGAGCGAACCCTTAATAATGCGAAATTGTGTGCAATCGATCACGCGAGAGAGAAGGAGAGAGAGGGGGGAGAGGATGGGGGTTAGGAGAAATGGGAAGAAAGCCAGGAGGAGGAGGAGGAGCAGCAGTAGCGAAAGCCGTCGCAGATATTATTAGTTCGGTTAGAAATCACCATTGAAATCTAATAACACACAGAGCGACCTGATTGATCACTGTTTGGTGTCCTCTTCCCAAGCTTGCGCGCAAGCACACGATGATTAGACGCTTTCTCCCGGGGTAAATAAGGAAAAGCCATCGCGACTGCGCGCCAGTGGAAGAGAGATAGCAAATGCAGGAGAGGGAAACCGTGCTAGAGATTGAGAGAAGACGTATTGCGCTCGAAGGAAATCGACTATACGTCTACTGGCATATGTATATACATACACCGAAGTCTCGGACAGTCGGACAAAGTTTTAGCTCGGATAGCCGGAGAGTCGCGAGGCCGAAAGAAAAGTTCCATAGCTCGCGTAGAGTCGACTCGCGGTATGGTGGTGCCGGCTGGGATACTCGAGGCGGCTCGAAGCGGAATTAGAGACTTCATGCGCATACGGGCTTGACGCGTAACGAGGAGGTATAAATTTTTCAAAGTCTGTCGATTTTTAAGATGCTCATAGTGACTGATATATAGGCGAGTTTATCGTATTGTCGCAGATTACGGGGTGGTGCCCATGATGTCGCTTGCTGGAGTGTATTGTAAAAAAGTCCAGTGCATTGTACTATGCTAGAGCTGCACGATGCTAATGAACAAATTCACGGGAAATATTTTCAAATTAAATTTTTTGTATTATTCTCGGACGATGTATTTAGAAGCACTTGCGTTACGTATTCGTTGTAAAAACTAGATCTTAAATACCGTGTACGAGGAACTAGATGATTAAAAGATTACCAAAGATAAAAATTTTATATTATATTTTTACTCTTTTTATCTGTCACTTTATACATATTAAACTTTGAAAAGAGAAAAATTATAATTAACTTATGTGTAGCAGTTACTAACTTATGTATATGAATTGTTATCCAAAAATTTTAGACAAACCACCTACATAAAAATGATTATTAATCTAGACCAAACATTTCTGATTCCAAAATCGTCTTAGACAAGATAAAAGTCAATTCGAACTAATTTGAAGGCCTGAGTGCCCTTGATATGAGTTTATCTCTAAAAAAACTGAGTGAGAAGGATAACATAACTGATGATAAAATACCAACTCATATACGATAATACGACTGAATTTTTGCGCTAATTCCATTTTGTTACAAACTTCGAATTCACTGGAAAATTTCAGTTTCGGTAAAATTAAAAGGCTAGATCCGTTTTTTGTATGTAAGTCTAAACTAAAGCAATATTGTAAAATTAGAATGTCTTGAAAAATGACTACATATTGCGTTGTGAAGATTCAATCAATGACAGTTAGCAATTTAACCCGAACTTTTTATCTCCGCACAGTGGCGTTTAATTTTTAACACCTCGTTAACTTTCCAACAAGTTTTCGGTGCGCGACAAAAAAGTAATTGTTCCAACAAGTTGGCCAGAAAGACCAATACTAAGCGATGTCCAATATTGGACGACTGCTTCTTCGGCCGCTATTGACCTTAATTCAAAGTTCAACAACAAGTATGACAATTGGTACACCTCCGACAATTAGTCGCCTATTGTCGCTGTTTTTTTTGCTCTCGTTTTACCTTACAAATGTTATATCATTTATTTTACAGACACACTGTTCAATATTGAGCTCGAACATGCACGCGTCTGTGTACGCGCGCGCCTCATTCATATTTACCAAACGGAATTACAAAAGCCGAGCTGAAATGCAATTTCGTCCTCGTCGAAAAATGCAATTTGCACGCACGCACAAACATATATACATGATGCAACTAGAGTAGCAAGGAACGAAAAATACTCGCGTCGAGCTATTTTCCAACCCGAAAGAGACATAAATGAAAGCCCGTATCTCGCGTATTATCAACGACCACTACTTCCAACTCTTCAGTCATATCCAAAGAAACTCAAAAGCAGCGTGTATATATATATAATACATCTCAACGGAGAGCAAACTTACAAAACGGGCGGGCGTTAAAGTTAAGGCGGAGAGGGAGGAAGGTAGGAGAAAGAGAAAAGGAGCGGCGGCCCGTCCGCGAGTTTCGCGAGTTGTCTCTCATGTAGGCCCCTGCGTGGTAGTAAACGCTGCTGAGAGACGAAGTACTAGACGTCGCCGAGCGCTCGCGCGCGTCTTGCCGTCGCAGTGCGGGCGTTGCTGCATGCCGCCTACGCAAAACTCACCGCGAGTAATTAGACAACGGGGCTGTCGAGAGGAGAAGGAGGAGGAGGAGAAGGAGGGGGGGCAATGAGAGAAGGAGACAGACTGGCTGACTGCGTGGTGTGGAATTACACGCGAGCGAATTTAATGGTAATGCGGGGCGAAGTTAAGCCAACGATCCGTGCGCGTTGCAGTGTCTCGATCCTGTCCGCGGGCGTTCTCCGCACGGAAATACAGACGCGCTATATAAGCTGCAAAATTCTCAACTAAATTGTACCTATGTGTAAGGACCTTCGTCATGGAATTTAATTACGGATGAAAAAAAAGCCAGAGAGAGAGAGAAAGAAAGAGAGAGAGAGAGAGCCAGTGAAATTGTCGAGATTGTATATGCATATACGCTCGTTCGTTTGTTCTCCTCTATATAACGCCGCTGGCGAGCGTTTGACGAGCGCGTAATATGCGCCTGGCACAAGTCTTTTCTCGCTGCATACGAACGGGCATGAATGAAAAAAAAACGAGATTTAACAGCAACCCGCCAGGCGATATCACGTGTATGAGTTTTTATCGCACGCGCGTTTAAAAGGCACGGAGAAGGATGAGGCGATTTAATATGTTTTGTTATATATACGGTATATAGGCGAATTCCTATAACGGCTGTGTGTAATATGTTGGCGTATTTATATGTGTATATACGAATGAGATTACGCGAATTTATTTTAATCGATTTTGTGCGATTTATCCGCCCTATAACGTGTCATGGACTCGGATAAGAAGAGGTGTGCACGAGGTATTTGACATTAACACAGTGATCAGAGTACCGGAATAGAATTTTGGATCCATTAGTTTAAGCCCGGGTTTCGTATATTGTTTACCTGAATTATTCATTTTAATGAAGTCTACCGTCCTTTTATGCGTAACGATGTTAACAATATTTAATTTATTGCTATACCAATTGATGTGTATACAAAGAGCTTTATATATAATCATATATAAAGCTCTTTGTATATACACGTCAACTGGTATAGCAATAACAGAAATCCTTGGTAAATCTACCAATTAACCGAAAATTTTCATTTTGGCTTAACTATGTTTCAACCAATAATTTAGAATGTGGATGAAAATTAACGAAATGTAGAGACAGCAAAGGTTTCGATAAATTATAAATAACTTTCAATGTGTATATGCATTTGAATTTATCCACCTGTAGTTTATTTGGATATTCAAATTAATACACAAATATACAGACAACTGTAATTATATAGATTTAATATATAATTTCTGTGTGTTTTCAGTTATTTCGAAACCCTATAATATAACAAGTGCGCGTTACATTACAAAAGCATGCGTTATATGCGTATTAATAAATAAATCGTGACAGGTGCATACCCACACACACACACACACATACACACCGCCACATACGCGTGAAAGAAACATTGCTGGCTGCTAACAATACAAACCGCGATAACCGAGTGAAAAACGCTGGGGCGGGAGAGAGCTGCACACATGCAGGCGCAGTTTCGCGCAGTGGCGATGATCTATCGGCCAGATGGTGAAGGCGCTCACGACGGTGGCGGCGGTGCGGTGGTTGGCGTTATCCCGGCATCCTTAACAGGCGTCGAAATACCTAATACAACGTTATTGCTATGCACGTGTGCATGTGCATTCATATATTGACATGCATATGTGCAAATCTCACAAACGCTGCGAAAAACTTGGAAAAATGGACCCAAAAATCTTTTTTCGACTACACCTTCCAAATAAGGGTTTTCTTGTTGGTTAGGGTATCTAGAAATGATATCTGTTGTTGAACAAAGTCCATCGAAGGATATCATTTTTCTGGGACCAATAATCAATTGTTTAAAAATGATTAAAAATAGCACTAGTTTAGTTCTAAATCATTCCACCAAAAACAACGCAATAAAAAATTTGGAGAAAAGAAAATGAAATTAAAGAGCGAGAGCTTTCCAGATCTTTTTTTCAGAACTAGAAAATGTTGAATCCTTCAAAAGTTACGTGAGTTTGAAGTTGAGCTTAAAATAAACAATTATTCACGAAAACGGTGTGAAAAGGTCAACAATTGTCCCAGCCATTGGCTACGTGTATTTTAGGTATTTTGAAATTTTTGGATCCATTTTTCGAAGTTTTTCCCAGCGATTGTGAGGTTTGCACATATGCGCATATATGCGTATGTACGTAGAGACAAAATGAAAAGAAACCAGCGAATGGTCGCGAGATTGACGGTAAATTATTTAGCGCGCTTTATCCGCTCCACTGTGTATATATAATAGGCGAAAGAAACTCTCGCGGTATAGATAATCGGTGCGAGCGTTGCGGATATATATATATATACATATATACACCGTATGCATGTGTGCACGCACGCGCTCGTTGTAATTATCTTATCTTATGGAGACGTTAATGTTCATTTCAAATGGGCGAGGATGCTGCTGTTGCTGCGACCGCAGCTCTACTGCTGCCGGCCCATGAGAATTTACTTGATTGGCATCAGAAAAGAAGCTACGCTCGCTCGCTCGCTCGCTCACGGGTGCAGGCGACGCGCCGCGGGAGAGGCAGATTTATCGTCTCCCTTGAAATCGCGCGCCCACAGATGTACCCGGAGACGAAGCAGAAGCACAAGAAGACGAAGAAGAAGGAAAAGAAGATTCGCTGTAGTAGTAGTAGTAGTAGTGTAGTAGTAGTGGCACTAGTAGTCGCGAAAGAAGAGAGAGACCGATACACGAAATCAGATATTTCCCCGAGAATTCCGTGCCGATTCTTTCTCGCGCGCTTCGCTTTTTCACCTATAATCGCCTAGCGATCTGCCGTCCGGACAAGAGAGAGAGAGAGAAAAATCTTAATTGTCCCTCCTACGCCCATCGCGTCTAATGGGCGACCATCAATAACTAGAAGCCGGAGGGATGGTGGTGGTAATAATCAGTTGTTAGGATCTCTTTAAAAATCACCCTCTACACGCGTCAATTCGATCGCGCAAGAAGGACTTCCTTGTGAACAGCGGCCCTGTAACAGTTCCTGCAATTTGTTTTTAGAGAGCGCACAGAGTGAGTTCCGCGTTCGAAGGGGTCGGGAAGGGGGGAGAAAGGGAGAGGTGCTGATCTGACAACGCGAGGCTTTTTTAAATATTATGCACCTGAATACTTAATTTACGCGCGCATATTTTACGCCTGAAAATACTTGCGAAGATGCTGTTGTGCGCATGCTCTTGCGCGGTGCGCAACTTCGTCTCGCGTATGGCCATTTCTCTCGCATAAAGATATGATGGTGTAGGAAGTTGCGTTAAAGAAGCTTGGTATGGGAGTGCTCATACGAATGGCAGCTGCTAAGATAAAACTGTGCGCGTGCGTTAGATTGAATTGATAGGCGGTCGATTACATTAAAAATTCATATACGAGCTATCAATGATTTTTTTTTCCTTTTAAGGTCTGACAGTTATGCAGAGGTTGGGGATGTAGTTAAACATTATGTCGTAACAAAGGGCAAAATAGAAGTTTTTTGTGAAATACAAAAAAGTATAATGATATGAAAATGTTATGTTATAGGAATACAAAAACTGTATTATTGGGTGAGGGAGCAAAGGTGAAATTTATAATGTTAGATATTATTTACTATATCTTTGCGTACATTTATCATTTATCTCGAAGTAAAAAACTTTCTCTACTACGCCGAATTCACACTACTATCACCAGCGTCCGCCTAAACATTTCTCTCTTGCAGCATTCGCACAAAAGAGGATCAATCCATGTTTTTCAATTGGATACGCGGACAAAAGCTGCTCTCGGTCGCGCAAGCTCGTACGGGGGAAAAAGGACAGTGGCGAACGGACGAATGCCAGAAGTGGTCCTATCGAAGATAAAGGCAGGACTAATGCAAAGCGATAAAGGGACGGATGGAAAAGGACGACGACAGGCGAGAAGAGGAGAGAAGAGCGACAAGAAGCGCACGAGCTCTCTTCACTTGGAGACGAAGATAAATGACATAATATCGCAGAGAGCCGGTCGGGATCATTGCCGAGGAAAACGAAATCAACGAACGAGAGGTGGCAAGCATGCGATCGATAGATCGACACGAGCGATACGACAATGAGATCAGGGCTGATCTAAAAGAGAGAGAGAGAGAGAAGCCAAGAGCCGTGAGATTGCTTTACTTTTCTCACCTCGCTGCCGCCGCCCACGACGCACCGCCCGCCGTTTCGATAATCAAATTCTTCTCTCTTGCTCCCTTTCTTTCTCTCCCTTCTTCCTCTTCTTTGCCACTCGCAAAATAAATTTTTATTGCAGCTAAAGCTGCTGCCGTGATTGACCTGTGGCTCGAACACGCAGTTTCCTACCACCTCTGTTTCTCTCTCTCTCTCTCTTGCTTCAGCAGTCGCACCTATATATATATACCAAATACCGTATAGTACCTCCACTCCTTTGACCCCCATCTCCTCGGTATAAGCGTCTTACCAGTACGCGGCCGCGGGGCGTCGCGCGCGATCGAGTAGCAATCCGTATTAATGAAATTCCCGCTAAGACGGCCGCCGCAATCGTAGTGCACTCTCCCGTTCGCTCGGGTTATTAATGGAATGCCTGATCGCACGGTACGTATAAATACTTATGTATATATATATATATAGCACATCGTACTGCAACATTGCGATACGTCGTCCTCGCGTGAGTTTCTATATATACACATTTTAGTCAGCAGGACGCGTATTCGATCCTCGATTGCTCCTCAATTATGCCGTGCAAGCTTTTTAACTGCGTCTGTATTTTCGGGGACAATCGGCAGTCGCGTTTGTCGTGACTCGTGAATGTTTATATTATTGTGTATGTGTGTGTGTGTGTGTGTGCGTATGTGTGTGTGTATATATATATACACATATATGAAAGGGATTTCGATATCGCGGTGTATAAGCGTGAGTGCACGCGCGTTCAAAGCATTAGTGTAACTCTCTGGACGAAAATAGCCGCTGGGAAACATTTTTCGTATATATCGCAGCGCACATGTCGGCCGCGCGGTGTAAAATTAATTGTTTTTATCGATTTCCGCGCGATGTGTTGCTCTTTTTTTTTTGCTCGCCCTCGCGGCCGATTCCACTTCTATATACTGTACTATCGCACCCAAAATCGAAATACATATACCCACAACCATATATATATATATATATGTACAAAGTATACATGTATTACACACACATATATCTCATCTCTATTTCGTATCCGCCTATTCATCTTCCGGAAATAGATATCCGTATTATTGAAACTATGCGCGTTGCGCTCGCGTTTGTTATTGCCAGTTTGGTTTCTGCATTATGGATATGGGCCGCTAAGCCGTGCAAACGACTGTATTTCCCTTACCCACCCTCTGTGACCAGAAACGAAAATATTCACTTCGATATGGGAACAGGAGTGGAGGTTTCGATAATTTTCTAAATACTAAATTACAAGAGAACAGCAGTTGCAGGGTTTGAATTTAAATAGAGATAATCTGACTTATATACAGTGGTAGCATTAAATTAATGTAAATTACAGATAAAAGCGTTTGTATCTGTCAACCTCGGAGGGCGTTTCTCGAGTCCCCACGGGTTCCTCTCTCTCTCTCTCTCGCTCTCTCTATCTTTGTTACATCAACGTTGAATCGAAAAGCTTTATCATTTCGTGTCCGAGTACGCGAGCACGAATGCGAGAGGCGGTAGAATTGTTCGCCTACGCGGAGAGGAGACGGACAGGTACGTACATATACGTATGTGGTATATTATATATCTATATACACATACTCGTACGACAATGAGGACGAGGCACGCGCTCGCGTTAATATATAACGCTAAACGACCGTCGCGTCTACGTCTGGATATGTATGTATATGTATATGTATATCTGTATATACATATATGTATATATAAGCACTTGCGCATCTGCCGCGCGCACACGCGGCCTGGCTAAAGCGCTTTCATACAGACGAGCGAGCGCGCTTATTAAGTTAGAGCGCCGCTGGAGATTCCAGAGCGTCAGGGCGACAGAGAAAGAGCGAGAGCGCACGCGCGCGCGCGCGCGAGAGAGAGATGTACGTATACGTACGAATTACGAAGCACACCGCCGCTGCCGCCGGCCTTAGAAGGCCGCGGCGGCGGCCAGTCGGCCAGCGCTAAAGTAATAACAGCGAGCGACGTACGTGACACCGGTGCACGGGACATTTTTTCGATACGTTCTCTCTCTCTCTCTCTCTCTCTCTCTCTCTCTCTCGGGGTGTGTGTATATACACAGAGAGACCGCCCGCCAGCGACGAAGCTGTGTTTTTTTTCTACTTTATCGTTTTTTCTTTTTATACCGCTGTCGTCGTGGAACCGCTTTAGGTTTTTCGCCTCCCTTGCGCGGACTTTTTGGTTTTCTTGGACGCGGGGTATAGCCCGGGAAAAATTCATTAACGCCGCGTGGTGGGAAGGGAAGAGAGAAGAAGGTCGACTATCGCTGTTTACTGGCCAAGGTAAAAGATATATGTGTGTATGTGTATAGTATAAAAGAGGCATCGGTGTAGGTTATTAGTGCTATACATCGTATACGCAGCACCGGTATTTTAATCCGTATTGTGCGTTGTCGAATACCGTTCATTCAAAGCTTTGTTTTGATCTGTTACGAGTTATTACGAGTGACGCAATATACACATACATGTGTGCGTGTGTGTGTAGATGATGAAAATTTTTCCAGAGATAATCGGGTTGGGTTTAGAAGCGTAACAATCGAAAGGTAATCGAGTCGAATTGGAACTTGATCTTCTTCAATGAACAGTACTCATATTACGTACATAATGCAAAGGATAATCGTTTCGACGCAATATGGTTTTGACATTTCCGAGCTAATCGATCAATTAAAGGAGGTCAAGATTGCACGTAACATGATTCTAATTCAATAAAAACAAACGTAAATTCTATCTCTCTATCTTTTGACCGTATTTCGTATAATTCTATTCAATTCGTTGTTTATATAACAGAAAATTTACGTATATATATATATATATATATATATATATATATATATATATATACTCGTGCGCGCGTATATACACAGAGACTAGGGAGAGTCCCTTATATTGGAAAAAGATCGACAAAATCAAACTGAGCAAG
>JAWWEQ010000055.1:15702462-15788345 GCA_035583055.1 Torymus tubicola | reverse complement strand
AACATATGATAGTTTTTACAATTAAATAAAAATAACAATTATCTAAATATGTACCTTTTTAATAATGTCAGAAGAAAATGGGTTCCCTTTGGGAAAATGTATATATTTTGGAAATATTCTTGAGAGATTTTTTAAAGTTAAACAAATTACAACACTTATTATACATTGAAACCAAGTAATAAATAATGGTGCATTAAGATGTATTTTATCACTGGATAGTAAGGCTTTATTAACAAAAACCATTAATATTGACACTACCCTGGAAGAAAAGAAAATGTTAATATATTTTAAATCTTTGCAATGATTTAAATAAAATAAATAAAAAAACAACAAAAGTAAAATAAATTTTTACATACCAGTAAAGTGCTACCACAAAACTAATATACAAATATTTATGCAGCATTTCTGTTTTTTGGATCATGTTGGCAAGTGTTTTTGAATTTTTCACGAGCTTATTTAAAAACTTTTTTCTCTAGTTCTACCAGAGTTGAATATACTCTGGTTATACACGTAGATTTGTCAATATTACGAATTAGTCATTTTAGAACTTATCTATATAAAAGTAAAATATTTCATTTGTAGGTTATATAAAAATAAACAAACATAGTATGACACTTCTATGACACTTATAATGTATTAAAATAGAAAAACTAAAACTATAATACCTTCGACGTTACTTTATGAATAGATTACATGTAAAATATGCAAGATAAAAAAAACGGGTATAATACACAAGTTACAAAATATGCTTTTAAAGTAAGATAGGCCACGCGGCACACACTTATGTCTTATCTTCGTGATTGTGTGGGTGGTGCTCATTTTTATCACAGGCTTCTAACAAAACTATAACGTGACGTTTCGCTATACAGAAGCTGGGCTGTGAGTTGTGACCGCCTGTCGGTCCGTCAGCGCTTCGCTAGTTTTTCTGCAATACATTTTCTGATTTCTGTATACAAGCTTCTTTTTTCCTATATATACATATATACTTAGATGTCTATGTGTAATCAATAAGTATAGCTAGAGTGTAAGAAGCATTTGATTTTCAAATTATTGAAGAAAACAGGAAATCCTAATAACATTTATTAAATAGTGATCAACTGATCACGTACTATTTCGTCTATACTATATCATTATAAACAGGGCTTTTCTACAATGTAACCGTTACTAAGTACT
Organism: Torymus tubicola; assembly: GCA_035583055.1. Taxonomy (NCBI): domain Eukaryota; kingdom Metazoa; phylum Arthropoda; class Insecta; order Hymenoptera; family Torymidae; genus Torymus; species Torymus tubicola. The sequence goes on along the minus strand of JAWWEQ010000055.1, from coordinate 15,787,172 downwards.
GCTACTTGCTAGATTAGATGTTTTTATTACCATAGCTTTTATCATCTATTTAATATACATTCCACGTAAATTAATCAGAAAGTCAGAATTAATTGTTATTTATTATAATGATTTTCGTAAAAGCATATAGTCTTTTTTATATCAATTAATCAATATCCAGTTTCATTCACCCTGGGCCTTTTCTACATACATGTGCTCTTTCTATTCTGATTGTTCCTACCTTCCGGCCTACCTTTTCTTAGGTATATACCTAAGTAGGTACTTAGTCCTACCTTATACTCGTTTTGCGCCTGTATCGTTACGAAAAAAAGAAAAAATCATTTCCTCCGTTCAAAAATACTTTTCTTTTAATTTCCTTATTTTAAAATTATCAAAGTTCGATAAATTTGTATTTATTAGATCTACACTATGGACGCAACTAACATGCGTAGCGAGATGCAGATTTCATTACTACTATGTTCGTGTTAAATATAATTAGAAAAAAATACTTAACATAATTTAATTAAAAATTAATAATTCAAATAAATATAAATTAAATTAAAAATAAAAATAATTAGAAAAATGAAACGATTCTGGAACCTGCAGCTTCTTACGCATGATGTCTGCGCTCCATAGTGATAGTGTAGATACTATCTATAGATGCTCCCTTTTTTAACAAAAAATAATGAAATAACGATAGCGGGAGGGGGGGGGGGGAGTGTAGAAAGGATACTGCGTGTTCTGAAAAGACACATATATAAACCTTTTTCATGCTAGACAGAGACAGTTTATAAACTGAGGATGAAAATAGTCTTCACAGTTCATACTAAAGACCTCATTGAAGAAAGCATTGATAAAGTGGAAAGGCTGGATAAACTAGATAAGATATATACCGTGGAAAAAGAGAATGTTTGATGTACTAATTAGAAATGGCATTTGAAATACTTAAAACATAAATTTTAAACTTTGTCTAATTTTCATCTTTCTAGCTTCGTTATAATTAGATGATGATTCTAAGAGAAGAATTATTAATGATTAACTAATCTACTATCAAATATCGCGCGCAAAACTACGAGTACCATCTGAAAATCACGTCACATTGGCTGCGGAACCTCGACGTCCTCGACGTGTCGGAACACAGCTCCAGCGGAAAGCCGTGTTATAATGCAGGTGCAGTGAACTCTCTCTAGTAGTCGTCTGGCTGATGCCCGGAGGGGGCCACTCAAAGATGGCGGTGACGCTAGCCTGGCATCAGCAGCTAGTCGTTGATGAACCAGCGCGTGGGCCAGTTTTCCGGAGGGTTTTAAGCACAAAATTCGACCGGATGACTACATACGGGCCCCATCGCTTGTAGTTTATCGAGTGTTGTGTACATCTGCTGTACGCGTGAAGCTTTAGTCGGAGTATTGTAACGTTGCAAGCAGGTAAGAGAACTGCTGCCTCCCTTCCTAACGTTATCTACGCTCGTTTAGGAGAGAACGGGAGAGGCAATGCACTTCCCGCGCCCGCGACGCTCGCTAAAGCATGTGTTGTACGACGGGCCCGTAAGAATCGCGTATTCGTGTAACGGTGCCAAGAAGAGACCCCGTGTGCGAAAATTACCCCCTCTCCTTTCCTCCTCCCTACACCACCGGTGCGCAGCTACCACCATGTGTCATTCGGGCATGTGTGAGCGACAGAAACGGGTCTCGCTGTGCTCTGCAGCACTGATTTGTTTTCCTAGTTACGCGGATCACAATTTGAAAAAGAACTTTCGTGTGCACGCTATGGTGTCTTAGTTTTGCAACATTGTAGCAATCGGTTGCGTGCTTTAATGTCTTGTAATGATGGAAAACTCCAAAGTAATATGGTCAATGTGAAGTTTAATGAAGAAAGCCACGTACATTTTTATAATTATATTTTGTTTTACCAAAAGAAGCATTACTTATATGTCTGATTTAAACTTTTTTTTTTTCACTTTGGAAGATTTTTTTAGTGTAAAACATGACATTATTAGCTTATGATGTCTGTTATTCAAAATATTGTAAAGCGAGATTTGTCACGAATAATTATGATGCTTGTATTAATGATGAATAATTTGTTCAGGCAACCTTATCAAAATGACTACTCAATACTCAAGGAGTGTTTTAAGATTAGTGGTAGCACAAATTTGCCAAACTATTGGTTGGCATTCTATTAATTCTACACCGCTGGAATTTATGGTTGATCTTATGCAAGAATATATTTTTCAACTTTCAAAACTATCCCAACAATATGCACAAGTTTGTAAGTGTATTTTAAAAAATATTATATTTTGCTCAAAGTTTAAAAATAACAATTTTCTCATTTGTGCCTGTTATTTTCAGTGGGAAGGTGTGATGCTAATTTAGATGATCTAGGTTTAGCATTTCGGCACATGAATATAGATTTACAAGAATTAGCAGAATATGTGAGAAATGTTGATTCTGTACCATGCGCAGTTTCTTTACCTAAAATACCTGTTCATAAAGAAAGCCATCTAAATTTTTTAAAACCTGGTAGTCGAGAGGTAGTAACACGACCAGTACATGTTCATGAACACTTACCTGCTATGTATCCCAATACAGAAGGTAAAAATTTTATCAATACATAATTTTTTTTTATTACATTCACATTGTATTTATTTTTAATTAAAATATTATTTGTAATAAAATTTTGTTTGTGATTTTTGTAGAGGAATATCCTTTGGACACTAAACCACCAGAAATTGCTGATTCTGCTCCAAGTGAAACAGTTAATACTTCAGAGGATGAGTCCAATGAAAATAATAATATAGTTACCACAAATGGAATCTCATCAAATGAAGACAGTCCTGCAAAAGCAGTTCCTCCTGGGGTATTTAAAAGACCAGGCGATCCCATTTCATTTGATGGACCTATAGTGAAACGAGCAAAAACCACTGAAGAAGGTCGTCCACTTCGTGAAATACATAGTGTTATAATGACTACTTCTGGTTTTCTGTCAACTGCTAGAGAAGGAAAACTCCCAGAAGCAAGAACACCCCAACAAGCTCGTGCAGAATCTCCTCCACCTGAACCATTCCCTACGGTACCTCCTGAGATAAAAGTGGAGAAAAAACTAAAGAAAATTCCTAAGAAAGAAGATGGTAAACCAGAAAATAAAGAAAATAAAAAGAAAAAGATACCAAAAGATAATCTTTTCCAACCAGATGAGATTAAAGATGTTAAGGTTAAAAAATTAGCTGGCATGAAAGAATTAGCTAAATTAAAAGTTTTAAAACCTGGAAGTAAGACATCAAATCCCAATTTAGCAGGACCATCTAATGTAAATAATGTAAAAATACAAGGTAACACATGGACTTTGATTTATTGTTCTTTTTTTCCTTTTTTTCATTATTTTTTTACTAATTTTATTATTAATTATCAATAGGTAAAGTTTCTGGCAGTAGTCCAAAGCCTATAAAAAGTAGTACTCCTCCAACAAAAACGAAAACTGAAAAATCAGATATTGTGCAAAATATTGAAAGTACATTTGCAAATGAACGCAAAGAAGAAACCATTGATAAATTGCCCATTGAACCAGATAAACAAAAACTCAACATTTTCAAAAAAATATCGTCTAAATCCAAAGAAGATAAAGAGAAGGAATCTGATTTACAACACAAATCGAAAGAAATGGTTTCTCAAGAAAATTCACCAGCTCTTATTACAGGAGAAAACTTATTGCATCGTAATGATATAAGTAAACAAGAAGACAAGAAGCCTATTGCACACATCCATCCACTAGTAAATAATAATAACGCGATGAGAATATCGGATGTAACGGATCTGACGAGTCCTAGTTCAAACACATACGCATTCGATATGTCTCCGCCAGCTACACCAGGTGCTCCGAAAACTCCAGAGGTCCGTACAGAAGCTCTGAATTTCGTAGTTGAGAAAAAAAAGCGTAAGGATAAGATTGGAAAGAAGAAAGAACCAAAGCAAAAAATTCCGAAAACTTCACTTAGTCCAAAGAAGGTATTAAATTACTGCAAAGATCAATACTGAATCATTACTTTTGATATTTGAATTAATTTTAAATTTAATATCATTTTTCAGGCACGACTATCTAGTGATTCGATAAATGAGGTCATTTCTTTAGATCGACCAAAGACACCAACTATCGAAAAAGACATACAGTTACAACCAACACAGTTGCCACCTACTCGAGATTCTCTTATGCCGCCACACATTCCTTATCCCATGTTTCCCGCACCGTTTCAGTCAGGCCCAGGACTCATACCTCATCCTATGTTTCCAATGCCTATGCATAAAAATATGCCTCGAATGCCCACTATTGCTGGTGTGCCCAATTCTCCAGCAGTGATTCCGGGAATCATGCATCCGCGCTTTAGACCACCGTTGGATGGAGGTAGACCACCATTTGTACCGCCATCTTTTGTTAATGAGCCTATGACGATGGTACCTTCGTTTCCTCTTAAACAACCTCAGCAATTTCAACAACCTATTGAGAAACAGAAAGCAAAAAGTCCAGATAAGGAATTTCCCATACCCAAACCCACACCCACACCATCAACGTATCCAATGCCAGAAGCTGCCGCACCCCCTTCGATGTTAAATGCCGTAGGAGGCATTCCTCCACCCCTCATGCCAACTACAATATCACCAGTGGTACCGGCACCTCTTTTACCACCTAACATTTCTTTGACAAAATCTGTGAAACCTGAGAAAGATAAATCTGAAAAGGTAAATTGAAAAATTTACAATTCTAACAGTTTATTTGTATACATTATTATTATATATCCGAATTTAATATTCTATATAGAATGTTGCAATATAAGAGTTATTGTTGTTCACTATTCTTATTGATCTTCAATTTTAATTACAGAAATCAAAAGAGCATAAAAAGGAAAAGAAAGACAAAATGAAGAAGAAAAAAGAAAAGAAAGAAAAACACAAAGACAAAGGAGAAAAGATCAAAGAAAAGAAAGATAAATCAGACAAAAAAGATAAGCTCGAGAAAATAAAGGAGAAAAAGGAAAAGAAGGAAAAGCGAAAAGAAAAGGAAGCAAGTAAAAAACTTGCGGTAAGTAAATGATTTTATTACCATTATAAAGTCTTCTTAACGACTTTAGACTTATTATCACTAAGTTTTAGTTATATGTTTTACAAACATTTTTTAAGAATATCGTATTTCATTTTAAAAATTATTCGTCCCTCCCCCTCATCATTCCCTTCCTCCGTGCACTATGACAAGATATCTCATCATACAGCATTGAATATCTCTTAGCTAAGTTTGCTCTTAAATTCAAATACTTTATAATAGAAATTTTTATACCTATTATTTGCTGTTTTAGTTAAGGTTTTCACCCTTCTTCTTAATTATACAGCTTTCATTCTTCCTGGTTTTAGTGCTCTTTACGTTGTTTCTTATTCCCAACTTTTTTATTTCCAACTTTTATATTTTCAATATTCTGCATTTTAATTTTTTTCAAATACTATTGTATCTTTTCTTCTACATTTTTTATTGCTTTGAAGAATACGGAACATATGTCTTCAATAATATTTTCTATACTGATAATTTCATAAATTGGTATAGTGTCATTAATATTTTTTTCTTATACTTACAGAGAGAAGAAAAGGTCCTCGAGAGTGTTCCAAAACTTACGTTAAAATTAGGATTAGCAGGAGATTCCCCGCGACCTTCTACACCTGACAGTGCCTTAACTAAAAAGATGTAAGGAATGCACATTTTCGTAATCTAATTTTTTTTATTTTCATTTAATATTTCATTAAATTAAATATTTTGGCTTATCATTTAATTTAGAATTATAAAGCAACCGAAGAAGCCTGAGGAGGAAGTGAAGCGTGAACCTACTCCGGAACTGGCAAGAATTTCGGCTCTAGTAACGCGGCCGCCTAAGCAGAAGTCAACAAGTAAGAAAGCGGAGGAGAGCCTCTTAGAGGCTTACGGCAATCTCTCCTCGGAAGCTTCTTTCTCTTGCTCAACACTTACTCCCAATTCCCGGGGCAAGAAGCCTGTTTTCAAGGCTTTACCCCAACAGCAACCTTCCCCATCCTCGTATCATAATTCCCATGTCTCCTTAGAAACACAGCAAGGCACACAATACTGCTTCACTGTAAGTATAATGAGTCGATATATTCCGATTCGAATTAGCAATGGAACTTAGTCTTATTTAATTAGAACAAAATTTTTCCTTACAATAAATGACGTATAAGAATTATTATTTACCATTTTACTACAATTCATAAAAGAAACGTCAGTAGTTTATAGATGATTTCAAATTTTTTTTAAAATTGTTTGTGCAGAGGTTACTTGCCAATACATAATTGATGGTATCGTAAATGACTTTAACCTTCTGACAGCCGACATTTTTCCTACTGAAAAAGTGTAACTTTCTCGAAATTTTCCATATAAATGTTTCTTAAGTAATAGTATATGTGGGCCGATCATGGAATGACACCATATGGCGTCATGCCGACTGTCAGAAGGTTAATTAGATAATGAATCGATTCATTCAATCAATTATAATAATATTAACATCAAATATATAAGATTTTTTTTTCGATCTATTTAATATTACTATTCTGAAATTTAACTTGATTTTTATAAGTTGGTTCTAAAATTTTCATTCTATTTATAAATATTTGTTCCATTGCATTAATTCAAATCATTAATCAGCCCAATCCATCAAATGATGCATTACAATGGATTTAACTGAGGCAGAAAGTGAAGAAATCCTTATCCACGATCCAACTTCACCCCATAATCACTGTTCTTTCTATATCATTGTATTTTCTGAACTTTTCTCATCTTTGTTAATTTTTTTTTATTTCTTTGTAACCTTATTACAAGGTGATGGTTTAGTTATCATTTCTTAGTTGGTCGCTGCTTTCTTCATGATATTTTAGATTTACCAGTTCACGGTCTCCATTGTGTATTTTTTTTTTGTTTTCTTATTATTTTATATTATAAAAGCTCATTCATCTTCGAAATAGATTTTTTAGGAATTAATCAATTAACTAGAAAAGTGTCAGGAATCCAGATTTAGTTAAACTTTAAAATATGGTTTTGAATGCAGAAAAATAAGGAAAGTTATAAGGTTGGACTTAAACTATAAAAAATTTCTAGTTCTGGGTATTTTTAATATTTATTTCAAATAAATCTTAATAAAAAAATTTTATTTTCAAATGCTAAGCATTTAATTTTGATAAGTCTTAAATATAATTTAAGAAAAGAAAAAACAGAATTAAACTAAAAAAAATAAGCTCTCTTATAATTTTTCCACATTATAAAATTTTAAAACATTACAGACCTAAAAATCCCCATTACTTGAGGTTTCTATTGTTAGGGTCTAAAACTGTGGCTTTTTTCACACTTCTTCATTCAAAAAGATAATATCAAAGTTTGAGCTGAATTAGAGATATTCAGATTTCTAATATTTTCCTAGTAAGTTAAAAATCACTGGTTCTCCTAAAATTATTTTTAATTATTACATGTCAAATATCTAGCTAAGAATGTTCTTAGTATAAGGAAATACATTTTTCAGTTTATAATTAACGTTATTAACTATGATAGATATTATTAAGGAACTGGTTGATAGTGTACATTTTTTAATAATTTTTAAAACTAATTCTTTTCCATTTTTCTCTATATCTTCCCATTTCGTGATTAAGTTTACATCTTTTCTTTAATTTATTATTTTTAACCATCTCGAATGCACGGTAGTTTTGACGCTTGATTTTTTATGAAGCAGCTGTATTTGTTAAGTTTTCAAGCACCTTTGATTTAAAAATAACCTGTCAGAATAGATTGAAAATTATTTTTGCACTATCTTAAAATTTTTTAAAAAATCAAAATTTTTCTAATACCTTTTTTTTTATTAATAAAGTAATTTTGTGTATTTGTAAACAAACATAATTAAATTTTACTTATTATTTTTCAAATATCCGTAAGATTTATAAAAATTACTTAAAGTAACAATTAACTAAAGTCAGAATAAAGTTATAGATGTGATTTATTTTATTATCTGCATGTAGATTGCACGTGTAGTTTGATTTTTTAAATAAGTAGAGTTTGCAAAAATCGTTAGACTTATAACCATCGCTTTTGATGGCACAGAGGCAAAAGCGGAAGCTGTTCCTAAAAAGGAAGACACTAAGGAAGATAAAGAGAATGGCGGGAATTCATTAACTGCAAAATCGGCTGTCACCGTGGTGAGTAATAAGATCTTCGAAGTTACGAGGAAACTGTTAATTCCAATGTTTCTTTATTTCTACATTTCTCTTCTCTATATATAGAACTGTGTTCTATATCAAGGAAGCATACTTTATCAGGGTTACAGGAATTTGCTGCTCAGTTCTTCTTATAATTATTTATTTGTTATTTTTTATTTGATCAGATGTATCATCAGAAGTTAAAATATTTCAAACTTTCATGATTTGCAAACATACATTAAATTTAAGCTAGAGCTTCAGTCTAGTAAGTAGCTTATGGTTAGTTTGCATTTCAAGTTTTAGTACAGGAATTGTATTTATCAAAATATAAATAGGAAGGGAGAAGTTCAATTCAACCTCAAAAATTATCATTTTATATTCATTTTCACACCTTGTTCATTCACAAAAGTACATTATACCTTCACTTGTTGAAAACGGACATAAAGTTAAAAAATATTTCTTCATTAGTCAAAGAAAACTATGTTTTCAAGAGATGGATTGAGCTGAAATAATTTGTATTATAGGAACTGTTTTATAACAATATGAGTTTATTACAGGACCCAAGTGGACGTACAGTATGGATCTGTCCCGCTTGTGGAAAAGAAGACGATGGATCTCCTATGATAGGATGTGATAACTGTGATGCTTGGTATCATTGGTATGTAACCTTACTATTTATTTATATTTTAATATAGGATAACGTTTTAGTTTCAATATACAAATATTTTTATCTCTAAAACTTACAATTGTTTGGTAAAAAGTTCTCACACATCTAATCGAATTACTGTATTAATAATTAATTATAATTTTTAGGGTATGTGTTGGTATACAAGTGGCTCCAGCTGAGAACGTAAATTGGTATTGTCGTTTGTGCATAGCCAAAAAACAGGAATCACATCATGACAAAAAGAAGAAAAAACGAAAGAAGAAGGTCAAAGTAAGCGCCTAGTACAAATCAACCGGGCTAAATGCTAGGCCCGGTATATCTCCTCAAGCATTGGCAGCAAAAATTAAGTCAAAAAGTAAATTGGATAAAATAAATCGAATAAACAAGACTGTGAAGCATAAGGAATTAGTAAAAAAAGAATTGGGTAGCAAAATAGATAAAAGTAAACCCAAAGAAAAGAAAAGCATGTTAAAGATACCAGGGCACATCAAAGATAAAAAGTGCAAAGATGTAACATTTGAATAAGAGAGATTGTTTTATTGTTTTGTGATGATTTATAGAACTGTAAACAATAGTAGTTGAATTCTGTAATTAAGAAAGAACGAAAAGACGGATACAATAGTTGTACATACACATTAATTATATACAAAAGTTGATAGTTGTAAAGTTTGACCAGTAACAGGTCATGGAATCAATTCTGTAATTATGTAAGAATAACAGATTTACTTGTATAGATAAAGTGAAATAGGATTATGTATTTCTTAATTTAAAGCTTTATTATTTAGATTTTGTAAGAGTATGCAAATTAGGAAATACAGCACTGTATGTATATATATGAATATGAATTTTGTATGTAAAGATATAAAACAGCAAAATTAATTTTTGCAAGAATATGTTTTTAATTATTGTTGCAAAGATTTACAAGTCATTAATTTCTTTACCTAATCATTACTTTTTTGGAGTATCACAAACCCCACTCATAAATTACATTACTATTGTAATATTTATGCCTAAAAATTATAGTCTTACAATGATTTGTACAAACTTCCAAAATTTTAATAGATTATAAAAATATAGTTATTATTTCTACTAGTAATTAGATTATTGATTGTAATTGATTGCTTTTATTTATTTAATAATTGTAAATACTTTTAATATATTAAATAATGAATTTAATCATTATTTGCCTTTTGATGAAACTGAACTTACACTAAAAAGAATATTTTAGTAAGGGATAATAGTCATTTTGAATAAAACTATTGTATAAATTTAATATTTTTGGATTTTTTTAATAATATTTATCTCTAAGAGGATTGTAAAAATAAAAATTACATTATGTTTAATTATTGCAGTAGTTTTTGTTACATTTAGGTAATTCACATTAATTAATAAAATCTTGATTATATTATTTATTAATATTAAGTAACAAAAATCACATTTTATATTTGTTACACTATTAAGGAAACAGAATTTCGATAAATTTTACAAATTTATATTTATTGAAAATTGATCTAGTATTAACCACAAAATACATACTGTATCAAAAAACTTTTATTAAATTTACAGGGAAATGTACATTTTTTAATTCTATTTCTCATATGATATTGGGTACACACAACAAAATTTCATATAAGCTCAGAATTAAATTATTTTAATATGTGAAAATTATTACTGTTTCAAAATTGCATAAAATGTAATTTTTCTAAAAACAAAATTTCGTAACAAACGAAAAATAATTGTAGTTTTTAAGGCTTTTATTTAAATAAAAACTTGTATTATATACAACATTTTAATAGTTAAATTTTATATTTTGTTTTAAAGGAAAAATTAATAGAATTATGCATACATTTCTTTTTACTTAAACATTCATACCTAAATATAATTTTCTTTGTATATTTATACATGTATACAGTTTAATTTTCTCCAGTGATGTAAATATCCCCTAAATTTAATATAAGTAAAAATTTATCATGTCCGACATTATATTTTTTAAAGAAAATGTACTAAACATGATTGATTTGATGGAGCATTATATGATTTATTATCTATAATATTTTAACTATTTATTTCAATATTATGCATGATTTATTTTTAAGAGATGGGCCTAATACTCTCAATTATTAATAAGCTATAAAGACTGTACAGTACATATTACATATATACAATAAGCTTTTCTATAAAAAAATGTCTATAACTTTTATGCTAAATTTGTTTAAAAAATAAAATAATAAATAAAAATATTCAAGAAAAACTTATTTTTTTTTTTTTTATACATGCAATTTTGTGTATGGTCTTAAAATACAATTTTTATGAAAAATAATTTATTTTAATTGCTTCATCAAAACAATCATCACATTATTCATTAAAGTAAATAATAACTTTAACACATGTCTATCTTGTTATTTTTTAATGTAGGTGTTGAATTTAAACCAGCTGTATCACCTGACTCTAACTGTTTCAAAAGTCGGAATAGAGCAGCTGCTTCTCTTATTCTACTGAACTCTATGCAAAATGCTTGAACTTCTATAAAAAGCTCTTGCACATTTATTATTTTGTTTCTTATCAAAGATTGAAGAAAAACGCAAACTAATCTCACCAATCGATTTTGCATATAACGATCCTTTATAGTTTCACATGTCGATATACAATTACTTATATAAAGATGGACAAATTCTGTAGGTAAATCTACTGTAGTTGTTAATCTATTAACAACTTCCATAGAGTGTAAAGACATTTCCATATTCACAAGTACACTAAAATATTCTGTTATTTGGCTGGATTGCATCAATTTTAAAAGTACTTCGATAGCAATTAGGGGATTGTTTTCAACAAGATCAGGTAATTTTCCTGGTGTCAATCCTATATGATAAACAAGTTTTGGATCCTTATTAAGTTCAGTCACAAGATGTTGCTGTTGTTGCAATGTTAAGACACTTTTAAAGGCTCGACCCATAAGTCTTCTTGCTTCTGCTCCTGCACAATTGGATACACACATACTTGTATCATACTCTAATTTAAATTGACTTGGTTCAGTCATATTCATCCAAGGAACTTCATCTAGTGTAGATCTATGAATTGGTGGTGCTAGCCTTAAAAATTCTGGTTGATAACTTTGAGCATAAGCTGGTGGATCTCCTATCACCAAAGCTTCTAAAAAATTTTTACTTAAGTTTTTTACATCCGCATCATTTGTAACCCCAGTCTTAGAACGATCAATGGTATCAGACAAGATAACTGTATTGCCACATTTTTCAACTGCAGGAAGTTCAGATTTGCGTTCAACTAGTTGTAGCTGTAGATCAGTAGAGTCACAAGGTGGTGGACTAGGAAGTGGATAAAGCTCTTCTATAATTTGTCTAGGTGTCTTTTTGATCAGTTCTTTATAGTTATACCCCATTAAGCCAGCTATTAAATATTTTTCACACCTAGATAAGACTGGAATGTGTCCAGAAAAATGATTTTTTTCAACATTTTCTCCAGACGTCTTTAAAATTTGTACAAATACCTGAAAAATATAATTATATATTAATTTAAATTATTTTAAACTTCAAAAGTTATATACACATAAGACTATAATGACAAAGTTACTATTGAAATAAAATATTTTCTTTAAACATAGCATCCATTAATAAAATTAAACTGTTTTACTGTTTATATGGATAGAGTGATAATAATATTTAGAAATTCTATATTAATAAGTTCAGTGCTAAATATGTAATCTGTTATAAAATTTATGTATAATAAATATAATAAAAATTTTGTTGATTAATGCCTCATTCGAGATCAACTATTTTAAAGCAGAAGTATCTTGTTTTGATTATAAAATAATTAAAAAAATAGAACTACAGAACAAGATAGAAATAGATACTTTAACAAATTTTAATAAATTTAGATTTTAAATTGTATATATGTTATATGACAATATTGATCAGTGCATACTGGTGCAAATGGTGTAGAAGCTAAAGGTTCGCCTTTGTATAGATCAAAAAGCATGGCTACTGCAACTATTCGTTGAATTTCTTTAGGCAGTAAATCCACATGTTGAAGGAGAAGAAGAAGAGTCATCCCTACTTTGAAGCGATCTTCCTTTAGAAATGTTAAATGAAGTTGATTTGATAAATTTTCCAAAGATGTACATGCATTTTCTTCATCCAACAAATCCAACAACTTGGTTAAGTCTTTTACTGATAGAGACATTGTTGATACATTTACATTCAAAAATACTTTAATACTTGATAGTAACCACTTCTAAAAACAGTAGTGTATTTATAGTATTTCTGCGCTGCTAAAATGAAAAATATTTTCAAAAAATATTTATAAAGATTATTTGCAACATTATTATTCATACTTACTATGAGTACTTCCGATATATTATAATACTAGATATAAATTTCATTTTTTTATACATTACATTTGCTACGTTAATTTTAGAATTTTTACAACTTGGCGTTCATTCATAAAAATCAATCTAAACATGTAATACTTGTAAAAAACATACCGCGAACGCCGACCGGAGTGCCGAGTGCGGAGTGCACCTACCAGACCCAAAACAGCTGATGAATAAGACTCGGAAATCAAAATTGCCTGTTACTGATTCGTTAATGCTTGTAGATTACTCTTTCAATTGGTTATTGATACAGTGTGGCCATGTTGGTCTACTTTACTCTGATTGTTCTTCTTTTGGTTGGCACTGGTGTGAACACTTCCATGCTCTATTCAGTACAACCGACAACAGTACAACCAGCACCAGGGCATAGTAAGTACAGGGCACAGGTGGCCGGCCGCAATATCATGCGATGTGCTTGAGCGCTGGTGGAGCGGGATTTTTAAACAAATAAAATTGAGGTTGCAGAAAGACGTGTCGGGACTTGGAAATCCATCTCAAACAAATTGAGTGAACAGCGCAACTCACATCCGGGCAACGGAATGAGTACATGGGCTTCCGAAAGTTTCAGGAATTAGGTTTCTGTAATTTTTTTACCTAGTTTGTATCAGACTCTTTATAAGTTTTTAAACAAATCATATTTTTACTCAACTTTTTACCTGATTTTTTACGAGATGTACATTTTTTTTGTTTACGGTAGGATTTAAAAAAAATCAGATAAATATTTAGGTGAAATTTTTATGGTTAATAAAAATACCTGAATTAATCAAATGATGTTTTTAGAAGAAAAATTTTGATTTTCTGGCTATTTAAAAATTTCTTAAACAAAAAAAACTTAAAAGAAGAAAGAAATAAAACAGTCATATTAAACGACAATTCACGTAAAAATCAGGTGAAAAATCAAGTGAAAAATCATATTAAGTGATAAACGCAGCACTTCTATATTTACATTTGGAGCGCTCACGCGCTTCTTGATGTGCGATGTTATTCTCAGAGATTTGAGCTTCATATACAGACAATATTCGTAGATATTAAACTATATTATTGGTCTATGTAGTAGGTACACATAGCGCGGTGCAGATAATTTTTTTGCTAAATTAAGAAATGAAATGGGTAAATAAAAAAAATGAATTTAGTGGCCCGCTTTTCTGCATAATAAATTTTATGTAAAGCAACGATAAAAAATAATTGATGAAGACAATAATGCATTACAAATGGAGCGTGGTTCTGCGTAATCATTATATATTTTCATAACTTAAATAATAAGTATCTGTAAATGTATAAGTTCCTTTGAAATAAAATTTAAAAAAACGTAGTATTATTAAAATATAATAAAAACAGCTCTTATTGATTGAATATTTTATACTAAACCATAATCGCATTTATAAAAATCTTTTTATGCACGCGTTTCACACATGTGATTAATAAATTTTTCGAAAAACGTGTTCTTTATCAATGCAATATTTCGGAATAACGTTATTTTTTGTTTAACTTCGCGAGTTTATATCAAATTCTCAATAAGAAATAATGTAAAATATTATTTTATGATTTCCAGGTGTTCAACCTCGATAGGTAAATTATGTTTAAAATTATATGTGAAAACTACGTTACTACGCACTGGTTTGTAAAGCCGAAATGGAAAACTTATGTAAAAAAATTTCTGTAATCTATACTTGGAAATAAATATTATTATAGATGTAAAAACTTCTGGTCATAATATGTATAAATAATAAGAAATATATAATCCAAAAACGAAATAAACAAAATTATTTCTTCACAACGTGGATTAAAATGGGAATCTAGTTAAAAAATTTACTGCAATCTACGTGAATTTACCTGATACATGTAGGAAATCCAGGTGGATTTCCTACTTGGATATTTTTCACCAGGAAATGAGTTTTTATTATGCACCACTTATTAAACGCTAATTTGTTTTTAAATCTGTGAGCAATACACACGAAACACAAACCTTGATATTTAGCGTTATTTAATTAATTCTGAAATCCAAAATAATATTTAACTTAAATTTTTTTTCTTATCAATTTGAACTCTTCTATTAATCTCGAATCCCTACAAAGATATGCAAGCAAAAAAAACAATTTTTCGTGTGATTTGGAATCATTATCGAAATTCAATTTTATTTTCAGAAAAAGATAATAGTATAACAATAGCTTTATTTAAAAAAAATAATAAATAAATTTAAAAAGTGTGATTTAATATAATTTATTGTAATCTACAATATTATAAAAAGATTTATTAGACCAGTATTATGCTCAAAGATAAAGTAAAGAAAAAAAATCTATTATAAAGATAAAAGAAGACTATAAACGCTTATCATAAACGGCTTGTTTTGACATGCTTCATTTCAAGCGCTTCGTTAAATAAATGTACTTATTAATACTAAAAAAAATCTCT
Source organism: Torymus tubicola (assembly GCA_035583055.1). Classification (NCBI taxonomy): domain Eukaryota; kingdom Metazoa; phylum Arthropoda; class Insecta; order Hymenoptera; family Torymidae; genus Torymus; species Torymus tubicola. The sequence continues at coordinate 15,771,508 of JAWWEQ010000055.1, read as the reverse complement.
ACCTCATAAATAGAAATTCACGAAGAGATAGACAGCTCTGACACTCTTTATGAATCTTGTGCTGGTTATAGATTACATAAATAAACGAAAACGTTTTTAAACAGAGGAAAAGGATTTTATGACATTATGGTATCAGATGCAAATCAATTTTTCTTATTGAAATTTAAGTTAAAAAGGGTAACTTTAATTTCAACTAAAAGTTATTATAATCAGACGATCTTGTGCAAAGTTACGAGCATTTGAAAATGTCGAATAATGTCAAATTATATGTAACCCATTCACTTGTCGGTTAATAAGGGGGACGGGATGTCCTCCGTAAAAACTTTACTTGTTACATTATAGGTACGACTGCACTTTTCAGGATAATATTATATTTTTATGACAGCGAAAGTCGTGATCCGGATTTGGGATACTCTCCTTGTTAGTTTAATATAGATAATATCCTAAAATAAAGAGAACAACAAAAAAATCAGGAAAAAATGATTTCTTTCAAATCTATAACATATCAATTATCCTTCAAAGTTACCGCTGATACTCCCCACCTTATCGTTTTTGTATATTTCAAGCCCAACCCGCAGCCGCCATTGGACTACGGCAGCCGCATTTGGCAGCACCGCCTCATTGGCACAGGCTCCGCACAGGTACAAAATACATTGTACAATACATGTTCGCGCGTGCGCCGTATATTCTACTTTTATAGTCGCGCGTAAATATTATCTATTCTATATGTCAGATACGGAGCGTTGGCAGCAATGAGACTATTGAACAGCTGTTCCTTACCCCACGAGTAAATAAAAGTAAAACGTAGAGACAGAAAAAGTCCTTCTTTCTGTGTTCTATCTGCGCGGTGTATTGTATCTCTCGCGCCCGCATGCAGTGCGCGCCGCCAACTTTTACACTCGCTCTCTCGCATCGTGCTTCTCCTACTGCATCACGCAAGCACGTATAAAATACAGGCCGTGCAGACGGCGTGGGTGAGTAGGTACGTATATATAATATGCATGCACGAACGCTCGCGAATATACACAAAAATTGTAATCGACGCTGCTCCCGTGTTCTCCGTGTATATATCGACTATACTGTCGCGGTCAAGTCACGCGACCGGTCGTGTACACACCGCCGGTGTGTATAAGTATAGTCTAACAAGTACTTGTTCTATATCTGTTATTATCAATTCTCTCGCGAGACTCCAAGAGTCTGATGTCTGCATATTGAGTTCTTTCATTGCCTCGCAGGTAATATAAGACAGTCGATTATATACGATAACGGTGTCTTGCGCGCGCACACTTGTGCCCCGCAAACGTTCGTTACATAAATGTAACAATTTAATTAGCTTGCTGTCGTGGGCTTTTTTTCTTGTGCATTATCCAGGCGTCGTAAGTTTTTTAGAAAATTTTTTCGCCAAATTTTTATATGCGCCCCTATAGAGTCGTTCGATTCTCGAAACGCGCACGCGGGAATGCTTCGGTCTAGGTTGGAGTTAATAATAAGTGACTATTTTCAGGTGTGATTTTTTAGCCTCTGTGCGCGGATTATCGTAATTTGAGCAACATGGCCAGGCCGATTGCCGTTGACATTGTTATCATCGCTGGAAACTCTCATCCCGAGCTTGCTAATTTAATTGCAGAGTAAGATCATAAGAATATTCTGGTATTCAGGCTTTTTTTCTTTAGCATTGCACAGACCTTGGGTATTACTTTCATGTTGTCAGACATATTACTATATGATCATAACACATAAATCTTTTCTTTGACTATATTCAAATGAGACCAATATAAATTATCAGTCTAGTAATTTTAACTCTTTCAAGATGACAAATTATTGATCAATTGTCTATTTTTAAAATTAAATTTTTTGAATATATTTTATATTAAGTTTTTAGTACTCACATAAGATTTATTTTATTAATTTGTATTAATATGCTGTTTACTTTCAATAGTCGATTGGGAGTTAAAAATGGAGGATGCGCCATATATTATAAAACAAATCGAGAAACCATGGTGGAAATTGGAGATTCTGTGCGAGGCAAAGATATATACATAATACAAACTGGAACTAAAGATGTAAACAATAATATAATGGAACTATTGATCATGGCTTATGCTTGCAAGACATCTTCAGCTAAAAGCATTGTTGGTGTTATACCATATTTACCATACTCAAAACAATGTAAAATGCGAAAGCGAGGTTGTATTGTCTCCAAGTTGTTGGCTAAAATGATGTGTAAAAGTGGTTTGTCACACATTATTACTATGGACCTTCACCAAAAAGAAATTCAAGGCTTTTTTGACTGTCCGGTTGATAACTTGAGAGCTAGCCCTTTTCTTCTACAGTACATTCAAGAATCAGTTAGTATATAGTATTTCATTTAATATTTTAATAATTATTATACATATTTTTTATTATCAATATACAAAATTTTTTAAAACCAATTTCTGGATTAGATATCCATCCTAAATGTAGATTTTTTTATGCATTGTGAATAATTAATTTTACTAATATATCAATTTTCAGTTAATGTGAAATAATTATTTTATTATCATTGAGTACAAATGTATAATAATTGTAGAGATTCAGTATATGTAATTTGATTAATATATTAGGTTTTTTTAATCTTTAATTTTTTTAAACAGTTATGTGATAACACAAACATTAAAAAATATTATTTCTTCGATTACAAAAATGCTAATATTGCCATTTAACAAACAAATAAATAATGCTGAAGTATTTTTTATTCTAAAATACTGTTCACCTTGCAGATTCCAGACTTCCGGAACTCAGTGATAGTGGCGCGCAACCCAGGCAGCGCAAAGAAGGCGACGAGCTATGCAGAACGTCTGAGACTCGGCATAGCAGTCATACACGGCGAGCAGCGTGAGTCCGAATCCGACATGAACGATGGTCGTTATTCGCCACCCACTCTTTCCTCGCTGAGGACGATGCAGGTAGGAGTCGGAGTTCCCGTTCACCCGGCCAAGGAGAAGCCACCGATAAACGTCGTGGGTGACGTGGGTGGTCGTATTGCCATCATGGTCGATGATATGGTAGACGACGTGCAGTCGTTCGTCGCCGCTGCCGAAGTGTTGAAAGAGCGAGGTGCCTACAAGATCTACGTTCTCGCTACGCATGGACTACTCAGCTCTGATGCTCCTCGACTAATTGAGGAATCGCCTATCGATGAGGTAAAAGAAATTAAATTTTTTCATGTGCAAAGATTACTTGAGGACGTTAGTCTTTCGATTATTATTATTATTAACTTTTTTTCAAAGTGATAAATTGTTTCGTTGATAGTAATAGTTCATAAACAGTAAAAATTTCTTTTGAAATATGATTTGTACAATCTAGATTGTATGTCTTGTTAAAGACAATAATTTTTGCTATGTTTTTTTAAGGTCGTCGTCACTAATACAATTCCACACGAGTTACAAAAAATGCAGTGCCACAAAATAAAAACTGTAGATATCAGTATTCTGCTGGCAGAAGCTATTCGACGCATTCACAATAAAGAGTCAATGTCCTACCTATTCAAAAATGTCACTTTGGAAGATTGAATGTTGTCGATATTGTTATGCAAGTCGATCGTCGATACCTTTATACATATGTATATCACACGGATCATCAGCGCGTCCACCGTATCAAGATGGAAAGAGAAAATTCTATTTACATACACACACGCGTACCATACATTTATTATAGAGTATAATTCTATTCTCTAATTTTCTATGATATTTTTATATAATCAAGATGATAAAAGGAACCGCAATAATTGAAAAAAGGTCATTGAAGAGCGACTTCCATTCCAGAAGGAAGCGGTTTTACAATCATTGGTGTATTAATATTTTATAGCATTTTATTTTCGATCAATTTATTATTAGATTTTTTTTTTCTTAAGTCGTAAATCATTAGAACTTTAACGTTGTTATAAGAAAAGTTGTTTAAATTGGAGTTTTTAGAACTATATCCATTTTATTGCAACAGATAAAGCGTATTTCATTTTATTATTATTATCATTATTATGAATATTATTATTACTATTATTACGTCAATCACTAGTTTCATAAATTGTAATATTATATGAATGTATAGATCGCACATGACGATTGAGTGTAATCAAATAGTGGTGATCACATTAAAATGAAACTTTAATCAAATCTAAACCACCATGTATTTATTAATTTATCATTTTGTCATAGAAAAGAAATCGTAAAAATTTTAGTAGGTTTTTTATACTTGTATCATTTTAAAAATATTATTTAAATTTTTTAATTTTCAGTAAAAATAATAAATTATTTTATTATTATTATTTTATCTGCATCTATTTAATTTCGATGAATTTTTATTTCTTAAATTAGAAAATACTGTTATCTACTTATATGCTTCATTTCAATTCTCAAACTTCGTAGCGTTGTCATAGCGACATCGAATTTGTTTACTCATCAAGCATTTCTAAACATAACTAGCTCTACTATCACAAGTAGAATTCATAATGCCTCAATTAAAAAATCTAGAGCATAATAAAATCTTGTCAAATTTGCAATCGGATGGTAAGCTTGAAAGAAAACAAGCTCTTCAAGAAATTTTACGAGATGCATTTGATTCCGATGAAAAGTTGGATGAGAAAAGTTTACTGGAATTGTGGGAAGTTTTTCATCGACCAGTGGTACGGATTCTACATGATCAAGTAGAAGTTTGTAGAGATATAGCAATAGAAATATTAAAGCGATTTTTATTGCATTTACCATGCTCTGATAAAAATATTGTATACATTATTCCAATTATGACGAAACGCTTAGGATCTCAAGAACTGATTGAACCATCTGAAGAAGTTAGATTGAAATGTATTTTGCTGTTAAGAGCAATTGTGTTTAAATATCAAGATAAATTAGCATCTTACTTTGAAGATCTAGTGAAAATTTTAACAAGAACTGTTACTGACAAATATCCTGATGTAAAAAAGGAAAGTTGTGACTGTATTTGTGATATAGCTAAGGCAATGCCTAGCAATTTTTATTCACAATCAGAAATATTTGTTCAACCAATTTTAAGTAATTCATCTCATAGACACTACAAAATACGAGTGATCACGGTGAAAACAATTGGTGAAGTGATGCTTTTGGGAAATAGCAAAATAATGGAGAATGTGGCAGGGCCTTTAGCAGGAAAATTATTTGATCAATCTGGAGCAGTTAGAGCAGGTAAAATAAATGATTACAAAATAATTTATAATTATATTACTTAACAGTTATTTATGTAAAATAATATAAATTTGTTTAGCTGTTGTTGAAGTAGCTGGAAAGTGGATGATTGAACTAAAAGACAGATACAGTTGGTGGTATAAATTATTACCTCTTTTGCTAACTGGAATGAGTGATGTGGTACCAGATATTAGAGAAAAAGCAACATCACTATGGATGGCTGTTGGAGAACAGTACATTATTGAGAACGAATCTGATAAAAGATTTAAAGAAAAAATAGATTTTCTTCCTGAAGATCTTCCACATTACCCTCCAAACAGTAAATATGTTTATCTTATGATATGAAATTTATCTTTGAATCGTACATGTAAATTAATTTTTTTAGTTACTAGACCTAACTTGGGATGTCGAACGATAGCGCAACAAAATTTGAGTAAGTTAATAGGAGCTATTGTACGCGAATTACATGATTGGATGGCCGATATCAAACTTCGAGCGGCTCAGTTACTGTGTATTCTTCTACTAAACGTCGAAGACGATGTGACACAACATATATCGAAACTTCTCTTACCTATGTATCGGTAATTTATATAAAATTTTATTTTCCAAAATATTTTTTATGAGAGTTTATTGCTTTAATTAATTTTTTTATTTTTTTAATTACAATTTTTAGTGGCTGTCTGGATGAAGATAAGAGAGTCGTAGAAAATATTGAACTTGCAGCAGAATATATGGGATATTTTGTTCCTCCAAATGTCATTTGTGATCTTGTTATGCCGACCCTCGACGACCCTACAGTTGGTCATCTGAAGGTTTTTGCAGCTATGCTAAGAGGCAGTCCACGAGAATTACTTACTCCAGAATTGTCAAGAATTGGTAAATTTTTACAAGATAGCAATGTATGCCGAAATCGGAAAACAAACTATCAAATAGAAATACTTAGTTGTTGTCGATCACTTCTTATCGTTTGTAAAGAAGATTGCTCTGTGATTGTTCATGAGTTATTTACGACAATTTTTACAGTATTAGCGGCATCAACTGAATCTTCCGTTGAAGAAATCGCAAAATCGTTATTAGAATTGTTGACAAACACTTTAAATTTTAAAAATTTAAACGAGCTTTTTGATAATCACCTGAAGTCAACATTAATATCCATACAACATGAGCCAGAAGCTTGGACGTTGAATTCCTACGAATTTCTCATTTTCCAAGCATGTTTAAATCAAGCAAAATTTACAACTTATAAACATTTGGATTTAATTCATCCTATTTTTGAGAAAACTGTACATGTTGATGAAGATAAGAAACTAAGACTGAAGCAATATATTTTACTTTCTGATTATCTTCAACAATGGGATAAACCTCTCGATGAAACTACTGGAAAGGAATTCATTGACTTTGCTAATGTTATTCTTGAAAAGATGATTATTCCTGGATTGACTTGGACAGCTGGTCGAACAGCAGAGGCTATTAGAACTGCTTCAGTTTGCTGTCTTTGCGCTATGTTAAACAAGATACTAAATAATTGTGAGGATAAAGATATTAAGGCACAAAAAGATTTAGCCATATCGATTGAACATTTTGGCTGGTTATTTGAAAAAGTTAGACCAATTTTACTAACATTATTTGAAGATGATTCATACAAAACAAGATTATATTCTTTACAAGCCACTTGTCTTGTGATAAACATTGGACAAGAATTGTCTTATATTACAGAAGAACATATTCACAAACTAAGTCCTGAAATACTGTCCCGATTGGAAGACCAACATGATGAAGTACGTCTTGCAGCTGTGGAAGCTATTAGAGAAATTTGGAAAGTTTTACCAAAAGATTATGATCTTTCATTTTATTATGTTCATATAGAATATGTTTACAAAAACCTATTAATGCATCTTGATGATCCTGGGGAAATTTTTCAAAATCGAACATTAGGTAAGCAACACTATTTATTATAATGAAAAAAAATTATATTTTATAAAATAAATTGATATATTTTAGATTGCTTAATGGAACTTCTAAGAGTTCACCCTGGTCTGTTAATTGAAAAAGTTCAAAGTTCTCGGGAAAATTTTATCAATCAGGGAGCTTTGGATCAGCTAGTATCAGCTGCACAGAAGTATTTAAAAGAAAAGAAAACATAAAACTAAGTATAGAGTGTAAAATTTTTACACTCTATTTTTACACATTAGTTGTAAAATATAATTAAAATATTTTAATTATTAACTGATTAATAAACTTCATTGGTAAATGAATTAAAAAATAGTCCATATATATTACTTTTTATTTTTTTTTAAATGGTTTTAGGGTAAACATTTTGTTGAATCTAAAAAGAAATTTTTCTCATTGGTCATTTCTACGACATAGAAGCTCAACAACTTCAATGCCGTTTTGGAAGCAGATACGTTAAACGGTTTTCCCTCTGCCTCTTATTAAAATAATCCGATCGATCAGTGATAAGAAATTCATTTTTTTTTACCCTGACCTTTCTAAATAACTTAATTAATCGTCAATTAACAATTAAGTGCATTCTTCCTTCTGCCAAGTTTGTGAAATACATTTAAAATATTTGTACTCCGAAATGAAATGCGTGTTGCAAATCAATATTTCTTCGTTAACTCTAGATATATGTATTACCCAACACAAAATCTAATTTGAATGACAAAATCAACGTAGCGGTACCAAATAAAATATTCTTTATACCCCTCTTCTGCAATGCGCTTGCATCTACATATGTCGAGTTAGCGCGGGAAAAAAGCGTCGACGGCTGTTTCTTTTCGAAATTTCAAAAGTGCTTGCATCGCGCATCATCGAGGAGAGAAATTGTATAACTATATATGTATATTATATATGTATACATGTATACTGTGATTCACAAGATACGATATTACATACATACATACATACATACAAGTATACGATAAGACCGCGAACGCGCGCACCAGTGCCGGCGCCATATTGTGTGTCGCTGATGCTTTCCGCTCGACAGAGTTCAGGCGTCCAGCCGAGGAGGCGAGCCGCGCGCGCAGGAAGCAAAAAAAACCGCGAGTGTCGCGCGCGTTGCGAATACATATATATACACAAGCGCCAAACGTATATACGTGTGTATGTGAGTACGCGCGGGACGATTCCGTGTACTCGCACAAGCTCTCGTCCGTGTGTCTGTCGTCGTCAGCGCGCGGCCTTCGTGTTTTAGCGTCGCCGTCGCCAAGTACAACGAGCCTGTACCACTGTGTGTCTTATCTCTGTCATTCATTTCTTCGTCTGCAGGATTCACTACTCTCGGTGAACGTAAGTATATCTTTATATACACCTATATATGAGTGCACGATACTTTTCGCATTCTATTTACAATTCCTTCGTGCGGTGCGCGGCATGAGACGCCGATTTTGGAGAGCGACTATGTGTGTGCATACTTTCCGTGACTCGACTTGACAATATGAGGAGAGCCTATATGGGCGGATACTGTATAGGCTCGACAACGACGACGACGACGAGCTAAAAGGAAAAGTCGTCGGCATGGGCTCGTGCGAATTTAGTCGGACGGGTGCGGTTGCGACAGTGTAGAGGGAGGGAAAGAGGTTTCCAGAAATTCATTTGCTCCCGCGCGGATTTCTCGCTTTTTTGGCTTCGACTACTTACACGCACACACCCCCCGGTGAGTGGGAGAGAGAGAGTAAGAGAAGACTTGTCACTTTTCCTTTTGACTCACACAGATATTAATATAACGCATGTTTCGCGTCAGCTATTCCACATCTGAGATCTCGCGGCGATAATTAGATAAAGACTGATAACGCTCCAATCGAGACCGCTTTCATTTTTCTTTATGTAATGTCGCGTCCTGTGTGGTACAATGCTAATTGCTGGCTGATATAGATTTTTTTTAGACTATTCACTCATTGTCACTCTTGTTAGCAGATAAAACATGTCGGAGCCACAGCTGGACCATGTTGACTCGGTTGACGAGGAGTTGGAAGTAGAGTCTAATTATAAGCCACCCCCAGAGAAGACCATTGAGCAGATTCTGGAGGCTGATAAGGAGGATGAAAGCTTACGGAAATATAAGGAAACTTTGCTGGGTGAAGCTAAAGGTGGCAGTGTCATTGTTGGTGAGTTCAGTGTTCTATAGATAGTGTGAGTGTTCTGCTCCAATCTGTCAAAAAGTAGGCTTTCTAAATGAAAAGATCAGTGTTGATTAAAAAATTGAAAATAAGATAAGATATCTAAAAAAACAAAACAGAATTTGATAAATAATTAACATTGATTCATGTTGTAGATCCCACTGATCCTAGGAAAGTGATTGTGAAAAAATTGGCTCTGTGCGTAGAAGGTCGACCAGATATGGAATTAGACTTATCAGGAGATATATCCAAGCTCAAGAAACAAACATTTGTTATTAAAGAAGGTGTTAGTTACAAAATTAGAATTGATTTTATTGTACAACGAGAAATTGTCCATGGTTTGAAGTATGTGCAGAAGACTTATCGTTTTGGAGTACCTGGTAAGATTACATTTGATTATAATAATAATGGATAGAGTAATAATAATAACAGTTTTTACACAATTAAATTTCTTTTTTTCGATTGATTATAAAAGTAACAAATTAAATATTTGTTTAATTTATAACAAATTATAGACAAAATTGTGTGAAAATTTCAATAATCTAAAAATATTTCAAAACTTTCTCTTATGATATCATCTAATACTTATACCTATCTTTTTTCTTAATTGCCTTCATGGAAATTGTAATGTCTTAGGAGTGACAGGTAATTCATGAAAGAGAAAATACCTATATGTTATTGTTGTTGTTAAGTTTAATGCATTGAAGTATTAGTATTCATATTAGGATCTAAGTATAAACTTTGAATGTTTATGTTATTGTTGATTCATAATTTGTAGAAGTACTATTAATATATTTTGATACATTTCTGTATATTTAAACAGTTTCTTTATTCTTGATTTATTCTGCTTGGAATTATGTACTTTTAATTTTTAATGTATTTAAAGTCTGCCAAAAACTATGAAAATAGTTATATGCATCATATGTACAATTAATATGAAATTATTTCAATCTATGTATATGACTAAGAAATTCAATTTTTTTTTTTAATGTTCTAACATGAGCATGAAACTAGATTACATGATAATACAATATCAAAAGTTATTATCTTACATTTAATACTTATTAGAAAATATTTATTTAAAAATGAAAATTACAAGTGCTTGAATGATTAAGAATGTAAAATTATGAATGTCTAGTCTATTCTAGTTTATTATAAAATCGGCCTTACTTTTTAGTGGACAAGATGACGCACATGGTCGGTTCGTACCCCCCGAAGACAGATATCCAGTCGTACACGACTCCGTCGGAGGATGCGCCTGCCGGCGGCATGGCCCGTGGCTCGTACACGGTGAGCTCGCTGTTTACGGACGACGACAAAAACGAGCACCTCAAGTGGGAGTGGTCGTTCGACATCAAGAAGGACTGGAAAGAGTAAAAGAAACTGAGGCCGCTGGGCGCCTTTTTTTCTCCTAAAACTCTTTAATCTCGCAGAGCAAGAAAAAAAGGAAAAGAAATTGATGATACAAACGATGGAACTCTTTGCCTTCGTTTCGACCAACGATTTAACGGAATTAAACTATTTAAGGACGTATTAATTCGTGTATGCCAAAACGTATTTGACGAATTTCGATTGCTTTTTTGCATTTTTTCTTCTCCCGCAGCTAGCCACGCGTCTAGTAATGCCATATGAAATTTGATTTACTGTTGTATTATTGTTGAGCAATGAGAGCGCTGATAATTTTTTTCTATTGGTACTTTTTGCTTTCTACTGTATATTTTTTACTTTGTAGCTACATTGCGTTCTGTGAATGTGTGTTCTGTACCCATATATATATACATATATATTATAGCTGTTGCAAAACACGGCGTTCAAACTGTTAAGATATGCTTTAGAAGCAAATAACGATGTTCTTTAATGCATTTCAAAGAGAAAGTGCTTATATACAAAGTATTAAAAAAATTCCCAATAAGAAACATAGTGCCGATTGTAAACCTTAAGAGTCTTAAGAAAATTACTGCACAACGAATTGCGTGTTATATATATATATACATATTTTATCGTCGAAAAAAACTTTAAAACCCTTTCAGCGATTCGTAGAGGAGATACACACGTCAATTGCAGATAATACACAAGTGCAATACAACCTGTAACTAAGACGTACAACGAGGCTCCTGTTGAATGAATTTTAATTCCTTATAGTAAAAGCCATAGGGATTGGTAAAAATATTTTTTGAGATTATCTATCAGTCGAGTGCGCGTACGAATTTGAGGTACTTCTTAGTGTTTCAAAATATAGCTGTTAGAAAGAGAAGTACGTTACGTGTTTTTTAGCAAGTTGCACTTTTATAAAAACGTTTTACACACATCACAGTACAGACACACACATACACATACACGTAGTACAACCTTTCGCACTGATCACAATACAAACTTATCAAGGTAAACAACTAACGCGCGATGATAAATATTGAAGCATGGACCGGAAAAGAGGCGGTAGTATGCGAGGCATATTATTCGCGGTGTGCAAGTATGAGAAAGTTACTGGTGCAAGTTCTGCATAATTGCAAGTTATAAATGCAAGATAATGCATTTGTCTATGCTTACCCATCGAACATAGTATACTGTATATAATTAATATATATATATGTATACACATTTGTGAACACTGTACCCGTGAATACAGTTACTGCAACAAATATACGTTTTCTACTATCAATTCCAGTAGTTTCTTCCAAATTTTTAAAGTAAATATTTTAAAGATATACAATATATTTTTCTTTTGTTCTTTAGTGAATAAGAATTCACTTTAACTATAATAATGCTTAATGATTCTTCCAATTTTCCTTTTTTCATTTAATTTCTGAATACTGCAGTTATAATACATGGCAAATATTGTTTAAATATTGGTAACATGAAATCATTTAAATAATCTGTATAATATTTTACATTCTTCCTAAACTGTTGTTACTCAAAGAGCTAACAAAATAAATTAAGTTATTTTTATATTTCCAGGATACAAATGTATTTATTGTACTTATTAAAAATATAAAAGTTAAAATTCTTTTAATCAATAATTAAATAATCCAAAATAATTTATTAGGTCTCAATTTAATAGTCAAAATTCGAACACATCAATTATTTTTCTATAGTGATATCCAAGTTGATAAAATGAAAATCGAATATTCTAAAAATAACAATTAAATTTCTGAGATTAGTAAAAACAGCAAGAAGTACGTTGCATGTAAAATCATTTATTTATTTACTTATCTTTTTTTTTAATTTCATTCAAAATATTTTAAAAAGCGTTTTATTTCTCAAACAGCATCAAGCCAGTCGATGCACTAGAACATCCGTCATCACCTCGTAGCAACGTTTATAACAACTGCGATTACAACTATAAGTCCATCGTCATCGAGTGCTACTTCATCTCTGTCTCTCTGACCCATCAAATTCTAAGCTACAAGAGATACTTGCGACACTCGATTACTACTAAATCTCGCACATTTATCTCGTATATATGTATGCGTACTTATACACATATGTATACATCCATTTATTATTTGAAACAGAGGGAAATGGGTATTGGGGTCGTAGTGGTGGTGGTGCTGACCATATCCTCGCGAGCACGCGCCGCGCCAGGCTAATAACAAATCGGTCACGGTCACGATAATGGACACGGTCTGGTGCGGACCTTGCGCTACGGTCAGCAAACTCTCCGCGAGCGTTAATGGGCCCCGTACGCTCACTCGCAATTAATGTGTGATGGTATGGATGTGCAGCGCATAGGTCTGCAAAAAAGTGCGACGTCGTGCGCGCTCGTATCGTGGAAGATCGCGCGCGCGTGTAGATATATTGTAATTGCATATGTACTGCGACGGTTAAGGTAACAGGGAAGGAAGGATTTGAAGTTTTCTGTATAGTGGGTTCAATAGATGCTAACATGATTTTAGCTTCTCTGATTTGGGGAATCGTACGATCTATACTGATTATTGTCATGCACGATACAATCTTAAACCATCTCAAACTTAATTATTATAATCTATTTCTTTTATTTGATCATTTTGACTGAAACATTTTTTGAGGTGCAATTTATAATTATGATTAATTAGTGTCACTGTAAAAAATAGTACAATATAATATAGACGCTAATGGTGAACTGCTAGAAGACATTAGTTAAAAGTCTCTTTAATTAAGAGGCTTAGAACTAATCTTATTATTCTGTTGACATTCAAACTCATGAAATCAGGTAGTAAATGGTATATGTAGTAATTTGTTCTGCAATAATGTAGAAAATATATAAAAAATAAAAAATTTACTCATTTAATATTCATTTAATCAAATAAGTTATAAGATTTTTAATTATTTTTATTAACACGTATATAAACTGCAGCAGTTAACTTTTATTGAAAAATCTTTTCTTATTTTTCTAATTTTTTAATATTTTTTATTGAACGAGTGGGCTTATATTATCCCACGATATTTGGAATGTATAAGCAGATAGAATTTTAAAGCAATTGACTCGTACACCAGCACCGTCGTCGTCCAAACATTGAGCCCCGTGCACATATGTGAGACTCAAAAGATACGAGCGCCGCGTTCACGCGTGGGACTCACAGTAAGAACGGAAGCGCGCCATCGACGGCCCCGTTTATCTCCATGTTTTTGCCGATTCCCACGCGCTACATTTTTTCGCGCTTTTCCATTGTCTTGTCTGGTTATTTTTTTTCAGAGAGGGAAACGTGTGTACGCCAGTACGCATCACAGACGAATATATATACGCGTATATGTATCTACATCTTCGTACGCCTGCCAAATTAGCGGGTGAGAGGCAAGCGCGCGGCGCGTGAGCTTCGCTCCAGATTTATTGCACGCGCAATGCGTCGCGCGCTTAGACCCGGACGAGCGAGGCTAAACGATTTCGCGCGGGGATGTTATAAGTAAGAATTTAAGTTTCGGAGTTGAAATAGAACCGCGAGGGATTTTGTATAAAGGGGTTCGTTGCCAAATTTCATTTTAGTTGTGAGATAATTTGTATATTAAAAGTAGCTTGAATTTCCTTGTAAATTATGATTCTGACTACGGTACATATTCTAAAGAATATTTCTGGCGAGTTATTATCTCGATATACTAAAAATTACGATTGGCACACATTTTTATCCTTTAACATATAGTATAGTATAGCCAATTGATATTACCATGAAATTTCTGAAAGTCACCCACGTAGGTGTATGATCTTTTTCCGTCCAAACATCTCAACAACAACTATACAACATAACACGCGATCATATAATTCGCTCGTTCTCAAAAAAGGAAACAAGCTCGTTCTCTTGACACGTTTTACAATAGCCTCACAAGGTTGCTTCCGTAGAAAAACTTGCCACCGCGAAAAATCGGCGACCGGCAACTCTGCACGTCCCTTTCATTATCTAATTAGCGCGTTTTTACGACGCGCTCGTCCGCGCGAGGGGACGATCGACTACCGGAGTGTAAAATCGCTCTGGCGAGTCGCCAAACGTATACGACGCGAGCCGTCGATTCTACTCACGTCGCACGGGCGCCTTCGGTATACCCATATTATACTTCCGATCCTTGTACGTAGCCGGTTGTATATTCTATATAGGTATGTGTATAAAGTTCGTGTGCTTGGTTTTGTGCGGTGTTTTTTTGTGAGACGGAAAAATATCGAAGAATGCATGGATGAATGGTTTGTAAATTTGTAACTTATAACTTATAAAAATTATAAGTTGAAAGGTTTAATTAATATGAAATTTGAAAAAGATATATGTAGTTTTACTTGTAAGTAGGATTTGAAAGAAAATATTTCTGTAATTGAATATTAAATAAGTTTATTTTATTTTTAACATTATCATGTGATTCGTTGTCAGCAAAAACTGTATGCGATTTGGCTCATATTAGTTGATTACATCGTCGATAATAACGTTAGTTGTATATCTTCAAACTGTACTTTTTAACTTTCTTATAAACATCCATCCTCACGTCAAAACATCGGCTGTGCTATAGGGCAAGTAAACCAACCGCAGAGATAACGCGGATGACCACGAGCGTGGCACTAATCCACCCGCGCCACCATATATAGTCGGGAAGCAGCATCGATTGCCCCTTCTCTAATTACCTCTAATTGCGCGGAGTGACCACGGCGTGTGTGCGCCTATTTACGGCCGATACACGCGCGCTCTTCTCGTTTTTCAATGTTCTTGCGAGCACGCGTCGGGGAAGAATAATGGACGGTAGTAAGTATACGAGAGAATCCGTGGTATCGTGGTTTAGAGAAAATAATTTATGATGATTGTTTTTCACTGACTATTGTAATTTGGCTATTGTTACTCCACATTCGTTTATCATGAGGATTTTGGAGGTCAAATGTTTCATTAATTAGTTAAAAAAATAATCTATCATTTCGGGAAAATGATTTATAAAGGAAGAATAAATCATGATGATAATATATTTACCTTTGTTTTTAATTAGTTATAGGGCTGTTTTATTTCTGAACTTATTTTCTCAAGCGTTACACAGCGTTTATTATTCTTTTCTTAAAATAGAAATCAAAGGGTTTCAATAATTAAATCGGTAATATATACATGTAACATACCGACTACGATACTTGATCCTTGCTTATCTTCTTGAGCTATTACATCGTCTGTTATATACTAATTTTTAGAATTTCAAATACTATATTTTTTACATCTTATTAAAGATACCGAAATTTTTCAAGCAAGTGTATTTACGGTGCAGGATGTACAAGAAGAGCATTTGCATAGAAAGTTGTCGAGCGTTACATTTAAGGTGGAGACTTTTTTATGATACAATCTACGGGGTACATAATTCTAGCATTATTCAAAAGTAATTCTGTTTATAACAAAATTTATAGCATGAAGAATATATAATCAATTAAAATATTCCTAAAATGGTCGAATTTTATTAACGATGCGGTATGAATTAATAAAGTGTATGTACACAGTTAAGTTTAGAATTCTATATAATATAAAACAATATGTATTCCATATTTTAGTAGCATAAAGTTAACTTATATACAGCACTTATTATATACACTGCACTAATTAAAGTAGGTGTAGCTCCAATGTCACTTCACAAGACGAACAAAAGCTCACGTCCTCGTTGCGTGTATAAAAATAGAAAAATCGCGCGCTAGAGAAACACATATAGAGCAATCCTTTCTCGGTACACACACATATATACAGAGGTAGGTACAACACAGCACGGTCATATAAATAATATTCGGACCTTATAAGCAGAGCCCGCGCGTGCTGTCAAACGTAATTAAGCGACGACTGCAGACACTTCACCTTTGTCTATTCAAAAGTCTGATGAGCTCTGCATTAATGTGTCGCAGGGAAAAATAATAATGCGACACAAAGGTGCGCGCGTATACTTAAAGCGAACAATGAGCAAAATGGAGTATATAGAGGAGAGAAAAACGTTCGTAGAAGTCACAGCATGTCACGATGTTTGTGTGGATGTGTATATGTGCATGGGTGTGCAGGGTGTGTATATAGACGAGACTCGAGCGAAAATCGCGAAACGCTGTGTACTTTTCACTGTCGACTCGCACAACTTATATGAGCCATTCTATACAGAAAATAGGACACTTATACTTAGTCCAAAAATGGAAACATGTGGTTTTTGAGAGTACGCTTACCAATTAAACTAGGTTTTTTCTATTCTTTAGAGCATTACGAATGAAAAGGAAAAGGGTGCCAAGTCGGAACCATATACCAACAATAAGTTACGGGTGAATTACTGATAATGAAAAAATGATTAAAAATAGTTCCACCTGAGTTTGATATTGGGCTTAAAACTGAAAAAATACGATAGCAAATTCACGAAATACTATAATCATGTACGGACTCGATTGTTTTTCCAAATTCTCCCTTTGCTGCCATTTTTCGTCAGTTTCAAGTCCAACTTCAAACTTCAACGAAAAACGATTTAGAAAGCTCTCGTTCTCTAGTTTCTTTCTCTTTTTTCCGAATTTCATATTGAGTTGTTATTTATGGAATTATTTTGGATCAAAGTCGAGCTATTTTTAATCATTTTTTCATTATCATTAATTCACCCGTAACTTATTGTTGGCACATGGTTCTGCGACTTGGCACCCTTTTTCTTTTCATTCGTAATGCTCTAAAGAAGAAAAAAAACCTAGTTTGCTAAGTGTGCTCTCAAAAACCACATGTTTCCATTTTTGGACTAAGAAGTGTCCGATTTTCTGTAGAATGGCTCATATACATAGGTATACAGAGTTGGAGTGCAAGATTCTACCGTCAAACTATGTGCAATTAAAATGATTCTTCTGGATACAGTATTCGCGGAGTTCAGTTTTCATTTGGTATTATTGAATACTGTAAGTTATCACAACCAAAGAAGGAATAGTTAGTACCTATAACCAACTTTATAGTAATATATTAGCGACGTAAAAATGGTTGATAATGTTTTCTTGGTTGTATGTACCTAATTACTAAACCTACCTAAAAAACTATTTTTCCGTGCACAGATTTGCATTGCTGGTATCTATCTAAATTGGAGAAAAAGTTTTCGAGTTGCATGTTTCAACAATCCTTTCAGCGAATAACATAAATTTTATATCTTTCTAATTTTTGAAGTAATACACACTTACAGCTTCTATAGGTAACAGAAGAATTGTTCTTATTAATGGCACAAGCAGAAATTCCATTTCAGATCAAATAATTCTTGTATACAAGTATAAGAGAATCTGACTGTAAATTTTAAAGAATTCTCTGTAAAGTTTACAATTAAATAGATTCCCCTTACTAATAGACGATTCATTTTTTATGAAACGGATTTTCCGCTTGCGTCAATAACAAGAAAATTTCTTCTGTCACTTAGAAGCTACTTTTGTAAGTGCATCTAATTACGATTATCGCAAACAAACTAATTGCTATATACAAATGCTTAAACTCACAAATTGAAGTTGTTGACGATACCAAATTGAAGAGTGAATGTACATGCAATCACATATTAAATAAAATAATAATATTTTCACGACAAAAATAATAAATCAAAGAAATGAATAAAAAACACAAACGCGGGCCTATAATAAAGCACGCCAACACTTTCTCGCTCTCTTCTCGATTCAATTTGTCATCGGCCGCATAAAAACGGCATTTCCAATTAAGCAGACGACATACCCGTTTGTCAAGGACAAGTCTATACACTTCACCACCCGTAATAACCATCGCTAGACTCATCCATCAATAGAGTCACATTTTTCGTGGACATCCAAAATAAACTATACATCTACTTTTATAAATATATACTCACGCTCTCGCTGTTTGCACGCGCGCGCATTCAAATCCTTATAGGAGCTGGTGATCGCGGCGCGCGCGCTCGGAAAGTAGAGCATGAGGCCTCGCACCTGTTCCGTAACGGGCCGAAACTCTCGAGAGCGCAGCCAAGGGAGAGAAGTCGCGTTTTTTTGCGACGAGATTTCCCGCGGGGAAACGAATTTAACGAGCTTTTTGCCACGCGTCACCGACTTGCTTGGCGCCTTGTATATACGCGCGCATGATACGAAGATTTTCCGCCGCGGGGAATTGGCTGGTATTACTGAGCATTACGCGGTTGGTGGAGTGTATTATAGAGAGAAAGAGAGACGATTTGCCGCGTGAATTGTCGTAGTGAAGTTTCGTCCTGTGGCTGAGTCGATTAGTTTTTATGTAAATGTATATGTAAATCCGTCACAGCATATTACTTAAAGTATTTTTAAATATTTTATTTCGCTAATGAAATCTTGTTCATTTGCTTAATATTCATATAATCAATCTCGAGAATGTACAATTGTACGCTAATTTTAACTTTGCTCTTCATATCGTACTCAGTGAATTTTCACTAGTAGAAATGGCTAAAGATATCATCTGTTGTTTGAAGAGAACAAAAAATAACTTGTAGATGCGCAAAACTAATTTAATTATCCGACAAGAGATTTTCTCCGACGAGTAAAAGGATTTTCACTCGGAGGGTTTATAACGTTTACGCAGATTTATTGGGAACGATAATTTGCAAATACAGAAAATGCCAAACATTAAACGATGCTTCTTTTTTTTCTTTAATAAGATTAATGTGCTACATGAAAGGTGAACGTTATTATTTAAAAATAAGATTTAATTTATTTTATATTTAAATGAGAATTTTAATTCGTTCTCAAAAAAGTTCATCACTTTCATCTAAATTTAGGGTAACGGTGCAGCCACTTCACAGTGAACGGTTTTTGTAGTTATGGTACACTGAACAAATTGCTTATTTTAAAATTTTCCAAGATTTCACGAAGTATAACAAAATCCAGTTTTATAGATATATGTGGAATTCTTCGGAAACTTTGCTCTAAACTGGTTCAAAAAACGACCAAAATTAAATTTGGAGACACACCTCTGAAGTAATTTTTTTTCTTATTCTATGGGTCATAGAAGAGACAATAAAAACTTGGGGTCAAAGAAAATGGCCTCGTGACTGTGTGAATTTGAAAATCGTCAAAACTGACGAAAAACAATGAAAATCTTAAAAATTTCGTAAATTAAAAAAAAACCGTTCATTTCCGTCATTTTTGACGATTTTGAAATGCATGTAACTTTGCACTGAATTGTCCCATTTTAGTCATCTTTAGCTTAAATCAAAGCTCTATCCTTGTACTTTAACTAATAAAATATACAAATTCGTTGACATATTTGGAATGTTAATATTGCTTGATGATTGATGACTACTTTTCGTCAATTTTTTCCAAGTTAAATTCTCATAAGAAAAAATTGATTTGACAATAAAAGGGTGTCACAAGGCCGTTTTCTTTGGCTCCAAGTTCTTATTGTCTCTTCTATAACCCATAGAACAAGAAAAAAAAATTAATTCAGAGGTGTGCCTCCAAATTTAATTTTGGTCGTTTTTTGAATTAGTTTAGGACAAAGTTTCCGAAGAATTCCACATATACCAAGATTTCTTATGTAAATATTTTCCATAATATCATATATATATATATATATATATAATGTCATTTGAAGATAACAAATCGCAATATATAAACAATATAGTGTATATAAAAAAATCGGTATAATCAGTACGGATTTTTATTTTAAAAGTTTTTTTTGCGCTACTTATCGCTGCATCATGAACAAACAAATCCCAATCCACTTCACGCAACCCTCGACACTCAACACCAAACCCTCAACGCGCGTCCACTACACGCCAGAACAATGGCACAACCTCCGTCCTCACTTCACTCACGCCCTTATCGGCTCTTTGCCCTCGCCCATATACATCACAATACACCTACACTTTATACATTGTACCGATCGAAATCCATCTACACACGCGCGCGCAAAAAGTTAGCGTGCACTCTTCGCGTTCCAGAAATCGTGCAGCGCAGGCACTATACGTATGCTCGCGGCGCTAGTTAGTCACGCCCCCGGTCACGCGGCTAATTAATTCGCAATTAATTAGTCGGCGCCTGTGTATGTATGTGTGTGCGCGCACGCGCGCCCGTGCCTAATGTATGCCGATTTATATATATAAATTATTGCCCCCGCGCGCAGCGTATAACAGTGTTTCCGAGCTACTGCTGCTGCTGTTGCTGCGGTGAGTAGAGTGCGAACGCGACTCATAGGAGGAAGGATGCGAAGAGATAAGAAGGGTGGAGCAGAGTGAACGGACTGTTACAGGAATGTGGCGAGCATAGAGAATTGATTAGTCGTGGGATTAAGGCAGTTTGATTTTACCAAAATCCACAATTTTCGTTTTCTCATTTCTGTGTTGTTGTTTATAATAACATTAAAAGAAACGTTTTAACGACTTACAGGGGTATTTGTTTTAATTACTTTAATTATATAAAACATCGGTCAAAAATGAAATATATAAAATCAACGTAGAACTCAAATTTACATAATTTTTAAGATTTCCCTTAATTTTTTCGTTTTTTTTTTATATTGTGCCTATGACCGAATTAGGTTACCATTTTTTAAAATTACATGTACATGTAACTACATGAAAAAAAGTTATTAATTTAATTCCAATCTGGCTAAAAAAAGAAAATGTGACTAAAAAAATCCGATTTCTAAATATAATAGAAGTAAATTTTTATTTATTAAACTTAGGTTCACATCAAGCAAATCGTTCAATTTAAAAGCCAGTTAACATGACAACCGAATTATTTTATTTATTCACGTGAAGCGTGCTGATATATTTTGTAAATCCTAAATCACTTGTACCGTAAAATCTAAACTGCCCTATAAAATCGTCGCTCACACGTATACATATAATACTATACGCGCGTGTGTGAGTCTCCGTAATTGAAGACGCTGCAGTATATATAGCCTTCAACCCGCGTATCGCTTGCATGTTCGCGATGCACTTATGGATGCTGCCATAGTGCCGAGAAGTAAACTAATACAGCGTTTAATTGCGCGCTTGAGGAGTCGGATTTCTCGTGGAATATGATTTTAAACGATTGCACGTTTCTTTTATATCTTACGGCTCTTTGGTCGATGATTTTGTCTATCTTACTTACATTGTATAGTTTTAAAGGTGAACAATAACAATGGGGGAGTAGAGGTGAATTTTTTTTTCTAATTTTTTACATGCCTTTTTTATTGCTTCCGTTATTAAGTTGTTGAGAAGATTATTTATCGCGTACTGGGGATTGTAACAATGGAAAGATGAATATTCAACGTTTTTGATCTTTTGACTGTTCAAGAGTGGTTATAGAAAATAAAATCTGTCTTGTGGAATGCACTCGTATTTTCGTAAGTATTTCATGAAATAAAGTAAAATAATTTCTAAAGTGAAAGAGTTTAACGAAGAGGTAATGTTTATATATATATATATATATATACATATCGTAGAAACATCTAAAAACGGTTTAAAATAATGGAATTGATCCACATGATGCACATTGCGGTAAATTTTTTTCTTCTTAATTGTAACTACATTCTTAATTAACATTCATTTTCGTAATTTTAAAACTACTCTCTTTCTTTTTGCTAATTAAATACAAGCACATATATACTGATAACATCTAAATTCGAAGCAGCTTCGACAATTTGTAATTCATTGTCGGCAAAATTTTAGCATCGAAACCATTTTATACACGCGTATAATCAATTATTTTCCCCCTGCGGAAAATTCTAACCTGCACATTCTCTATACTTTGCAGTGTTTTTTGCAGGATTATCCGCATGATCTTCTATATAGAATTCTATACAAAATTTGCTACACAGACTCTATGAAGTTTTTCTTGCATAATTTTATTTTTTGCTGTATCAAAAAATTATTGTGTATATGTATATGGGGCCTTCCTGGAGAAACAGAAATAGCAGAAAAAAAAATAAAAAAAATTTCTGCAGAAAAGTTTGAAGAGCGAAATTACTACAGATTTTTTGCATAACGGACTGCATCATACACTGCAAAAAATTTTACAAGAAATTCTAAAAAAAGTCTATTAAAATCTAGAAAATTTTCAAAAGTTTTTTCCGTAAGGGTTCTCTTATAAATTTACACACATCAATATCAACCGTGAAAACACACTTCTTTCATTTGAAAGTCTACTACTACAAAAATTTCCAACCCAAACCCATGCTCGCAAATGGCACCTACTCTCTTTTTGCAAATTCACAACGCCTTCTTACCCCCCCCCCCCCCCCCCCCATTACAGCCGTATACAAAAAGTAAAAAAAAGCCTCGACCTACTCCGAAAGCTCATTTCCTCTACACTTCCCAACCTGACGGCACCGAGGGAGGAAATATCAGCGTTACTCGATACTCGCAGCTTTATACTTCCTGCGCGCGCGCGAAGACGGGAGATATAGAGAGAGAGCGGCATCGCGGGGGAATGACAAAGAGAGCAAACGACGACGACGACGACGACGGCGCGTTCGGGTTCACCGCCCCCCGCGCGCTCTCCAAGCGAGTTCGATGCACATTCTGGTCCTCCCACTACTCGCGTCCGCGCGCGCGCGCACATCACCACCCTACTACTCCCTTGCCACTGGCACAGTGCCGTGTGCGAAGCAGAACGGTGCCCCTTTGACAACAGGGGCATTATATTTCGATGTGGGACGGAAGATTTATTGGTTTCGTTGTTGTTGATGAATTTTCGATTCTATAATTGTTTATATTGAATATTGTTTTGATTGTTAAAACAAATTTTTTATTTTAAGTTAAGTATAAAATTAAAATATGAAAGCTAGGTTTAAATGATACGAGAACGAGTAGTTGTTGTGTGTAGGTATAATAAACAGCTGACTAAATAAATTTGATATTTTATCTAAATATTTTTAATGAAACTCATTGTCATTTTTTATTAAGTAATTAAAAATACTTTTCCCAATATTATGTTACCTTTCTGAAGATAAAATTTGATTTCTTATAAAATCTATATTATGCTTTTATAAAATTGTTATTTTAACAATAAAATGTTTTTATATAACAATAGGCTTGTGATTAGAAATGAAAAAATATCGCCTTTTTTATCGTAATTAAAATTTTAGAATGAATTTTTTTTGCGAAAGAACTGTAGTGCTTATTGGTTAAAACGATTTTCTTTTATAGATGCTCAGGAAATGTAAAAAGTAAAACAGTTTGACGACAGCAAAAAAGATATTGCAAAGTAGAGATAATGCGGGGGTTGACATTTAAAAAAAAAGTAAATTATATTGTCCCCGGAGACGATCAGTGTGCCAAGTTATATCGCGATTACATAGTTGGAACGGAAGTGGGTGAAAAAGTGGGTAAAGAAGTGTATCATTAAGAGCATTGCGCGGTAATGATTACTATGCACGTTAATGCAGGCCCTCAAAATCATTGTTTTTCATCTCTTTGTCAAGTAAAAGTTGTATTAAATTGCTCACGACTTCTGGTTATTCTTAATTGACAACAATTAAAAATTACATTTATTTCATTTGGATGTTTTTTGTAACAATTTACTTATCCTATCACAATCTCGAACAATTGCATAATTAAATAAAAAGTTATAGATTATCGAATTTTCTTTTCAATATCGTTGCCCATTTTAATCTATTCGCTCAAAATTTTCAAAGAATATACTGTGATTTCTTAACATTATTATTATAGTTACACATTTAGTGAACTTTCGTAATAATCATTAGTCCTTTAACTTCAATGTTCTTTACAGTTTTCCAATATTTTCATATGTAAACATTAAACTTCTCTTACCTAATTATCATTCAATCAACTCTAATCAAAACACTCGTATCACAGTCAATTAACTACCACACACCATATCACCTAAGTATTATACTTACCCCCGAAAAACCTCTTTATCACAGCCTCTCACCACCAAATTCGCACCAACACCTCTTTTCACCTATACAGTATACCTCGAAAAAAGAAAGAAAAAAAAAGAAAAAAATCTCAGCCCAACGCCTACACACGCAGAATGCTTGCGTCTCTCGTCGTCCCTGCGCGCCTGCAGCCCGCGGTGTGCGTGATAGCCGTCGTCCTCCCCCCCCTCACCACTTCTCCAACTCTCAGCGGCGGCGCCCCGGCCGTATGTCCTCGCGCGCGCGGCAGCTCCTTCTTTCTCCCGCGCGCAGGCAGACGTCGGCAGTAGCGCGACGAACCTCGAGCTGCGAGCCTCGCTCTCTTCCTCTTCCGTATATAACAATATACTTACATATACATACATACACACCTGTCCTCCCCCTCGTCACGTATATACATATTAGACACGCGTGTTCGTCATCACCCATCGCGTGGACGGCCGAATACATTGTATAATACTTGTGTTGATAAGTCAGTGGTGCGCGCGCCGGTGACTCTGTACACATATCAGCGGAGGAATCCTTCCGGAGTCGCAGATATATTCGATCGGTGAGTGTACTTGATACATATATAGATATATAGGTGTACTATTCTAGTATATATATATATGTGTGTGTATACTTGTGTGTGTGTGTGCTCACGCGGAGGACCGGCACGGTTGAGCCGGACAAGTAAGAGAAGGACGAAGGGAGGTATTATAGCGCGCGGAATGGCCGCCGCCACCGGCTTTTTAAATGTCCCGTGCGGCTGTACGGCAAGGTCACCACACACACAGAGACACACGCACACGCCGAATTCGCCAGGGATTTGCACGCCCGCTCCCCTGGTTCCGGCTCTTATACGCGGGTGTGCTCTATACTGGTTATATATAGATGTATATAGGAACGCAAAGCTATATTATAGGTGTGCGTGCACGCGCGCGCAGTAAGCAGCAGCCAGCAGCAACACACTGATGTTATATACCGGGCCGAGCGATCGATATTATACGCTGATATATTCTCTCTCTCTCTCTCTCTCTCTCTCTTGAGTACTGGGGCGAATGTTATATATATGCATATGGGCGTTAGGTACTTTGGTACATATAGCTAACACATCCACGGGAGCGGTCCGTATATTTAAATCTTTGACAGTGGTTGCTTCTCCTCTCGGCTGTTTGTTTATGACACGGGAAGGTGTGTCACGCGCGTAGTGTGTGGCGCTATATAGCGCGACGCTCGGGTTTAAATGATTCGGAAGCTATACGATTTCGGAGTTGAATGAGTATATTGGTTGTTGAATGAGGATGAGTATGGATGTATTGTCGTTAGTCATTGAGTTTTGGCTTTTTGTTGTTGTAATTGGGATGACGAGTGAATTTTTTGTTGTTCGATATATAGTGGTTGAGTTTGAAAGATGTGTATTGTTGAACCGATGTAAATATTGATGTTCGTGATGATAGGTCTGTCAGTTTCAACTCGATATTCGTATAAATGTCCAAATAATTGATATATTGTTGAAATGCGCGTTGAAGGTTGAAGAGTGGGCTGAATATAACAAAATCATTTCTATAATTTGTATAAAAAGTTTTTTCGAAATATAAATAATAATTTAAATCAGACAGACGAAGTTCTGTAATACTGTGCTATTTAACTTTGCGTATTAATAAATATATCAAAATTTTACTAGTAAAATTAAATTATTTAATTTCAAAATGATTTCGATCCTTAAAGTAAGACAATTTAGTTGAGCAATAACAGTAATTTTTATTAGAATCTATTTTTGAATGCGTATATTAATAATATGGTTAGTTCTTGTTAAATTAAATAACATGTATGTAAGACGATGTTGGAAAAACACTCTATACACTATATATACTCCGTTGGAGATAGTTTGAAGTGCAGATTGCTTACTTTTCCGCTCTGAAAACTTCAGTAATTAAATCTGATTAAAATATCATGTATGAAATACGGACTATAATAATAAATTGCTTTATTCTTAGTTCATAATGAAAATGCGCATCTCTTTCACGAGGAATTTCATAATCACAAAATTATCACGAGAGATGCAGTTACTTTTCCGCTGCGATGAAATGTTTTGTAACTTTTAATAATGCAACATCCCGCTTTAAGTATTTATTTTGCACAAAATACTTAGTATAAAAAAGTATTAAAATATATTTTTAATATATCTACTTAATTTCTTTTTCGAATACGTTAAATTAAAAAATTTCTGAGTAAAGTTTTTCGAAAATATTGAAAAAAAATTTCTATGTCGATACTTTTTATAAGAATTGCAAGGTATCATAATTCAGCATACCATATATAAAAAAAAACGTCCGTACAATCATACTAAAAATAACTTCATGAAGTTTCATTTTACAGTACTTTTTAAATGCTTTCATAATGCAATATACTTTTGTCAAGTACCTATTGCAATGAGCTGTCACGAAGTTGTATACAACTTTCCGTACAATGGAAGCGCGTTCGCAGAGCACTAACTTGATTCACATGACTCTCGTATAATATACTCGCTTTTGAAAAGAGAAAAAAGTATATAATATAATACTAATGTCCAGCAACTCGAAGTTTATTCGCGCTATTGTTATACAATTTTTGTTTCTTACTCGACTATGGTGCGTATATTCACATTGCAGACAGGAATGAAACATTCTCTTTTCTCCTAATAAACAGTTTAACAATCTAACAATACTGTTCCTATAAGGAATAAAAACTGTACACCCTACTACTACCCACCCAAAAATCACCTTCACCGTCCGAACTCACCATACACTACACTCGAACGATCCCCTCTGTACACATACACACGCACGTACTACATTCACCGCACGCATCTCCGGCGCGTCGCGCTATAGAGCAATAAAAGCCTCGGCGAAATCGATTTCGTGCGGCGCGAGGGTGGAAATCTCTCTTGTGCTCTCTCGCTCTCTCTTTCTGCGTACTCGAGTTTTTCCCGCGGAGGGCGCAAACTCTCGAGGGTCAGGGTCGATTCTCTACGTTGTATGTGAAGGTGTGTGTGTGTGTGTGTGTATATATCTATTCACACATACATACAGCTGCAGGCGATGTTGTATCTCGCTAGCTGCGCTTTTCACGCGACACGCGCGGGGGTCGACGTCCGCTGTCTCTATCGACTCGCGCGATGCGATGACTTCTTATCGCGGCGCGTGGCACTACGATGATGTTCATAGTTGGGTATGTGAAATGATTTTGCATTGCGTCGGTGGTTTGTTTTGGTGTTGGATCCCGAGAGTTGCGTTAATTTTCTCACAGAAGAACACACCAGTATTTAAATAGATTGCATGATATTGTCGTAATGACTATTAATTCTTAATAATAATTGTAAATGCCGAGCAAAGTCAAGATTGTGTAAAGAGTTAAACAAAATATATGAGTATTATCATTATTAAAAAAAATAAATCATTACAAAATATATATTATTATATTACTATATTATATGGTATAATATGGTTTGCCATTGCAAAGTTGTTATCATTATAAAAAAGTTATTCATTATTTTATTAAGAAATATAATAAATCTTGATCCATTCAAAAATTAGTAGTTTCCATCATTAATTAAATTAATGTTAACTCTATTTTAATTAATTCGAAAGTATTGCCATAAATATAAATATTATTTAAAAAATATACAAAATGCCGTGTAATAAATATAAAAATGAAAATTATTTTTATTAAATTCAACATTAATTACCATACTATCATCATGTAGCAAAGAATTTATCAAGTAGATAGATATACTTATAAAAACTAAAATTTGATTACTACTAATTTCATGAACATGGGGGAACAAGACTACACTCTCATTCGACATAATTGAATCGTTAAATCGCCTTTCCATTAATAGAGATGTATATATTCAACGATAGCGTTTGGAAACTCCATATTTCAGAATTTCATTTGAATTTTTTTCTGCTCTTTCCAATCAATAGCAGTGCATTCCTATATACATATACACAGACTCGAACCGGTTTCACGAGAGGTGAAAAAGAGACAACCACACGCTCAATGCTTGGCCCGTTTTGCTTACATATAAAGCAGATCATATTGATGAGAAAAAGCGTCCTATATTTACGTTCGTACGCATACGCATTTTCGTCAATCCGCGTTATTTATAGCATGAAAAAAAATTTTTTCATGAATCATCCGCTATGCCGTCTGCATCGTCGCCGTGTCGACGACTTATATATACAATACTTGCGCTGCAGTATGCGCGATCTTAATTTCATTAGTGCCGCGCGCGCGCGTGACTCATTTTGTCTCGAGATTGCTAATGTGCATTGCAGTTAAATCAGCTGTGGCGCGTTCCTTTTCTTTTATGTACACTCTTTATTACTTTCCATGTCAACTATATAAATGCATTAGAAATCTGGTCAGCTCTCAAACTCTTTTTTCCTATATTCATATGTATAACAATTTGGAATCTCCAGAAATCCGCTAAACCAAAACCTCTGTTACAAATCATCTGAATATACCAGGCGATAACTCGTCAGCGCACTTCCCTCGGAGACAGTGGCGCTTTTGTCGTTCGTTTCTTTCGGCTATTTTTGTACATATATATATATATACGTGCGCTTCCTCGAGGGTGGCTTTTATTTTGACGTTCGCGCATATGCGCCCGTGTCAGTGACTCATTCTTCGCGTCCTTCCTTTTTTTTTCTTTCTCCAACTCGTCCCTCTTCGTGGAAGTTTCGGCTTGTATTAGGAATGCAGCGAGAGCAGCAGCATTAGGGGTAGAATAGAGGTGCCTCAGGGTATCCGGTAGGTTTTCGTTGGTTTTCACGCGTGTGGCGGCTTTGTGAGACGGGAAAATATTGTTTTAGCGAGTGAAGAGGAGAGAGGAAATATTAGAATGTAAATGGTATGTCGAGAGTGAGGCAAGTAAATTCGTTTTTGTATAGATATAGCGCGCAGTTGTGCCGTTTTAGAGGAGGAAATTCCGTAATTGATAGTAAAATTCTGGAAAAGGAAAGAGATGCACAAAGTAGGCTTACTTTAATGAGTACTCAATCTCATATACGTTCAGATATTAAAATTTAATTTTTTCTCTTGAAACCGGTACTATCTGGGTTACAACTCCATTTTAGAATACTTATTTTTCCGCAATACGACTACATACGAAAGTATATAAAATTATTTATATATATTCGAAATATAAATAAATCGTTTACTGAAAATTAAACATCAATCTTTTGTTTAACTTATAGAGTTCACACTAATATACTATAACGCTATAAAAAAAAAAAAAAAAAAATAAAGCACCACTGTTTCATCTTTCATAAGTGCGCGTGGGTCGACACACACTAATCTTCCATCATTGGTACACTTTATAACAACGACGAGGGTCTTTCCGTGACGGACTTTTTTCTTCTTCTTTCCCGTCTTGCGCGCTAAGCTCCTTGGTGGCAAAAAAAAGTCAGCACCGAGTGGTAGTCCACCTGCAAAAAGCTCGGCTAGCAACACACCGCCAACGTGTAGCGCATGATGTATATATGTGTATATATACATGTGTGCGCTCGTTACGCTTTTTGCCTCCTCAGCGGGCGATAAAGAACTCGGTGTTGCCGATGGGCTTTCCCCTCTTTATCTATGCATCTCGGCTTCGGTTTTTTTTTCTAGGAAGCTGCTCGTTCGCTTGTTACAGCGTTTCTTTTCGGTATAGCCCGCGATAGACACACTGAATCCTCTCTTTTATATACTTTTACCGAGGTTTTCGAGAGAATTACGGATGGCCGGTGGTTAATTAAAAAATGATTATCTGATCCGTGTGTGTATGTAAGTCGTGTTATTATCATGGTTGTAAAGATCGCAATATGTTTCTTGAACTGGAATTTTATGAGATATTGTGTTTTGCCTACTTATGTAAATTAATCATAAAACATAACGGTCTGATAAAAATTAATAACACGATTAATTTATCTTAATATACTCTTCTGGAAGTTTTTCAAAAGTATAATAATTATCTTTTATCAGGGAAAATTTCAGTATTAATTTCTCGGGTAAAATGGAAAAAATTTTATCTATATTGTTTTAATATTGCTCGATTTATTGCTAAAATACTATATAAAGCACCATTATCGAGTAAAAATTTATCTAATATACTGATATACTACGATGACTAAAGTCTATAAAATGAATTTTAAAACAGATATTGGCTTGATCGTAAAGCAATAAAGACGATCCGATATATGAAAATGTATATGCAGTACTGTAAATAAAGGGATTCGAATAATGCATAATAAAAGAAAATAAACAGTAACGAGTTACAATTATTCATCTAAAGTACATATTTCTTCGAATAATGATAATATTCTGACTAAGAGATATCGCAAAGAATATATTGTCGTGAAGTATGGCTGATCCATTCTTTAAACAGCTTGCATTTAGATTAAAATTATATTTGCGTAATCGGTTGTTAATTCACCTCGACTAATACCAATGAATTTCTCCAATTCCGTAAATAGGCATACAAATTTATAATTTAAAAATCATGTTTTTACTCAATTATACTTAAATATGACAATTATAGAAATTAATCACACACATAAATTCTCGAAACTATTAGATAAGTTCGGCTACGCTGATTACTCGTCATCATCTTATAAATACATCCTTTGATTCTAAAAATACATATTCGCTATCATCCTTAGTACATTAAACATTTTTTTAAAGTAAATAAGGAAAAATCTGTAAACAAAGCCTCGACCTAATCGTCTTTCATTCCACACTTTTTTATCTACAATTCGCCCCCACCGAAAGCAGCAATCCCGCGCGATACCCTCGAATGAAAACCAAAACAGAGACAAAACAAACTCCCCCTCGCGACGTAGTCAGAGCTTCTCTCTCTTTCTCACTCTATCTCTCTCTAGACGCGCGTAAATACGCAAGCGCGTGCAGTATAATACCGTGTTTCTCTCCTCGCGAAATGCCTCGTTTAATCAATAAAAGTATACGAGGAGAACGCGAGCGTGTGCACGTGCTGCAAGGCGACGATGTATTCTCTCTTTCTCTCTCTCTCACTCTTTCTTCCTCTATTCGCGACAACGACCGCGCAAGAGCACTTATACTTATGGATATTTAAAAGGTTGCGGCCGGAGAACGCAGATTTCAATCGTTTCGTTCAAAGCGGTATATTCTTATGTCAGAGTGAATGATGATTGATTGGGGCAGCCGCGCCTTGGAGATGGAAATGGCTGTAGCTCGTTTCCGCGATTAACTCTGGTTTCGCTGTTATTCATTTTTTTCTAAGCGTGCCGTATATGTTTGCGTATGCATATAAAAGAATATGTTTTGTTAGCGCTGTTTGTGGAGTTGTATAGGTATTTATATTGATTGACGTTCTTTTTCTTTGGTAAAAAAAATTTTGGTTTTTCAAACAGTTGATATATTTTACTCTGTTATTGCGATTATGATAGTTCTATAATAATTATTTACTGAAAGATAATTCAAGAATAAACGCGTTGTTAATACGTAGATCGACATCGAATTAGTCCGTTACTATTTATAGCCATCACCTTTGACCACGGAAATGTTAATTTAATTACACGTTTAACGTTGCACGGTGCACAGTTAAAAACTGTTACACATGTGAAAACTTGAAAGTAAAGATAAAAGAGCAAAAAATTAATTTCTAAACTTAATTGTAGCGACCGGCATGCATTCCTTTTAAGTCGCAAGAAGTAAATTGGTTTTTTTTTATCAGTGAATGGAAAGTGATTCGCTACGTAGTGGCCTAACTGTTAGGTCATTATACAGCTGTTGTTTATAGCGCGTGCAGTTTAATGATCTGTCAATATAGTCCAAACATTGTTATTACAATGCCTTTGGCCTTGTAAATGCTGTGTTATGCGAATAAAATGCTCGTTCTTTTCACTATATAAGCTGTATCAAAACATATAGTTTTTTTTAAACAATATTTATCAATTATTAAATTTAATTTTGAATAAATATTTAATTTTGTTTCCTACATTGATTACCCGAAAAAAGTAAAAGAGTAATGCAAGAAAAATAAAAATGGCAAAGTATTAAAAATCAAAAAACCATTGCGAGGTAATAAGCAGTTCTGGTGTGAAATAAGACTACAATAAAATCTGCATCCGTTAAAACGAGCAGCAATGTAGCCTTAATTAAAGAGAATGATTTAGAAATAAATCGTCCGAGATAAGTATCTCTCCGGAATTTTAATCACCCCAGTTTTAAAAATGTAAGTATCTCAAAAGTGAATGAACTTCTTCATTTTGAATAATTCAATCGACAACGGTACAGCTAATTTCGAAAAAAAATTCCTCTCGAAAATTGCATACGTGTGTATGTACATATAATATAGCAAAGAGTCACAATCTAAATTCTAAACTTCTAATCATCAATTGTACATAAAACATATAAAAATATATATATCAACTAACACATTAATCCTTATCCTCCCACGAAGCTCAACGACCGATACTCTCCGGCTTTAAGTACTCACTCATTGGCGCACTCGTATTTTCGTTCGCATAGCAGCAGCATCGAACAAGGCACATGTAGTAGCGCAGTTATAATACTCGCAGGATACACAGAGAAAGAGAGAGAGAGAGAGAGGCGCGTTCGGAACGCCCGCAGACTTCTAAATTTAACCGCGACGCTGCTCTCGCGCACGAGGTTTCCCTTTCAAAACACACCGCAGTAGCAGCGCGCGTCTTTGTGATCGTTGTCCGCATGCTCCTCTCGTAACCCTCCACACATAGGATCAGTCAGACAAAGACAAACCGGAAAAAAAGAGAAAGAGAGTAGTAGGAAATTAGGCTTTTTTTCGTAGTAGTTCCGAACGACTATTCCGAAAACCTACTAACCTACGTGGCGCGGACGCGTATTTATTCGCGAGCAGTCGGCTATTATATACACGGCTTTGCATTTACGCTCATTAAGGAATACGCGTATTAGCCTCCGGTTTTCTTGGCCACGCGGCGTTTTATATACACTTACATGTACCTCTGTGCGCGCGTGTGTCGTTAGTCGGTCTAGTTAATTTCTAATTGGGAGAGGATGCATCTCGCGAGGATGCAGAAGCTTTCTCTATAACGTGCACATGTATATATATATATATATATAAAGTCCAGCTGTGCAGCGCGCGGCTTCTTTTTGATTTCTCGAAGCCGCGTGCGCCGAATGGCTTTTTCATGTATGTATGATAGTCGCTTTTTCGAGTAACTGTGCGGTCATGTATGTGGTTTTTTTTTACACCGGGGAATGGTCAATTATGAACGCCGACTAACGCGTTTTGATTTGTGGCAGATATAAGTTACCGCATGCGGTATAGACTTATTTTGGATGAACTTTCTAGTTTTTTTTTCGGAGCAGAGCGCGAAAGTTTTGAAATTAATGTACTTGTGTGGTCGAGAAAATCTTAGATTCACAGTGTCGTGTGTATGAAGTAGCTCAAGTAGTTGAGTGGTTTGTATTAGGAATAGGAGATTAACTCTACTTAATAGGCCCTTGAAGAACTTTAAGATGTGGAGAGTATGGATATTATCTAAAAATTAATTTCACAAGTGTCGTTTATAAAGATATCTATATGCTACTTTAAAGTGCATTGATAATTGATATGCATGTATTAATACAAGTAGTGAAATTCTGTCAATGCAACGTTGGAATAAGTGTTATATATGATATTTGTACAAATTTTATCATCGTTTCGTAAATGATAATGATTTAGAGTTACAACAATATAATTGATTCGAGTCCTTTGATTATAAATTTCATTTTTATTATAAAAACATTAAAATATTCGTAGATTATCATTATGGCGAATCTATATACGTAGAATATTACGTACCTTTTACTATTATTGCAGTCAGAATAAAGATAGACAAACGAACAAACAATTCAGCAATAATTTTATAAATACTACTTCCAGCTTTTATTTTCTTGTTACCAAGTGAAAGAACTCTCTTCTATACGCGGCACACTTTTAAAGAGCATCATATTCACCGTATTCGTTTTGCCATAAGAAAGTAATAATCCTTATTGGGTTAAGACAACACTCAAGCATCACTCAATCATAAACGTACATCTCGGGTGTGTATATTTAGTCTCGAAGTAGATATTCGCGTTAGTTAAGTCAACGGAGATCGTGTTCGTTGTAAAGGTGAAATTTTACTAGAGGAAACTTGGCGATCGACTTATCGTACCGATGAATGATTAAGACAAAAATTTAGAAAAAATTTGAATTTTTCAATTAATCGTTGAGTTTCTTAAACTCAACTTGAAGTGCTCTAAATTTCTTATTTGTGTATTTAAGATTCATTAAATAAATTGAAAAATTTATGAGCCTTGAAGATCGAACGGTACATAGCATACTCAAGACTTTCCAGTTTCCAGATAACACAAGAGTTTCTACATTGAAGCAACAGAGCTAAATTATGAATACTGTACTAAAATATACTAATGAAAACAAGAAAATCAAACTTAATCATGCATTTATTACTACAACTATTAGCATAAATATAAATATAATATTTTCTATAACGAATCGTTTTCATAAAATTTGAATCTATACTAATTACAGTCCAAAGTGTATACATATTAAAATTTAAAAGTAGAATCAATTTCACGCTTGTCAGCAGTATATTTTACTTTCATTTGAGAAAATCAACAAACAACTTACTTAATTTGCTCGTTAAATAATATAAACGGCAGTTCAAGCTCGAATTTCGCAAAAATTCATACAGTCGCATTAAATAATTCAATAAACAGGCATGAAAATTGCAGGTTGGCAGTCGCAGAGACAGACGTGACACGCGAGGAGACATCGCGTGGAATTCTCTGGCGCGCGCAAATAACAAGTTAATTACATTCGCGAATTATAACTGACGCCTGTGCGTATCAGGGATTCTGTCGTTCTTTTAAATTATTATTTATAAAATACATTTTAATTATATATACGTATGTGCAGTCAGTGTTAATTTATATAATAAAGTAGGAACTTATATGTATAATCTTTTTATACAGTAATTAATTAAGTTTCTAATATAAAAAAGGTAACGTAAACTTGCAGTGTTTTGGTACCCTTAGAAGAAAGGTGTAATTGGTAATTTCGTTAATGATTTCAAACAAATATAGTTCAAAGCGGCAACGCTATTTATTTTCTGATCCTATACATCCATTTAGAACTGTGCACTCGCTTCTTGTATACGTCTGCATGTATATGCTGCACTTAATTTTAAATGGTTCCACTGAAGAATGCCAGGGATATGCGACAATGCGCAAATAAATCCAAGTGAATTAAACGAAGTTGCGCGCGGCAAGTGGTAAACAAACAAGACGCCGTCCTGGCGTTTCTCTCCAGTCACTGATGTCAGTTATTTGAGACATTCCAGTTTTTCGCGTACAGCATTTTAAGGACAATTACTTTTTTCTGTAATAGAGTAGTCTTAAAATTTCGTTGTTTACAAAACTACCAGACTAAGAAATGTTTAAATGTTTAAATGGTTCCCCTAACCACCGAAAACGTACCGTCCCACAGTAGCATCCTTTAATTCCCGTACTGTACCTTATTATTGCTCTCGCATAACCGCAAAACCCGTCCTCGACGCATTTTCGCGTATTTACGTGCATATGGATGCGCATGCTTTTGCTTCCGCGCGTATGCATTCTATATTTGGTGCGCGACGAAGTATGCATGCTCTCTCGTCGTAATACATACGCGCGTGTATATATACGTATACTCTCCTCGCGAGGAAGAAGAGAGCGACCGAGTGGTTTATGCACAGACGACCGATTGATTTAATTGTCGATAACGGTGTAGTGACGTGTCTTTTTTTCCTCGGTCCCATGGGTTGTCTAGTGACGCGCGTATACATATATTGTGTGCGTGATGTGCATCATCGCGGTGGATAAGATGGACGAGGGACGGGGTGTGCGTAATTTCATTGATGCTTGGTGGCATAGAAAATGTAACGTTGAATCATTGAGATGGGGTGATATATATTTATGTGAGAATGTAAGTTTCTGTATACTTGTTGGTGTTCGGTTCAATGTGATGTAGGTTCAGGAAAAATAAATTTGCCTTAGTTAAGTGTGTATACTATCAGTCTGATGGAGCTGAAATAAGTATCAAATGAAAATTTATGGGAATGTACAGTTTTGTCATTTGTATTTAAGTAGAGCTGTCGCGTTTGAATGGAGATGACTCTTATATTAAAGAGCTTGTCATGAAATCCGTTCGATTAATGATATAAATCATTATACTTAAATTAACTATATATATTGTTATTTAAATATACCTGAAAGAACAGAATATACCTATAGTTATCAGGTCAACTAACGTTACTCAAGTCAACACACTGCCAAGCTTATCACCCCGGCTTTTTCAATATTCAATTGAAAACTAAAAGATATTTACACCATATCCGAACAACCCCATAAACCTATATACTGGAACACAAGACCATATAGTACACACGATGGCTGCCAACCCGATCATTATACATTCATCCCCTTTATTGAAATCCCTATGCTACGCATCGGGTTACAATTTACTCAGACGTTTACTGCCTTTGGACGCGCGCAACGCGCAATACATACAGCGGTGCGAGCAAAGGATATAGCGTTGCTGCTGCGTTGCTATACGCGTCGCGGTCGATCGAGCGCGCGTTACTTTACCTTCTCGTGCGCTCGCTATTGCTGGTTCTCCACCTTTTACAGATCGCTTAGCGCACCTGCCGTCATGTAAATGCGGCCTTTTTGTGCGTCGTAAAAACATGCGCAGCACGCGCGACTGCAGGAGAAGGAAGAGGAAAAACCGGCAAAAGGTTTAACGAGAGTGTGGGTGTGCACAGGAGCCAATCGTGACTTAATTTTCACGGTAATCAGGGTGTCGACGAAAAAAAGTGAATAGAGACTTTGGAGAGTGAGATGTATTTTTTTTTAGGAACGATGGCTGAATGAAATTTGATTAGGGTTTTGGATTTGTACGCTTGCGGGTAAATGTATAGGAAAAAAATTAATTACTTTAGTATGTATAAAGATTTATTAAATGTATATCCAAGTTTTTTTTGTAATATTATCATTGATTTCATGATAATGATAGTGTAGTTTATCATATGCAGACAATTGTTTATGATAAAAATAATCCTTGACATTCTTTGATTCGTAAATTATTGCCTTAAATCTTCATCGAATTAAAATTATAACCACACCGTGCTCCATTTATCCAACAGCTTGTCCGTAAAATCACCGTCGACCGAGCGATCTCGCAGAAAATTGACGCTTCGACAAGCTCATAACAAAGTAATTGCTAAAACCTCAATATGCTCATCCAACTATCCCCTCTTTAGTGCTACGAATCGCCTACTTCTCTATAACATCTATAAGGCGCAGAATCATCTTCTCTCTCACTCTTGTAAAATTGAAACTTCCGCTCGATTCAGGTAAATAATTGCCCCCCACACCAATGGCGATTATAATCGTAGGCAATCAATTTACCGTACACATAGCTACATACCAAGCGCAATCACGAGACAATTTCGCGCGTGTACATTATCTACCTTGCATCCCATATACATAAACAAAAAAAAGGAACAAATGAACGAAAGATGTTAGCATACTTTATATATAAGTGTATATACGATCGCGGATGTACAGCGGCCTTCTAGCGAGACCTGTATAATTGTCTGTTCGCGGGGAAAAAAGGACGAAAAACTAAGCTGCATGCGCACATAGCACGCGCTCTTATCAGGCGAATGATAGGGCATTACGAAGACGACAGCTGCGGTGATGTTTCTCTTTCTCTTGTGTCTCTTATGGCGTAGCCGAGCGCAACGGTTGTGGCTCGCTGTGGGGCCGTTGTATACGCCGCGCCGCGAGGGATTTTGTAGATGTATTGTACAGGGAGGAGACGAGCGCTGGAACGATTGAAATTAAAATTACCGAAACGCGAGCAGGCGGACGGGACCGTTAGACCGCGACGGGAATTCTTCGTTGTGGGATGGTCGAGAGTGAGTAGACCTTAAGAGAAAGAGAGGTTTAATGAAACTTTGCTTGGTTTCAGAGCTCTGAATGGATAGACTTTTATATTTGTAGTCGATGCGCGCAGCTTTTTTTGTTTTGTGGTATCTTTTGATATTTCGAACGATCACAAGGATTTTTGTCATTCTCGGGTTTAGTCGGATTGAGGAGCAATGACAATAACTGTATATCTCTTAACTTCACACTCTTTATAAGTGACCGCTGAAACCACTTTGACGAATTCTAACCAAAATTAGAAACTGTATAAAAGTTGGCACTTCCAAAACATCTGTTTTTATTGTTTGATATCGTACAGATGTATAATACTCAAGTGACAAGTAGTTGTCTATCACATAGATATTTGCAGAATGTTACTGTAATTTCAAACGGTTCACGTGCATTACAATCATAACCAGATACTTGTATGTATATATATGCTAATATGCAAAAAAGACGACGAAGCGAATTCGATGATCATTGCCGTCAGCACGCAAGGAACGGGCCAGTTTTATCGCTCGCCGACGACCGCAGTAACAGCGTCATAAAATTACCGGCCACAGCCGTCGCTGAAAGCCGCGATTTTCGCTAAAGTCCGCGCAAATACTTACGCGTGCTAATTGCTTTTTATTCTTTTGTACCGCAACCGTCCCTATAGCGCCGGAACGGCAATTATCCGTAATTGCATTCATCTTTTACTGTTAGCCGTAGGGTAGTACATTGCTCGCGTCCTGCTGTCAGGCAATATATATATACATATATATAGCAATAATCGGACTACGATTATGTACGTCGAGATTATCCGATGTGCTCGCGATACTTGGCAAATTTCCTCGCTGTCTGTATTTTCACGAGTAATGTACATCTACAATGCACACTTCTGCGTGTTCCTTCGTTCTCTCTCTCTCTCTCTCCCTCCTTTGCTTTCCTTCTTTTCTCTCTCTCTCTCTCTCTCTCTCTCTCTCTCTCTCTCCGTACGTTTCATTTTCTTCGTGTTTTTTTCTTCTTCTCTTTTGCTCTCTCGCTTTCTCGCTTCCTCCCCCTCCGGCCTTTCTTCACGCTTCGATGTTAAGATGCTTAACCAACTTCCTGCGCGAGGAGAGCGAGTGAACGCGCCGCATGCGAGCTGTGTTGACCGCGCCGAGCGCGCTCGTGAAACTGCCATTATATTCGCACGGAGAAAATATTCTATACGCAGAACGTCTGCCGTTGCTGCTGCTGCCTCGGCGTTTCTTTTGTCCCTTTCTACTATGCGAGCGTGAGTGTATATACGTATGTGTGTGTATGAGCGTTTGTGTGGTTCGGACATGGCAAGAGCAGCTTTGTGCAATGGCTTTTTTGAGGGCTCGTGGGTCTGTGTCTGTGTGTGTATGTTGACGTGGTAATTGCGGTGGTTTCTCAATTGTTGATTGCGTTTTGGGTTGTTTGAAGAGGTGCGAAGTGTTAGGTTGGAAGTGTGGCTTATATTAAGGATAAAAATATTTTACTTATACCATATCGTATAAATCAATATCAATGTAGTTTGAACGAAAAATTCGTTATTCATTAGAATTTGATAATAAGCGTAATTTATTTTAGAAGTGTTTTGAGGAAATAAATAATTCAATCTGAAAATGAGATACTATAAAATACTCAACAATTTTCTCGGTGTCGGTAACAGTGAATTTTCCAAGTATTTTGAAAAGATAGGATTTGAAACTTAGTAGATGTGTATAGTAATCGAAAACACGATTGCAAATACGAATATTCATTGTTTGCCGTATCTAGTACAGGTTCAAAACTATTTATGAAAGTTAATACGAAGAATTTTAAGTAGTTCACATACGTTTCAGTTGACAGTACCTATTTAAACTTTTTGACACTTCACAATAATATATATAATATATTTGACGACTTCTCTGAATTTTAACGAAGTTCATATTAAGCATTAGATGTAAAAATACATTTGAATTAATGAAAAGGAAAAATTATTGTACAGCTCAAGACATATTTACAATTTGACATTAATTGGTTGCGTTTATCCTACTTACAAGTTGAGAGAATAGTTACTACTTTCAAGCTTCAAGTTGGCAGGTATTTATTACGTTATTAAGACAAAATACTTGCTGTTTTACTTACCCTTAATTGGTCCGATTCTGCGTAAATCTAATGCGCACTGTTGTTGCTAAGTGCAACGGGTGACCGCACTGTGCTGGCATTTTATCAGAAACGAACAGTTGAAAGTTAATAAGAACGCTTGTAATCGCAATTAAATACGATTCGAATATAATAATTAAATAACGGAATTGGGTTATTAATTTCACAAAGCTGCAACTATAAATCATCTAATCACTTTTTAAAAATTAACATTTCAAATATACTCATTAAGTATAATTATATTCATCGGCTTCTAATTGATTGGTGTAAAAATGAATGTACAATAAACCATTATTGCATATATTATTGTATATTCAAAAAATTTCTATTAATTAGGAATAATTACAGGTTCGGAAAATTTCTGAAAGATAGAAAAGAAACGTACGCTCGTACTCATATATAATTTTAGTGAAAAGCGAAAACCTCACGTGACTGTAGCTTTGAACACCAAGTTAAAAAATATAAAACTTGCCA
Source organism: Torymus tubicola (assembly GCA_035583055.1). Classification (NCBI taxonomy): domain Eukaryota; kingdom Metazoa; phylum Arthropoda; class Insecta; order Hymenoptera; family Torymidae; genus Torymus; species Torymus tubicola. The sequence goes on along the minus strand of JAWWEQ010000055.1, from coordinate 15,730,324 downwards.
GAATAACGCCATCGTACATTAACATTGTTCGACAATTTACCACTATACTTATATTTCTCGCGAATTCCTTCGCAACCTACAACTTTCTTTACCAAACCATCAATATATATAATTATCGCGCTTCCTTGTCAGGCGCCATATACATAGCACCCACATACACATGCACGAACTCTTGTCTCTATAGTATTTCGCTGTGTAGCTGCTCTCTCTCTCTCGCTCTCTCTCTCTTTCAACGAAAAGCACGGGCACGGGATCAATACCTGCCGCTATATAATGCTCACGCTCGTGTGGAAGCTGTATATAGGCAGGCTGGGTACAACCAAGTTCCCATCTCTCTCCCTCGGATCGCACACATATACACATGCGAGGTCTGTGGTTCTGCAAAGGGGAAGTGTACAGAGCGTGTAGCTCTTCCCTGGAGTAAATGTAGTTTAGGCAGCATGGGGAAAGAGGAGGATTGGTAATGTAGAGTGGGCTATAGGGGTGGAAGGTCTGGCTACACGAGGGATGAAATTTTCTCGGCAGTTTGTACGAAGCACGGTTCCGGATCAATAAATGGGAGTTGATTGGGACATTAAATAAAAATGTGATGCATTGTTGAGTTGTAAATCGTTGATAATAGAGGAATCATCCTTGTCGCTTCTAACGGGGTGGAGCATGATTATAGATATTGTCTGATATTTAGCAATAAAGGAGGATCATCTATTAGGTTTCGCTTGATGATATAAAATGATGTAATAGATAGTTCTTTAAGATAACACCTTTTTACGCGCGTGTTTACAAGGTTTCGTTCTAATTGGTCGTATACAAATAATTGCTCTGTTACATAACTTGTTCTATATACAATGTTCAGCAGGTATACCTGTATAAAGAATTCTAACATACTTATAAATAAACTGTCATAACTATAAATATCATAAAAATATTTGACTTCCAAAACCGAAGTTCTGCCATTTTCGATATAATACATCGATCCCAGTACACTCAATTCACCATCGAGAACCTCAGAGCCACTTAATCCGAGCAATACCCATCATCATATCTCGGCGTCACTTCAAACCTCATCGAACATACATATACACACACGCTTGTCTCTTCAATCACCAGACACTCGTCGACCCACTGAAATTAAAATCGCTCGCGATCCACCTACTTCAATTACGCATTCCAACAGCAGCGGCGACGATGGCGCATCTCGCAATTTAGAAACTCCGCTCTCTGAACGACCGGATGACAATTTAGTCGCAAGCAAGCAGGAGTAGCAGCCATTATGACGCGCCGCGCATTGTTCTCGTCTCTCCCCATAACATTCGACGGTGTGTAAAACTATATACATGAAGGTATATATATATATATATATGCACACAAGCAACCGGGTCGCGCCTTTAAGGATTTAACTACGCACGAGCGCGAGAGCGCGGAGAAAATTTACGGCAAAACGGTCCGAGAGAAAGAGAAGAGAACATTACCACGGCGTGCTTATTATGCAGGCCTTCTTCTCTGCGTCTTCTTCCTCCTCGCGCGCGTGCCGCACGCATCATCCTTAATGGCTTGCAACGTGCGCCTGAGCGCAGAACTCAATTCTACAACGACCCACTGAAGTCTTGGAGAATGAGAGGGACAGAGAGAGAGAGAGAGAGAGAAAGAGATAGAGATGGATGCTCGGAACGATCGTGTACATGATACTTTTTTATTGTGGGGGCTTGGTATTGTTGGCGGCTGAATGGATTTGGACTTGAGTCACCTTCCTTCTCTCTTTTTTGTTCTTCTTATTCTTCTTTCTTTGCCTTGTGTACCTCGCTCTCCTGCGCCCGGGCAATTACCTCTTTGTGCGCGCGGAGTTTCGGGCTTTTCTTTTACCCGCGACTTGCGACTCGTTGTTCTTTCGTGTATATATATGTAGGTAGATATGGAAGGAGGTATCACAGAGGGCTTTGATGTATTAACACTCCAGGGAAATGAAGATGGGGAATGCGAGGGTATTGGTACTTTGTTTTGGCTTTTAAATGCGGTATAAGCAGAAACGAGATTGGATTGCTATGAGGATAGCTATATATATGTTACTATGAAATTCAAAAAGTTTAGTAGAGAGTGCATAAGTAAGTCGTACATATATTTTATTCATGGTTTGCAGTGTTGTCGGTGAGCAAATAGGTTTCTTCAAGAGTTTAAACATTAGTCCTGCACTGTATTATGGATTCATATGCGTTTTCTTCCAAAAAAATTAATTAACGTATAATTAATTTTTCAATTAAAATATTTGAAATATATTTATATTTATTTATCATGAATTAAATGTGTAAACATCATAAAACCTAAATATAAAACATATGTCTGTATTTATATATTTTATATATTTAAGAATATACACAGTTGAAAATGAGAACCAGTTTTGACTCAAATTTACTGGCAAAAATGGAATTAGTAACATAAGTATTGTGTTTTTACTCTACACATGATTTGTGTAATTATTTGTTAAATAATACACACAACATATGGTTCTCAAATGCATTATTAAATCAACAAAAGTACAAAAAAAAAATACATTGAACCACTCTACCAATTAAAGTCCCAAAAGTTAACAAACTAGATGGTACCATATGCATAAATTGATACTGAAGCACGGTCGCATCAATTTACGCACTAATCGTAAAAGAAAACTCGTGAAATCCCGATAAAAATCGTCCCTCACAATCCCGACACCATCTGTTTACTTGCAAATTCCATTTCACTCGTCAGCCTCGAGGAAATCCTCGGTAGCATCAGCCCATCCATCAAAATCCCGGCGCTCTCAGTGCGCGAGTAAGAGCGGGAGAGAGACCGTTAACTAACGCTTTTTTCCTCTCCGCTTCATTTTTCAGGCGACACCGCGTGCAGCGCAGCGAGGAATTCCCGAGGACTCGTCTCTCGGCGCGCTAACGCAGCGGAGAAGAAGAAGAAGGCGGAGACGAGGAGTGGAAAGGGAACCGAAGAGTAGCAGCGACACGCGGAAGTTCATCGTCGTAGTGGTCCGAGCGAGAGGCGCGCGCTACGATGCAGAGCAACGGCACGGAAAACCCAGAGAACGGCGTCGATAGGACGGGATGGACGGTAAGTCTATGCTTACAACGCCGGCGACTGCATTGTCCTCGTCTCTTTTCCTCTGCCTTCTCTCGTTCTGTGTTTTTTTTATTTTTCTTTCTTTTCGTTTTGGAGAGTAGTTGCGGCGAGACGGACGCGCGCGCGCACTTTTTTTTAGATTGGCTCTCACTGCGCGTGCGGTTATCTGCGAGCGTGCGCGCCGTCGGTTCCGGCCGGCGACGACGACGAAGTCGGGGGAAGTGCTGTTTCTTTTTTTTTGGTTCTCCTGTCTTGTTACAGGCTGGAAATAGATTTTTAGAGGAGATAGGTAGGTGAGCGGGTTGTTGGTTCAGGATTTTCGTGTTACCGGCGCTTTTTAAAGTAAATATATGACGTTGTTTAAGTTAACGAGATTCGCAAAGGTTTATATATTTGTACGAAAATTGTTAAACAGTTGTTGGTAAAAGTTAAAGATTGTTGTTAAATTGTTGTTAAAACAATAAATGTTTTTTACTACTGTAAAATATTTTATTTCTCTATTTATATTTACTCCATCACTTTAATGTGCGTACCCGCGAATCCAGAGATTTTGCGCTAATTCATGACAGGGCTAAAGTAACGGGAGTTCTCGGATGTATTTTTGGAAAGTCGGTGCTAAATATAGAATAAACGATAACATTAAATACACGGCACATTGAAATAATTTATATGCCTATCGCTGACCGAAACCGTGAATCATTATTCAGACGTAGAGTCGTCAGAAAAACAAAAAAAAAATTATCGTATGCCCAGAGAGATTTATTGCCAATCTGATTAATTGGACGATGGTATTGACCATTGCTTATCGAGACAAAAAATATGTATAAATTTGCATAACGTTACCATAAAGATATTGAGTTGTTACAAATAAATTATGAAACGATAACAGTTGTCTCCCATTTCCTTTATTCGCTTTATAAATACGCGCCATTATAGTCAGTCTATCGCAGATAATACCAATTATTATTCAGACTACTTATATCCGCAGTAAAGTTTCAAAAACGACAGTTGACCGTTTCCGTTTCACACCTAATACAAAGAACAGTTTTCAAAACAAAAATTCGTTTTACCAACATTTCTATATATACACCTATATCTTATAGAAACCTCCTCGACATAATCAGCCACGACTATAATACACGCGCATATCGTACCATCGCCAATACTGACCTAGTAACAAAATCCTTTCGCGCGTGCTAGCTCCGGAACGTTATCATCTCGCGCGCGCGTTGCTACCACTACCACCGCGTAACAAACTTTGCGGTCCAGCGCTATATACGAACGGTATGCGCTCTACAGCGCGTAACATAAAGGCGTAAGCGAGAATTGTAGCCGGTCGTAGGCGCCAGAGAAGCAGAGAGTACATAAGTGCGGACGACCAATGATACGTATATAGAACGCGAGTGAGTCTCGAGTCATTGTCGCGAGTGGTATATATATATACGCGCAAGTGCTCGCCAGCAAGGAGTATATAGCAGTCGGTCGCGAACTGTGTCGACGCTCGGTGCTATTTGCTACACACGGCGAGTTGCCGAGATGAGTTACTTTTACTTCGAGGTATATATATGTATATACATATGTGGAATAATAACGCGAGTGGTTTTTGGATTACCAGGGAGATAATGAGCTACAGCTCGCGAGTTCCAGTGCGCGCGTATATGATGAGTTGCAATCAACGGTTTATTTTGATTTAACATTTACGACGGTGAATTCCGCGCGGCAGCTGCGCGTACTCCAGAGAGAGGAGGAAGCGTATACGCTTTGATATGGAATATTTGCTCGCGCGCGGATGCGGTAATGGCATGCGTATATATACGCGTGTCTTCAATTTCTGGAGTCGTATATTTTCCTGTTTTGAGTGTGGATTTAGCAGTGTTATTTCTGTGCGTTCAGTTAGCAAGTGTACATTATATTTATATGAGCAGTGCTATACAGTTTTACTTGATGATAGACATTAACAAATGTTCGACAGATGTTGCGTTAAAGATATTAATTAACAAAAGTATAGAATTTAATTCTTAAACATGAAAAAAAATATAGTTCCGCAATATCATCCGGACAGTTTTGCTTCCGCCTTTCGATTTACATAACTCACCTAATCGCATATTATCAACTACTCTCAAACATTCTATCTATATTATACATTTCTCCTCGTCTGTACACGGTCGGCTGAATAAACCGCGAATACCTCTTTCTCCCCTCAAAAAAGAACCACCCCTTCTATCGTACCCGCGTGCTTCACTCGCCGCAAAAAAACGACGCCGCGGGGACGCGCATCGTTAAGGATATCTGCGCGCCGGCCGGCCGGCTTCTCTCTCTCTCTGCTTTTGGCAGTCGTCCAAAAATTCGCCGCGCTCCGAAATTAGCGCCTGCGCGCGTTGTGCTATATGAGAGTATATATATATATATATATATATATATATATATGTATACGACCGCGCGACCGGCTGCGCGAATGCGTTTGTGGCACACATGCGCGCGCGGGTCTATAAAATATCGACCTTGAGGCCCGGGCTGTTTTTATGGGGGAGAAGGGTCCCTGCGAATTATGGGGGAGGTGTACCAGCCCTTTTTTGCCCGAGTGTCAGAGGGGGTCATGGTGACACGCGCCTGCGCGTGCAGGGGGTGCTGACGATGGGGAAGGGGCGCGTGGACTATCAGTGTATAGGTGCGATATATACTGACTATTATATAGGGAGCGAATGCGCGACTTGTTTGGTTTGACTTTGTAGTATGCGGGTGAGATGCATATAGTGCTGTGGTGCGGGTAAAGTTTTTGTACGGGATCGTTAATTTAGTTTCAATTTTTATAGATTTAATTATGTTTTATGTTTAAGAATAATACTCTGCTTTTATTCGATAATGCCGTAACCGTTGTAAAATAAATTTTGGGTCGTTGTAACATCAATTTTTTAATTGTTACTAATATTTTTGTTTTACTATATTCACTAATGTGTTATTTTAATATATTAATTTTTGTCCTAACGGCTTCCATTTGATGCACAAGGCTCATACCGCTGTAATACGATTCTTTTGATGAAATAAATAATTTGTTTCCTCTTTCTTCAACATTTCTTTTTTTCCATTTCACTCGTAAACCTTTGACAAAACTTCCGAAAGCACGTGCTCGCTGAAAAATACAGGCACCCTGTTCACCCGGCCTCGCCCTTCGCAACAGACGCGCGCGTCCGCCTCTCGTTTTCCATATAACTTCGTATATAGATATATATGTACAACATCGCAGGCGCGCCCGTTTGATTCTGATCCTCCCTCGCGGTTGTCGTAGTCGCTCGGGAAACGTTGCTTTTAGCAGTGGTCCTCTTCGAGATGAAAGACTTGCCTTTTCCCTCTTTATCCAACTCCCACCATCCATACTCGTCATCGCACCTTTTATTCTACGCACGAGTATATATACTGCGTGCTCTTTTCCCGTCGTATTCTTCGTCCCTCTCATTGAGGGACTCGCGCGAGCAGCGTCTCTACGTAAAATATTGGATTCTTCCAAGCTCGAGAGCGGTAATTTGGCTCTGAGAGAAGAATCGACCGTATACGATGGATATAAAGTACGCATATATGTATATATAAGAGGGTTGGAGTATGTATATATCACGACTAGATATCTGGCGATGGTGAATCATATATATATATATATATTATAATCGTTGCGCATAAATGCATTATGCATGCGACGCTACGGCATTATAATTGGTAATATGATTTGTTAGAGCGGAGAGGGAGAGTTTAGATTAATTAGCGCGATATGTGAAAGGTATTTAAGAGAGTCTTAAGATTAGCCGGGTGCTTTTATGACGTCACTTTATATATACGATAATGGCTTAACATTTAACAATTCCTCGCTGATTCCGACTCAATTAGTGAGGTGTAAGCATTTTCGACAGCCTTGTAATTATGTAGAAGTTTTATAAAGACCAGTGTGGACAAGTAAGCCTGGTTTAAATACTGTGGGTATAATTTTCAGATTGATTTTACGGAATGGCTTAATTAAAAGAGCACTAAATGGGATGAGTATAATATAATTTCTCTTGTAGAGAAATAAAAATTTAAGCAAATACGTATCGGGGATACATTTAGAAAATATATAAAATGATCAAGTTATTTATGTTTCATATAATAACTGTACTTATGCTATTAAATTACAAAAAATAAGAAAAAGTCATTTCAAGAATAAAAGAATAAAGTTCGGTTTTATTGCCAAAATAAAAAAGAATAAATACAAATTTTATGATATGTCACGACAGATAATTTCTACTTACTGTAAAGTTCAAACGGTAAAATGTTACAGCGCGGCGGATTAATTTACATACATTTCCATAAAATTTCATATCAACGAAAATGCATTTATATATAAGACTTTTGTGCGCGGTATTAACCAACTGTTTACTACTTTATCGTATCGATACCGTTTAACTGCACAGGCATATTGTACGAGATAAAGTTCGACATCGCAAACGTTTCTTGATCACTCTTACTTAATTGGTGCAGAAAAAAAATGTATATAACACTTGCGCTAACTTTTATATTATTTTTTTCTTTTTAACAGATCGGTCTGATCAATGGCAAGTTCAAGTACCTTACGGCTGAGACCTTCGGCTTCAAGATCAACGCCAATGGTGCGAGCCTGAAGAAGAAACAGCTCTGGACGCTCGAGGGTAACGAGCACCAGGTTTACCTACGCTCACACCTCGACCGTTACCTCGCTGTTGACCAGTTTGGCAACGTTACCTGCGAGGCAGAGGACCCCAGTGATCCGGGATGTGCCTTCCAGATTCAACTGGCTTGTGACGGTGAGTGTTTATATAAAATTAACAGACAGTTGTTGAAATAAGATGGGCAGTTTCGATATAGATATTTTTTTAAATTAGATGGTACTCAGTTTAAGGAGATCATTTTCCTTTATTAAAATCGCGTTTTTTTTAATAAACTCATAAACTATAAGCATTGTATCAAAACATTTTCAGCATTACGTATAGTGATAAATTACATTTACACACTTTGGCCTCTAAATCATAATACAAATAGTTAACTCAGCACAAGGATAAATGAGATAATTGATTCATTTCGATCTTTCGTCATTCAATTAACCAATTACGTCTCTCATCATTACTGGTTACAAACCTTTCGCCAACCCAATTTAGTAAGAGATAAAGTTAAATGTGTACCCATTAACATAACAGCAACTTTGACAGTCGATCTCGTAAACTTACCAACAAAATATTCACAATATCACAGTGAAAGTGCCGCGCGTGTTCACACCCATAACATAAACTCCTATACAGCCGCGCGTGTATATTCTCACGCGCAGATAAAACCGCGCTCTCATTGTATTCAAAGCACATACATACTATATATATATATATACACCAGCGTGCGCTGCTCTTTTCGAATTCACGCTAACTACCGCGCAGGTTTCGGCATGGATTTACGAGGCTCTCTTTTTCTCTTTTACTCGCTTCTGTACATACTCACTGCCTTAATGCGAAGTAGTGTAGCATATATATGTAGCACTGTCGGCGCCAGCGGCGGAAATTTTTCGGGCGCGCGTACGCGGGCGCATTTTTTATTCACGCATTTACGTTCACGCCCGACGTACCGCGAAGGAGGCGCAGCGGTAGTACCCATAAAACGCAGGCGGAAACGCGCTGCCGCGTGTAAGTGTAGTATATATATATACGCTCTCCTCCTCAACGGTTCGATTACGACATTCGTTATTTTTTAATTGCCGCGTACGCACGTGTATGTGTTTATACTTGTATGTACGCTGTGCGGAGATAAGAGCGGAAGATCGCAATGGATATTGTATGCGTATGTATATATATATGTGTATACGTATAATATGCGTATGTATATATAAAAGGGGAGTGCGTGGATTGTTATCTCGGCGTGTGTGTGAGTGTGTGTTAACCTGTTTTGCAGCTCGTTCTTTTTTCGGAATGAGGCCGGTTATGAGATTCGGAGGAAGAGTTTCGCGGGTTTTTAGCGCATTTTAGGCGGTTAATTATGAGACGCTCGCTATATAACGGGACGTGTGTTTAGCGCGTGATTTTATTTCAGTGTGATTTACATATATTTACGTAGTTTTTGAACTATACGTCAATATAGACTAAATTCTCTTTTTGTTACTCATTAACGTTGACGAATGATCGGCAAGATTGCAATCGTTGCTTGTTTTTGATATAAATTTAAAGTTTTTTTTCCCCCGCTTATGCCTATTTATATTCGCATTATATATCGATGGGGAAAATTACAGAGCACGAACGAGTTTATAAGTATAATCGACGTACGATTTTATCTATACCGTAACCTACCTTGATGAAACTTTGAAAAAGAAAAATAAGAAAACTACCGTTTTATCATCGCGCATCGCACTATAATCTCATCCTCGAGGAATTGCTGCGCGTTTCCTCAAAAGACTATATACGGCCCCACTATCAATCCGCAATAAACTTGAATAGCCCTCAATATATCTATATACACACATACATACACGTGAGTTTACTATACGCAACATAAATTTAAAAAACTACTGGTTGTGCGCTCCAGATCCGATTTTTCCCGGAAGAATCGCTGGTGCGATCGTAAACTGCGCGCCGCAATCGATCCGATTATATATATATACGCGTTTACGAGCGCTTCAATACTTTATTATACTCATGCTGATTTTATTTTTCTGCTCTTTTTTTCTATATCGCTGCTGTTGCTACGCAGGAAGCGGAAGATGGGCGTTGAAGAATGTGCAACGAGGCTACTTCCTTGGCTCGAGTCAGGACGAGCTCAAGTGCACGGCAAAGGCGCCCGGCGAGTCCGAGTATTGGCTCGTCCATCTTGCTGCCAGGCCTCAGGTGAGTCATACTTGCGGTTCTTAATTACCCCTAGATGAAGAGATTAACGATGTTAGATAGAAAAAATAATATTTTACTTTTGAGATTGAATTCACCAATTAGCTACTTTTCTACCATATAATTTGTGGAATAAATAATAGTTTTATTTTACAAAACAATTGTCAGTCACTATCATGATATATATGCTTATACAAGAAGTATAGTATTAAGCAAATGAAACGATTAGATCGGATGTATACTGACTAAATATTTGATCAAGCCTATATCAAATATTTTATCCGTTTGTCTTAGTCAAACAGGATAGATAACAAGGTGTATGCGTATATATATAAGCGATCGGATTAATCAAATATTCGTTTCATGTCTATTATGTCGAAGTATAGTATCTGTTTAATCGGCAAACACGATTCACTCAATTACCATTGTTTTGTTGTTCCAAACCATATCACTGCAACGTTAATTCTAGTCGAAAGCCAACATACACATTTTGCATCTCGTAAAAACCACTATACATGCGTGTTTCAACAAACCAGCTGCATATACACACAGTTACGGAGAACGCGTGCCACTCGCCAAACAAAAATCATCTCCATCCATGAATCTTACTCCACTCCGCTGTACGTATACATATATATATATATATACATATACACGCACGTATATACACTTTGCGCGCGTGCCGACTAGATTGGGTTGTAGTACATGCGCTCGGGGCTATACGGAAGAAGAAAAAGAAGAAGACGGAGATCTGCCACGCGCGTGTGCACAAGAGAGAAAGAGAAGCAGCAAAAAGCACGCGTATAACGGTCGCGGTGTATGCGCAGTTACTGGCGCCTATAGGTGTGTATATATGTATAGAGCGCGAGCGAGAAGCTTTTGACGGGGAAAGCAGCATCGTTGATTTCACGATACGCGCGAAACAACAACTCGTTTTTCTGGAGATTTGTGAGGAGTGATGTAAATCATCGTACGACACTTGTCGTGGTGAAAATAGAAGAGAATGTAAGGTAAAATTATAGCTGTAGGAGTAGTAAAGTTGTTGTTGACTTTTCTTTGCACTTTCAAAAGTTCTGGTTACATATAGTGGTTTTAGGAACTGTGTAGTTTTTCATGGAAAATACTTATAAATACATAATCAATTGTTCGGTGTACAATCAAACATTCGATTATTTGTATGATTATTAATACCTATAGTATTGCGAAAAAAATGCATTTGTAATTGATTGTACATAAAAGAAATAAATCATTAGTGGTATTGTTTTACTACTCGATCTCGCTGAAATTAGATTGCTAGATTTAATTGATCCTTTCTTACTTCGATAGAATGAATTATAACCGGTTGTAGACGTCAATTAGAAAAACAAACATAGTAACCTGGTAAGACACATGTGCTTCTTCGTTCCAACATAAACGTATTTCTCTAATAAAACGTAGTATATATATTGCTGAACGAGGTTTACCTTATATTTGGAAAAATATCTCATCGTTCTCATGAAAAAAGGCTGTCGAACTCTGTCAAAAGTATTCTAATTTTCAGATTTCCTTAAAATTTCACGTCACACTTATACAGTCGAAACACCATCATGCACTGTAACCGCATCGTCCACTCTCTATTCTCACCCTCCGCTTACTCCAATTACCGGCGTTCATCATACCAGCTTTGCAATCACCCTTATCTCCACCTCATCCGCTCGTGGTAATAATCCTCTTGCCCCTACCTCACGCTTTCGTATAGTATACACCACATTCGAGATATTAACCGTGTGCGGTTAACGGTCCACGTCTCGATTGCGGCAATCGTGTTATCACAGATGCACTTACCACCCGCGAGCAAATTAAAAGATCGATGCGACAATGAGAACAAAAATGCCAATCGCCAGGATGGCACGATTATACGCTTATAAAGGGATTTAGGTTTATATGCGGTATTACAACGAGCTGCGTGGTGGATTGATTTTGCGGCGAGGTCGTGCGAAAGTAAGAGTTTTATGGGGTCTCGGTGCATCGTGGGAAACGCGAGCAAGTGATGTATGTGGTGCAATAGTTTTACGACAATATAGTACGTGTATGTGCGTGCGTGAGTGGATTTATACTGGCAAGATCGCGTTGAACATGGGTTTATGGCGATGATTTTTATTTGAAGCATCTAAAAGATTTCTCTTTTTTTTACAAGGATTTTATACACAGAAAGTTTTTTATAAACATCCGATGGCAAAAAAACTTCCTGTTCCAATCCGAAAAGAAACTTACGAGTCTTTGCGAATACTGTCAGACTATACAGATATTAAAGAAAATGATAACTGACCGCGTTGTTGAAAGTTAATGATCTTCAAAGAATCGTTAAAACTTTTATTTATTCTGATCACTAACTTGAATTTACCGTTTTAAACTGATATCTTGACATTATAACTAATTGCTTAGTACTTATATAAATCTAAATAATTAATGAATAATTTTATTGATAGTACATAAATATTACGATTTTCTCCAGAAAATACAGAAATCTAACATGAGTACAGAAATCTGTCATTAACTCTCTCCGATTAGAGAAAAGGAGGATAAACCTATGATTCACAGACTGATTCATTGGTATACAAAAATCGTATAGATAGTCGTGAAATATACAAATGGTGTTAATAGAAAAGTAAAAAATAATCATCACATGTTATAGAGTCTAAAACTATTACAACGAACCGTTAACAAGGATGGAAACAAATTTTATAATCCTTAACCCGAAATCCTCGTCTACCAGGTTAACTTGCGCTCAGCTGGCCGCAAGCGTTTCGCCCACTTGAGCGCCTCGCAGGACGAGATTCACGTGGATGCACCTGTACCTTGGGGCGAGGATACTCTCTTCACCCTGGAGTTCCGTGGTGCTAGCGAGCACGTCGATGCGCGCGGCAAACCCGAGGGAGGCCACTACGCCCTCCATACCTGCAACAATAAGTACCTGGCACGCGATGGTAAGCTTCTCGATACATGTACCCGGGATTGTCTCTACGCCGCCGAGTTTCACGCTGGACTCCTGGCTCTCAGGTGAGAAGATTTATCATTTTTAATATTTATTTATCAAACTATTTTTTCAGTGTAACATGGTATATGATAGAGACGAAGGAAAATTTAGTAACTAGATTTTGAAAATTCAATTGGAAAGAGTTATGTCGATATTTGTTTATTTTTCAATTGCATTCATACTGCGTGACTGAAGCAATGTTCGAAATTCTATTGAATTTCGTCGGGATTGAATAAAGTAATTGAAACTGTAGAAAAATGAAATCGAATAGTAGATGTGAAATCGATAAATACTGTTGCTGGTTGATTGAAAGATTAAAAATTATTAGAGAAAATCTGTGGAATTCAAAAAATTTAATAGAATTGAAATATACGCGATAATAGTAAAAATAATTAATCGTTATTGAAACACTGTTTATTAAAAAATTGGCATAATACATACCAACAATATAACAATAACACGCTAATTGCACTCTTATACAACATCGTGTACTTAATCAACGCAATTAAACGGTCCCACACACATTATCCGCGTAATCTCTCAAATCAGATTTTAATCTCCAAAACAGCGTACACGGCACTAATGCCTCCCTATCCCTGCGGCGTTCCACAACGCCTACGGCCAAAAGAAAATAGAGTCACGGGCGCCCCATGCGTACATATACACTGTTATACCTAATAAAGCGAAAAAATGAATCAATCTCCTCGGGAGTTAAACTCGTGCGCGCGTACAGTGCCCCGCTATCGCTTCATATGGAAGTTGTCTTCTTGCTTTCCCGCGAGGCACGCGCGCGAAAGAGAGAATCGCACGTCTAATTCGCGAGAGTGAACGAGTACACGGGACGACATTACGCAGTGAGTCATCGATACTGGCGCGCGCGTGCGTGAGAGGTGGCGAGTAACTCGACTCCTTTACCATTTCGAGGGCTTTTGCCGATATGTCGTCAAGTGTGTGTGTATACATATGGAGAGGGAAGAGCAAGTGCGTACATATTATACGGGCGCGATCTGCGGGTGATGTTTTTTTTTGTCACGTATAACTTATATAGGCGTTTGACTTTAGCTGAAAAGATGTTTATTTCAATTATTATTTTATTTCATTGGATTTTGAAATTTGAAATTGCGAATGAAGGGATATTTCTAAACGCAATGAGTTACCTATTGTTGATGTTATCGAATTTCATTAATGGAATATTAATGCAGAAAACTAGTTCGTATCATTATTAAAATTCTATTATTTAATGAAATTCGATATTCTGAATAAAACCGTTGCAATCGAAAATATGCTCTTCAAAATTTAAAACATCAATATATTTCACACTCTGAAAATCAGTTATTTGAATAAAATAACATCTATATTTACGTCAATTTTATCGAGAAACTTGATTGATGGACACCTCCCCCCTTCCGTTAAATCATAGTACGAGTAAAATATTAATTGTAAAGAATTTGAATTTTGTTTTCCGATTGTGTTGCGATTAAAAATGGATACTTTTATTATCAATATTTTAAATATAAGAACTATAATTGTCATATGTGTTAGAGATATTCCCTTTTCATGAAAATTTTAGAAACAGATGGTCAAGATTCTAAAGGGAATTCCGCATGAACGGATGTACCTTCCTTCTATGAATTTTGACATCTGGCGGATTTAGTGTTTAGTTACAGTTATTATACGCAAGAATATCGCAATCCATATTGAGGAAATCAGTTTAGTTTTTATTTTGCGAGTTTATCTTAAACTATTATTGTTTCTATTAATTTTAAGGAAATTATTATTTTTAATATATACGATGCATCAATTGTAGATTAATTCACTAACAACCATATAGAAAATCAATATGTACAAACGAAATACTAAAAAATTATCGCGATGTGAATTCACACTCCGCAGCCGACACCTGTACGCTTGAATCTAATTTTGGTCACGTTTCACAGAGACATAAGCGGCGGCTACCTGGCGCCGATAGGCAGCAAAGCCGTGCTCAAGTCGCGCTCGACTACTGTGACGCGCGACGAGCTCTTCTCGCTCGAGGACTCGTTGCCCCAGGCCTCCTTCGTCGCGGCCCTCAACCAGCGCTACGTCTCCGTCAAGCAAGGTAAGAGAGCGTCGTTTTCCTAGCGATAGTCTGATTTTTACTCTGGTTTATCGATTTTTCGCTGTGGCTTTAGGATGAGTCATGGACGTTCGATATATATGGTGGTTATTTACTACACGGTCGAGTTATTAGTTGAGGGAATGACTGATTTTGGTAACGGTGTTAATGTCTTTTCAAGCGTGGTGTCATGTGTACTCTAAACTTGAAAGTATATTTTTTCAAGTTTTTCAATTTGTATGAAAAAATTCGTTTTTAATGCTTTTCAGTTAAAACTTTTAAGTTGTTTTTTAAAATATTGTTGTGTCGTAGTTATTTCGAATTCAAACTTGTAAGAAATTCGTAAAAAAATTATGGCAATTGAATTTATTCAAAATCTAAATCGATATTCTTATTTAGTATCAATTATTTTGATGTGATTCACTAATAAAACAGTATATTAATGGTAAAATAGGACGATACCAATTTTTAATTACTTCAAATTTATATTCCTAAAAACTTGATTATTAAAATAATATTTAAAACTTATATTTTGAATTTGCCTTAAAAAGGTAGAATTATCATATACAAATAGATGTTAATAACGTATTGCTCATCATGCAAATAACTCAAATTGCGGGGCTATTCAAATGATCAATTGGAGTATTTAAATTATTTAGATTTCAATTCGGATAATACGGTCGGCTGTGATTGAGGTATATGATTAGATTGAAGAGAGTGGTACTTAAACTTAATTTATTAGTTTGGTTCTACGATCGTTAATTCAGCACACAGCGAGATGAAAATGAATCACGGAAGTATGTATTTCAAATTTAAGTATAGAAATATTACTTAATATCTATACCAATTTGAAATTCTCGTATACTTTAATTAACACACTTATTCGGTTCTTCTTTGGTTATAAATGTTTCAATAACGTAAATAACATTCCGTTATTTTGCATTTGCATAACCGTAATATTGCAAGCATTTACTTCTTCGTTTATATACTTCGTTTTTTAAACGAAACTTAATATGAGTCGTTGAGTAAACAAACCTCAATACTGTTTTCAATATACTGTTGATACAGCAGGTGTTCTGCCTAGTAATAAACTCGAACTGTAAGAAGAAAATGTAAATAATATCTCCCATAAAGCAATTGTACATTCCAATTGGTTTTACAGAGAATTCTCCAGCTAGGAGCATCGATAATTTTAAATTGTCGTTGTTTTTCTGCGTTGTGTTGTTTCTTCCTATCAAGACTTTCACTGTACGTTGTTTTTTTTTAATATTGCTTCCTGCCATTGTATTTTCACAACCTTGAGAAATCTGCTCTATTTTGCATTTACTTATATGCTGCATTTCCAAATGTAATCTGAAGAACTTTAGAATAAGGTATGAAATAATATATTATGCAAGAGGTGCCTAACATGTTTTAAAAAATGTTTAGACATATTCAATATATTACGCATATTCAATTTTCTCTTGACGATATAATTAACGAAAATATTCGACGGCTACATAATGATTCTCCAAATAAAACTCGAGCATCTTCGCAACCCAACAATTTTTCGTCTCCCCACCTATATATTTAAGCGAAGGTGCTAAGTGCAACAGAATGTAAAAACGTGTATATATAGCCGCGCTGCACTCTGATTAAAAGCCGTTCGCACTGCCGGCGGCGTGTACATGTATATGTATGTGTATACGCGCGTGTGTGAGTACAGAAACAGGACGTTCCTCCTCTTCTCCTTTCCTCTTAATCTGCGACTGCAGCCGGAAACGGGGCCTTTTAGAAATTCATGAGATGTGCCGCGTGCTGCCTCTGCGGCCTGCGGCATGCTAAACGTCCCGTGCGCCTCTCGTGCCTTGTGGCTCTGCCTAACGAAAGAGACTTTAAGGCTTCGAGTCCTTCGAAAAGTCGTACGATTTCGGTGTGGGTCGGCTTTTTTTCCGTATTAAATATGTTTGTTGTAGAGCTTCCGGTCGGCTGTTACGGGTATAATGAGATGGTGGGTGGGTGTTTTGTATGGTTCATGTTTCGTTGGAAGAGTAGGAGATTATTTGTTTCATTTGGGATATGATAATCAAAATTCTTATATATTTATATTATAATGTGATTTTTTTCTAAAATTTACATCGTTATGAATCATAATCACGATTCATATAAATTTTCTAATTTATCATATCTTGTAACTTTTATAACAGTTGAATTGTTCATTGCGAGTTATATTTGGTTAA
Organism: Torymus tubicola; assembly: GCA_035583055.1. Lineage (NCBI taxonomy): Eukaryota > Metazoa > Arthropoda > Insecta > Hymenoptera > Torymidae > Torymus > Torymus tubicola. The sequence goes on along the minus strand of JAWWEQ010000055.1, from coordinate 15,713,038 downwards.
TGTAATAAAAAATAATTTCAAATTTATCCTACTCAAAAAGTATATTAAAAATTAAACTTATTGGTGAAAAAATAATTTTTTGTCGTAAAATGTAGACATAAATATGTTGAATTATTACGGCAAATACGAAGATTGCATTGGTCAATAACAAAGTTGCAAAACAAATTACAGCAGGTTACGATAAATTATAAGAACGTATAGAACAATTACTGGTACTTGCCATCCTCATTACTATCACTTAAAATTAATCTATTCTTGCGAAATCTTGTTATTAAAACCGAGTTAATTCTAAATATGTTTATATCATTTTTACAATTATGTTATTCCAAGAAATATTTATTTTGTAGGATTTGACGCAATTCCTTAATTCGTTTAGAGAAAACGATGACAGAATAAAGTTAATAGAGTTTAAGTAAAATATAGCATCGAGGGCATGTTATATATAATATTCCGTGATTCCAGGCGTCGACGTGACCGCCAACCAAGACGAGATCTCAGGCCACGAGACCTTCCAGCTGGAGTTCGATCGCACGACGAAGCGCTGGTACGTGCGTACGATGCAGGACCGCTACTGGACTCTCGAGTCAGGCGGTGGCATTCAGGCCTCAGAGCACAAACGCTCTTCCAACGGCCTCTTCGATCTCATCTGGCAAGCAGAGGACGGCACTGTTGGCCTACGCGCTAACAACGGCAAGTACCTGGCGACCAAACGTTCAGGTCATCTCTACGCCAACGCCGACGGCGTCAACGCAACTGATAACGAGGCCTGCAAGTACTACTTTTATCTGATGAACCGACCTGTCCTCGTGCTACGCTGTGAGCAAGGATTCGTCGGTCCGAAGAGCGCAGCAAGCCCGAAGCTCGAGTGCAATAAGGCGGGATACGAAACCATCAGGGTTGAAAGATGCGAGCGTGGCGTCGTTAGGTTCAAGGGTGAGTTTTTCTTCTACAGTCATATATATAGAAAGACAATTGTATACTTTGACGTGTTAATTCGAAAATGAAAATAGCTAGAATGTTAAAATGCAAGGCTGCCTTGAGAAAAACCAGATATATCCATTTTGGCGATCTGTAGGTTCTGGAAATGATCACTGGTTTGCGGATCAACTTTTTGTGAATGTTTCAAGACAAGCGAAGTAAATTTATCTTTACCGGTTATTTTCCAAATACAGGAAACTGAAGGATTTTTTTCAAATTTTCAGTAATGTGTAATTTTGGAAATATTGAAATAATATTTTGTATTTTTTAAACCAGCTTTGACATTAAATTTCTTAGAAGTCGTAACAGAACAATAATCAAATTATTTACAGTTTTAAAATTACGTTTTCTTAGTTTTCATAAAATCTTTAAAATTTAGCAATTTCTTAAAAATTTAACAATTATTCAACAATTTATTTTTATCCAATCTTAACTTGCTAAAACCATAATGACTTTTCTTGCTGCCATCAAATTATCACTAAAAATGTGCATAATTTTTTTTCAATGGATTTCTTAAAATATTTAATATTCAATATAACATTGAATCAACGTTAATTTATTTTATTTAGGTACAAACGGTAAATACTGGCATGCTGATAGCGAGGGGGTGACTGTCGACTCGGACGTGCCCGCCTGCGGCTTCTATCTCGAGCTGCGTGAGCCTTCGCGGTTGGCAATTAAGTGCACGGACGGCCGCTACCTGACTGCCGGCAAGAACGGAGCGCTGCGCCTGGGCGAGACCGACTACGCATCTGCCACCATGTGGGAATTCTAAACGCACCCGCCCACTATAATACTATCGCCGCACCCTGCTTTATCTTTTTTTTTTCAAAACAAAAAAAAAACATGAAAAATGATGACAAACACCTCTCCCATCCCCTCAAGAATAAAAGGAGTAATAACGCTGCGAGCCAAGCTTTCCTCCCCAGCTTCAATGGCGCGCCTCTCTGGAGTGTATAGGAGAGGAGCAAAAGAATGAGTGAGTGAGAGAAAGAGAGAGAGAGAGAGAAGGCAACGAGCAAAACTTATTTATATACGCGAGGCGAAGAACCGAGTGTGTGTGACGGGCGAATAAGCCGCGGCGTTTCTTTCGTACGCGTGCGTGTGCAATTTGGTATTCCGCGCGCAGCCCCCCACCGTTGTGTACGTGCGTGTACACACACTGAGGGGTATATATGTATGTGCGTTCGACTGGCATCTTATTTTCGTTCGGGTATGATGGTGATTCGAAATGGCGATTGGTGTATTGAATTTTGAGATGCAGCCTTGCAGTTGAAGGCCGAGGTGCAAGTGATATTTTTAAGAATTTTCTTTTGAAAATAAATAAATAAATAAATACAAACACATAAAGTTTTTTAAAATGCTACTTGCTCTTTCGTCTCTCAAACGCCTTGCTTTTTATACAGTTTTATATATAAAAAAAAAAAAAAAATACAACTGAAACAGAGACTCGAAAGACTCACCGTTAATTTGATCCTTTAATTTATTGTTGAAATTGTAGAATATGAGATGTCAATTGAACGCATCCTCGCAAGCAAATAATCACTTGACTTTTTTGTATTCTCTATATTACCGCTGAGGTCGCACGAAGGGGTATACGAAACGTCTGTTTCTCCCGGTTAGCGCGGATCAAAGAAGGAAAAGATAGAAAGAGAGGGAGAAACAGAAAAAACTATATAAACTTGCTTTTTCGCAAAACTTTAACTTTAGAGAAAACGAGCCAAACTCGCGGCATTGCATATGTGTACATATATGCCCGCGGGAGCCAACTTCGAATCAATCCATTCCAATTCGATATCTTTTTATACATATATATATATACATATTTATATATACACGTGCACTTTTATACCAAATAGATCTTATTTAAGAGCGGTTCCGCTGGTAAAAAAATGCGTAAGGAACAAAGTATTGAAAAATAACGAAAAATGGATTCAAACAAAACAAACGTTTTTTTAGATTGTGCATCCCTAAGTCATTTGGGACGACATTAAAGCCGTTGGCGCTCTGAAGACTCGGCAGCGCGAAATTTTTACACCGATCATTAAAACTTTTGTGCAATGATCGTTTATACAAGAAACTCTTTTGTGTAAATATATACTCCTGTACTTAACCTCTACCATTTTCTACTACTCTTTGGCTAGGCAAATATTTGTACTAACTTCTTATGTTTTTTTTATAAATATATATATGTAAAAGTATAATTATATTAATGTATAACGACGAAGGCAAGCCGCATGAACTTTTGGTTCTCGTAAATGAAGAGAAAAGTACAGTAGAATTAACAATAATCAATATATTTTATTTCTAGCGTCATTTGTTTGGTATTAGGATGATACTCTGTAATCTAGCGCAATCGTCTTACATATGTGTCTCGTTGTATCTCAACGGTACAAAGAAACGTAAAGTACCCCGCAAGAACAAAATGATGGAAAAAAAGTAAAACGACGTGTCGAAACCTCATAAAAGTAATAAACGGTTTTTATGGAAGGTAAAAATATAGTTTTTTATTTATTAATCCAATTATTTTACATATTCCTCCTCATCTTGTTTAACTCTTAGTTTACAAATTATATTTTATATAATATGAAATATTTTTTTCAATTAATTTTTTTCCTATAATATTATATAAAAATAATGTTGAGGCTACGCAAGGAATCTTATTCTTTTTAAATTTGATTTACATAATTATTTATACTTTGTAAAGTTTTAAAAAGTTACAAATTAGTGAATATTTAATACATAATAATTTTATTTAACAAGAAAATGTTTATTTTTTGTATTTAATTGATATGGAAAATAGCTTATTTCCTATAAAAAAAGGTAATATTTAAATGTGCACAAAAACAATCTCCTCTCTTAAAAAAGAAATGACAGGATATTGTAAAGCATGTAAAGAAGCAAAACGATTGGTTGATGGTTCAATATTCGATCAGAATTGAAAACGATCTCTTATACAAAATAAATATTATGATACAGAAATTAATTAAATGTACCGTAATGAAGTCTAAAATATTTCTTGATTTTGTTTCTATAAAAAAGTGAAGCGCGCGCAGCGCGCATGGATTATGACTAGTAATAGAAAAAAATTAAGTGATGTATGTATGTGCAAGTAGTCAGATATAGTGTTATAAAGAAATTACATAAATATAATTTTGATTGGAACGATCTTAAAACGGTCCTGCTGCATAGTTTGGTGTATCTAAGCGGAACATGAAAGACTAAGGCATACTTTCTTTTAGCTTGCCAAATTTCAACATGTAACCGAAAGGAAAATATTCTTCAATATTTAATTTACTGATACTTCGATCCACCGATGTGGATAGCGGGACCATTTTAACGCCCTAATACTCACAAAGAGAGTATCTCAGTCCCGATCATAGATTTTTCTCAAACTTTGGGATATGATTTTAGATACCGAAATATGAAAGAAGCCACAATATTAGATCCTAACGCATCAATAAACTGAAGTTATCGACGTTGTCAGCTGTATTTTAAGGAAATACTGAAAAAAGTGCTATGTCTTTTATATTAACTAGCTAGTCTACACAAGTCTCGCATAGAATTGTAAACAAATACAATAAAACTAGAGAGTGCGAGCTTTCCATTACTTTTTTTTAGAATTAAAAAATGTCAACTCTTTCCAAAGTTACGATAGTTCAAAGTTAAGCAACTAAAAATCACTTATAAATCGATGAAACCTAGAGATTCAATTTCATGTGTATCTGATGCATATTTTGTTGCTTTTTTTATTTAAACTAACGTAACTTCACAAGGAGTTGATATTTTTTAATTCTAAAAGAAGTAACGGAAAGCTTGCACTCTCTAGTTTTATTGTATTTTTTTTTACAATTCTATGTGAAACTTGTGTAGACTAGATAGTTAATATAAAATACATAGCACTTTTTTCAGTACTTCCTTTAAATGCAGCTGAAATCGTCGATATATTCAGTTAATTGAAGCATTATGATCTAATATTGTGGCTTCCTTTATATTTCGGTATTTAAATCATATCTCAAAGTTTGAAAAAAATCCGTGATCCGGATTTGAGATACTCTCCTTGTCAGTCTAACGATAAAATTTTTACGAATTGAAATATAATTTTATTTCATTTTTTATAAAATAGTCTACAATTTTTTGCTATATAATAATTAAATTTACAAGTAGTTAATTACAGATTTTCACTGTACAGCATATCGAAATTTAACCTATATATATTATATAAAATAAAATTATGTTAAGTTTTGATTTAGTAATCAAAGAAAATTAAGGTAGATCACGAATAGATGAAATCTTCAAATTATATATTAGACAGAGAAAATTATGTTTATAAAATAAATTTATTTTACAAGAAATAAAAACAATATCGGCATAAAAAAGGTATGTAACATTATTATACATATGTATCATTCTTTGCTCAGTCATTAAACTAAAATTCCAACTTTCGTGAAATATTGTAGCTTTTTTTACAAGATAGGGCTTTTTTGTCAGGAAAGATGCCAAAGTTCTTTCTCTACTAACTTGCTTATGTTAAAAATGATTTAAGATCGATCAGATTTTCGAGAGGGTGACCTGGTTTTCCTTCTTCCACTCGCGTTTGGCCGCTCGCTCACTGAGTATAGCTCGGAACTCGGTGAACATTATAGATAGAGCGGGATAGAACAACGGCAGCAACTTTAGCTGTGACAAACTAATGGACATGAAGTCATAGGAGATACCGACGGTATCAAAGGAGACGCCGTTCTCCGATGTATTTGGTAGCACCGGTATCTTGCTGTATCGCTGCGAGAAGTGCGTCAATAATGTGAAATCGACTTGAGCTTTCATACCAACGTTCACAGCTTGAGAAATCGTCGAGTGACGCTTGGTCATGGCCTCATCCTCCAGGCCGTCCTCCATCGTCGCCTCGTGGATAAGAAGGAAGCTTCTCTGCGCAAGTTTGATCATGTTCTCGCAGGGTATCGTGTCACCGCTTAAATTTTTAACGTTAGTAAATCTTTGGAATAATATATTTAAATTTTAAATATTAAATTATTAATATGAAGTTAAATTATTAATTTTAAGTGATATGATTCAGTTTTATATTGCAACTTATTATATTCTTTCATCACACATAATTATTATTTTAACATCAATAATTATAAAATAAAATATTTACTATACCTGTAACAGATTTTTCGCCCATCTTTTAATGTAATTGCTATACCATATGCAAAAGCACAGTGCGTTACAAATATAGTACTGAGATTAGCAACATCCAGGGTTTCATATAAATCATTTGAAACAGTATCTGACAATACGGTTTGATTAAGCATCAAATCTCTATTAGAGATTAATCTAAAATCATCTAAAATTGGTTCAAATCTGTTGTGATAGAAATACAGATATGGACTAATTTGCTGTGGAGCTAGTAAAAAAACTGGTTCATCGGTGACTTGTTTTCTCTGTCTCAGCACTCCAAGAAATCCTAAATGGTGGTCTGCATGTAAATGTGATACATAAATTGCCTGAAAACAATTTACATTATAAAATTTACATATTTATAAATCATAATGGCGTATAACACACATGTATACATTTAATTACTTTAAAAAGATATACCTTAATGGATTTTAAGACCTCATTAACTTGTGGTTCACCGAAAAATCTGATTAGTTGTCCCATGGTACTCTCTCCACAGTCTAACAGCATACTATTATCTTTGCTTATTTGTAAAAGTATACCACTAGTATTTCTAACTTTATTTGGTATTGATGAACCTGTACCTAACATTATAAGTTTTGGATATTCTTCCATATTGCCCAAAGATTTTGTCTTAACACCTACTTCAGTTTGTAAATCTGCAAGAGCATCCAAAAATCCGTCAATATTAAATACTTCATCAACATATTCTTTTGGTTGAATTGTTACGCAGTTTGCTTGAAAGCCTTTGTATGGTTTTAATTGAACTTCATTAAGTGTTTTACAGCGAAAAATTTTTAATGCATCATCTTGTACCTGTAACAAAATTTTTATTCATGTACAAAAAAGGCTTTTTTTCTACTTAAGAAACAAATAGGAAACAGAGCATTTTTAGTTTCTAGTGAGCAACAGGAAGAAAAATATTTTTTCTCCTGTTGTTCACCGATGTTAAAAAAACATCTTATTAACAACTTCATTAATAAATAATTAATCTGTTAATGTTTTTCAAACTTTTAGTAAAGTTTCGCAAAGACCATTTTATTTAAAGTGTGTAATGAAATATAAGTGTTAAAATAATATAATTCACCAACTTTTAATCAATTATATTAGATAGTAAATGTTTTTACCAATGACGTATCCAAGTTATCTTTAGTTGAGTCTTGTTCCATTTCTGAATTTTTGCTGTCCTCTACATTTTCAGCAGATTTATCTTCCAGAATATTTTCTGTACTCTGATTTGAGTTTTGGTTTTCAAAAATCTGTTGATTACCCAAAAATGGAAATATGGTTGGATGAATTAAATGAAGTTGATGTTGCATTTTGTGCATTGCTTCACTAGCATGACCTGTATTACTTTCATTAACTATGAGATGTTCAGTAGCTGTACCGAATTTGCGCATCCAATTTTTATATTTTGTATTATTTAATACAATTTCTGGAGTAAAATGTACTATACAATTCACCATATCATTTTCATTTGTAACATTTTTTTCATGGTATTTTTCTAAGACTGAATTTTCAACAATAACATCTATCCAACTTTCATCAGGGCATTCCATAACTAAAATAAATTTAAATTGTAAATTATTTATAATATGAACAATTTACTCCAAGCAAATTAGTACTATATTTTGTTTCTTACCTATAAATAAAGGACTTGGTTCAGGTTCTGCAACTACGTCTATGCTTCTTATAACTTGACCATTAGCTAAAGTTACATCTTCACCAGCTTTTAGTTTTCCTAAATTCGGTCCAGGTTGAACACCAGCCTCAGCACACTTTTGAGCATCTAAAGCTCCTGGACTTTGACGTATTTTACAAATATAAATCATCATGCTGTCTATTCTGTTCTTTGAATTCAGAAACTTAGTTTTTGCAATTTTCTGACTAAGACTTTTAGGCCAAGATCTTTTACCATTAGAATTAAGTTGATAGTCATAATAATTTGTATTATCGAAAGGCATGTCAAGTGAACCAGCAACTTCATTTTCTTCCGAACTGTTAGGATTGTTTATGCGAAGAGAGTGAACAGTTATAGCATGATCTTCAAATTGTTTTGAACAGTCTGCAGGTACAACTTTCATTTGATTCAACATTATAAAGCTTGAGGTAGCCTCAATAAGATCCATTGTACCCTCTGGTCCATGTATATTAATGTGAGGTACACCTGCTTCCTGAAGGGTAAGAGTCATTCCTAGTAGACCTCCCATATTTTCCCAAGTAGACATCGTCAAGAAAATATGTTCAGTTTTTGTAAGTTTGGTATGATGCTCACATGATAGCCGTTGAGTTCCTTCCCCACAGTTAAATAGATAGTTTGCATGATCAGAGACAAGTACAAGAGATCTAGAGTCTCCACGACTTCCATTCCCTAATACCTAAAACATAAAATATTATAAAAAAAAAATCAAGGATCACGTAGAAATTTAAAATTCCATTCATAATGTATAGTTGAAAAATTGAAATATTTTCAAAAATGATACTTAGATAATATATGAAATTGGTTAAGTATAAGAACATAAAAAACAATCAGGTAACAATGGAGAAATGAACACTTGACATTGCACAATATTTATATACCTGCAGGGTAACGTGTGCGGGCGGATACTTGGTAGCTTGGGCCTTCTGTCGCATGCGTTGTTTCTGTAGTTCGTATAAATAGTTCTTGTTGTCCTTTGGCATTATTGGAAACCGAAACTTTTTGTACGTACGAAGTACGATGATATTTCGTTTCGGCTTGAGAAAGCACAAGAAGTGATTTAAAATCATTCGAGTTGATCTACGTAGCTATGTCACTTAGATGAATGATGATAAATTTGTTACAATATACATTTTATGTAGAAAGTATATAATTTTGGAGTTTCATGGGCTGCCAAAGACGAACATGTGTACTTCTGGCATCCTAACCTGTAAATTTACCGATGCAGACTGAACTCATTCAAGCAGTGAGCGTTGAGAAAGTGAGGCAGAATTGCAGATCGCCATCGCAAAACGCAAGGCATGTGGGCAATGCAAAGCCTTATGTGACATCTATCGTTCTCCGCGGCCCCGGTTAGGTTAGGTGCTGGAATCAGTATTTTATGAATGGTACATTAGATCTGTTCGTGCATCATACCTGATACCACGTGAGACAGTGATCATCATCAGACAAACAGAAAGTGATCTGCCTCATCGACAGAGGGATTTGGTTTCGGCGCCATATTTAAATTACACTGGCGCGCTGTATACCGACAGAGATCTTCACTGTACCGGCTTTAATGTTTTTCATTAAATATAATTACTGTACGTTGTTTTACTTGTTTTCAGGTAAAATTAGAGATAAATTTATTAAAAAATAAATATAAAATGTGATAAACTATAAACCGTCATATTATGATAATTAATAGCATATTATATTACGTTATGATGCAATTTTTCAGTCTTTTTTATTTATGCACAGATTCGTTAGAAATTTTGCTTGTGATTTAATAATAAGTTTGTCTTCGTGCGTCCATTCGTATAAAATTCAAGAAACGTCTAATAATAAATAAAAATATTAAAAGCTCTGTCGGTATAAGAGATCCGTTTGAAGGGATACCTATTGTCGACACAATTCTCTATTACAAAGATTGACGCACATGGGCAAACTTATTATTTACATCTCAATTGAATTCCAAATAAGTGCATTGGGAAAACAAAGCCGAAATTTTTAAAATTCACAGAATGTATTTTGGAATCAACGTATTACAAAATGTTAACATTTTTCAAACATACAAAATTTTAAAAATAGAAATTACCAACTCATTATTAATTTTTATTAAAAATATCGTGACCAGTATAGTAGAAAGTTCTATAAGCATAAGAAAACTGTTTAAAGTAATATAGTTACACCATGCATAAGTATCACCAATGTTAAATACTTTACTAAATTAATAGAAAACCGTTTTTATTATGATATACATATATGCTAGATATGTATTAGTAAACGATTAGGTTCTTTTTTCGGCCAAAATCATTTTACTTTCATTGTGAATTTTTAAAAAAAGTTTCTCATTCTTTATTTGTAATAAACAATTTATCTTAAAAATTTCTCTTCGTTTTTGAGCTAAAAATTAATCAAAATTCTGAATTTAGTGATGTAATTTTATCAATATTAACTGATTTTTTTGCTTAAAAACGAAGCCAAATTTCGAAATATCTTACATAGGCTTTTTTTCTTCTAATTTTTCGTAGAATTTAACTATATTTTTTTCAGACCTGTATAAGAAGTTTTTTTGAAAATGAAAACCTTAATGAATTTTTTTAGGTTATAAAATGATCTTTGCCCATTCTGAGATTTATACAGATACTTTGTACAATAGAAAGGTATCTCCATGAATTTTTCGGTGGCTATACCTTTGATCGGTTTTTTTCTGCGTGAATTTTAATGTTTCATTTG
>JAWWEQ010000055.1:15691296-15702362 GCA_035583055.1 Torymus tubicola | reverse complement strand
TATATATATATACATAAATGAATTTTTAATTGACTTTGCATAGTTCTCGTGAGTAAATTCCGATAACATAATCTCAACTGGCGTACAGGGTATTATGTTACGTGGTTGATTTACGTAAGGGAAATACGAGTTGAAACATCAATCGGTTGGAATTAGGTAATATTTATTCTTGGATTTTTAATTGAACAAAAAATTTAATTTCATAATTTCCTGATTGTTGATAAGAAGAAAATCCAGAATCAGAGAAAAATACACGTAAAAGGTATTTGTAATGGCCTACTGAATATCTAAAATTATTATTAATGTTAATAATACAATCGTACGATTTAACGCTTTAAAAAAGTCTAGTTGCAAATAGTTTTAATTTTATTCTTTAATAAGTTATGAAAGATAGTCTCTATATTTGTAATGCCAATAATTTAGTCTGGAAAAAGAACAACAAAAAAGTTAATAAAAACTTACATCTTCTAGTTTCATTTTTTCTTTCTACTACGATCTGCGGCTTTCCCAAACTAAATGATTGATGTTTTAAATAAGCGCGCTTCGATTCTTTCAAAGATTTCTTTGGTTTTATCTAAATCCTATCCCACAGTTCGAGCAAGATTCGTGACCCGTAACTCGTGTCTTTCTAAAGAAGTAATCAGAACAAGCAACAAAAAAATATTCAAAATTAGCCACTAACGTGCTACGAAACATATATAAGTAATGATGGTTCGTCTTAGGCACCATAGTGCTTGCAATTAAGTGTATAAACCTGAGAAAATTTAACCTTTAACAGTATTAAATATTCACTTTAATAATCTTGGTGATTTATAATGAACAAAGCTGCAATGAAATGTTACAAATGTAAGCAATAGTTTGCATTATGCTTTCAAAACATAATATAAATTAATAAATATATGATAGATATAGTATATAATTTATAAAAATATTCAATCTTAATTTAATGAGAAACATCATCTCAAACTCAGCGCTTCAACATTGTAAACGGTACAGAATTAGACGCCAGTGAACTTCATCTCCTACACAAAGTAATATGCGTCACTTAAACGCTTTATTATGCCAATTTAATGTTATAATAAAATTCAAATGTTTAAAAACGACTACGTTTGATAAATTTTTGCTATAAAATTTAATATTACTCTTTTTCGAAAAATGTATACTAAAGTATTTTTAAAACAGTAATTATTAAACGACTAATTGCTATAAAGTATTGAGTTTTTATTTCCAATAAAAACTATCATTAAGACCATTTTATTAGGCGATTTCTTTGCGAACTAGATGATTAATTACGTAATTCCGTGAGAGAAAAGAAAAGAAAACAGCTATCGTCATAGGTCAGTTTCCCCTCTCATATCCTCATCGAATAAGCTATTTTCCACCGATATGGGTATTAGTGAAAGCATATGTCTGCAAGCAATACGCTGTTGCTTTATTGGGAAGAAGACTGCGTGCATTTGCAAAAATGAAATAAATAAATAGAAAAGAAAATGAATTGTATATTGAAAATCCTAATTTTTTATATTTGGTAAGTCTGTTTAACAGAATCATTGACAAAATTGTGATAAAAAGATGTAATAAATATATATATACCAACATCTTCAAAATAACTGTAAATAATTAAATATTATTAACAGTATATTATTAATAATTTGAATATATTATATTTTATGAAAAATAAAGTCGTTAAAGTTTTTAAATGGTGCACTTTAGTTCGAAGAAGTTTAGTTTATACAACCGTTTTAAAAGTGAATAGATTAAAATCGGGAATATTATTGACTATATGATACGTCTTGAATAAAGAATAAAAAGATTTAGACGAGAATTGAGCAACTTTTATTCTTGTGCTATTAAAATTAGAAGTTCAAGGATGATATTATGATATTTGAATTATGATTTATGTAAAACCATAAACAATTGATATATATTTTTTATGTATCCTTGGTATTGAAAGATAAATCGATAAAATTTGTCATTTATGTATTTTTTTATGTCGTTAAAGTTTATATTGAAACTTGAAAATGTTGTATATTTGGTTTCATTTTCCGTAATAATTGTGATAGGTTCCGTCGTCGATTAGTACCGCAAGAGAGCACAAACAGGGCGACGTTAAATAACATAAACAAATTGTGATAGTTACGAATAAATATTTGTTATTAAGTAAATTATAAATAAATTCATAGTTATTAAAAATAATATCTAAAAGTCATAGAATGCACTATAATATAATTATTCAATTATTATTTATATTTTATGGTTTATTATTTTAATAAAAAAAGCAATTTATCAAAAATAGTATTAAAATTTATTATCAAGGCACTACGTTGACATGTGATATCTCATTACAACACATTTAATATTACGAATTCATATTTGCTCCGTATACGGTAAACACCCACACGTCCCGCGGAATTCGGAAATAGAGTTTTATGAACGCCCCCTAAAATGGATAGTTCGAAACAGAGTAATTTTGTCGGTATAATTCATTAGTGAGATTGTTATTTCTCCTTTCATTATATTCGAGGGCAAAAAGTCATCTCGAAATTCGTGGTGGAAATAATTCTGACAAGTACATTATTAGGAAATAAGTTATATAATTTCCATTACCGTGGTATACAATTTCAGAAGTCTTTTTTTTCGTAAACATACTTTCGTACTATTAAAAGAATATAGTAAATGAAAAAATTAATTTTTATTTCCTAGCGTACTTGAGACTATTCGGTCAATTTCATGTCTGACTGAATCTTGTCTGTTTCTACTTAACGTTATCTGTGAACCAAACAAGTGTAGATTCTAACTTAGATGTGGAAACATGTTTATAAATATTAATAATTTGTGAATGTAAAAGAGAAAAAGTATTTGCACACAAAGAGAATTGATGATTATTTTAGCTGTAAATGTATCTTTTTAATTCAAACTCAACAGAAAAAATTTCAATTCTAGAACCTAAGACCTCAAAATAGTGACAACGTACTGACACCTAAGACAAATAATGTCTATTCTTAAACGATAGTGTCAATTTTTAAATGAATATATTAAAAAAATCTATTCTACTAAATAGGTTGTAACGGGATTCCTCTCAACTCTATTGTAATTTTAATTATAATTATTTTAATATTCATGTATTACAGATATTATGAAATTGACATAAATAAAAGGCATTATTCAGTTATGCATACTGATTGTGCATAATTTGTAGCACAAAGTTATATACCTACAGGAGAAAGTTCATCGGAGAAAAATTGTTTTAAAATTACCTAATAACTAAATTATCCAACAAAGTGTATGTAAAGTAAGTTAAAACTGGGTTTGTTTTCATCTCGGTTGATTACAGTGTTTAAGTTCTTAGTATCATTAAAAAAATAAAATTCTCTCGAGCCTTTTAAGTGTATTATTGCATTTAGAACCACGCTTGGCTTTTAAGAAAACAAAGTCGTTTGATTGTGTCAAAATCGATAATCGGCTTTGCAGAAAATTTTATAAAGCCTAAAGTGCGTAAAAAGTTGTAGATTATCCAGCAGCACCAACAACGGCTATGATTATTGCATTACACACTCTTTCAACGAAATAATCGTTGCATCATTCACGTACATTATACCTATGCATAAAAAGTTTGAAACAACTGTACTCGTGATTTTCCAAGAATATTCACCGGAATTTTCAGTACTTCGTCCCCAATCCAGCACTTTATAAGTATCTATACACAGTTGCGCGTGTATACACCGGCGGTTTATATCGTCATACCGCGCAACAATTCCGCAACAGTGTGTGATGGCTCGAGCGAGTCTGCAGCAGCCGCCGCCTCCGCTACTGTGGCATGCACGATATTACATAATTCCGGGCCCCTCGGCGGGAAAAATCTACCTGTATATGCGTATAAGTACGTGTAGCACGCGAGATTTCCTCTCTGCCTACATGCCTCTCAAACTTGCCAACATCCGTGATACCTATATTTATATATATACACATAGCTATAATCTACCGCGTGGCCGCAACAGTATAGCAGCAGTAGCAGCACCGGCTCTCTCTCTCTCTCTCTCTGGCTGAAACAGCCCTCGCCCACGCCACGGCGCGTCGATCCTGAATGGAGGGAGCGGGGCTCTGCCGAGCGCTCCCACGCAATCAATAGCCAAGGCCTAAGGATTCTACTGAATGGAGGGAGATGAGAGAGAGAGACAGAGAGGGAGCGAGCACGGGCGCCCTCTCGCGCGTATTGATTACTACGGGGGAGGGATTCGCCGAGAGAGAAAGAGGGGCCGGGGGCCACCCCCGCGCTCCATCGACCCGCCCCAGCTGTAGCCGCGCTCTCTACTCTCGCTGGCAAACGCGCGCAACGTTCATTCATAAATCTTTGCCTTTTCACTCGCACGGTTCTCTCTCGCTCACTCGTTCGCACATGTATATATATGTACACTCTACAACGTCGTTTTCTTTCATTTCAATTCTCTTTATATCTCTATCTCTTGCTCTCTTCCTCTATACTCGTCGATTTCTCTTCCTTTTTTTCATATAGAGAGAGAAACGGAACGATGTTTTCGTATACAGTAGAGCGTTTTCGCGAGTGCGCGAGGTTGGCGGGGGTGGCGGCGCGAGCGGTGCCGTGGTATATATAGTACGGCACGAGTCACGCGCGGGTCACAATGGGCCGAGGCCGCGAGCGAGTCCCGTTCATTGAGGAGAGAGAGAGGAGGGGGGGGGGAGGTCGCGACGCGCATTGCGCGGAGAGAGATAACACGAGACACGTCGTCAGGCAGGATTCGAATTTGGTGCTTATTTTCATTTGTGATGCTTTTATGAGTTTTTTTCTAAATTTTTCAGGTTTTGTGTTATTTTAAAGCTAACAATATTTAATTTTTTCTTTTTCATTTTTTTTTTCAGTGTAGCTTCTTTAAAAGCAGATTAACCATAAATAGATAGATATAACGGTAGATCATTTTTAATTAAGTTTAACATTTTTTCAATCACGAAATGAAATGTATAATTATCAATAAATTGTGGAACTGTATTTTGAGAAGCAATAACACATACACACACACATACACGCACACACAGATATACATTCATATCGAAAATTCACGCCACGTGTATAACAGAATATTGCCGTACAAAGCTTTGTACTATTTTCGGATCCCTCCCTCTCATTGTCCGATTCGATATTTTTGGTTGATATAGAAGCGCACATTATAGAGCGATATTACGTCGAAATTGCGTGCATCTCACATTTTATTTGCATCGATATTCCGGTACATCATTGAACACGCCGGCTAGAAAAGTAGTCGTTTCGTGAAATGGGCACGCCCGCACTTGGATCGAGGTACTGTGCCGTAGATAAATCATCACTACCTTTTAAACAATGATCTAAAAATTGGTATACGGTTTTCTTGTAAATTTAAATGAGTCGCGAAGACCTTATTAATATTTAGTGTTGTAATGACAAATTGCTAAAGATACATTAAATTATTTTTTTTTATTCTTACTCGAAAGTATTACATATATATCTATTTAATGAATTATTTAGAAATGAAGCATTACCCAGAGAGATGTGCAAGCAAATATGTCACGTAGGTCGTGTTAATAATAATAATATGTTGATTTACCATTATACGGTTAGCTAGAACGCGATAATTCATAGCACCAATTGCGTTTGCTTTATGTCAACTTTATTTACGTAAAATTTTATTCACAATAACCGCTTATATTAATTATCTTTCCGATCTTTTTAATTAACTTTCGCTGGCGAGAACAAACAGTCCATAGCCAATTCACAAATATGAATGTATCCCAGCGTGTTTTTTGATCCCAATGGATCCACACCAGGATAATGAATTAACTGAACTTGTTATACTTTCATAATTACGTTATGTTGAAGATTTTGTATCCTCAAAAGAAAATCTCGTTATATAGAACAAGAGGAAACATTTGAAAAGTATATAACATTCTTATCCAGGGTAACCCTCCCCTAGGGGCTGAAAGACCGTGTCACGTGCCGTAGAGGAACCCATTTTGGTGGCGTAATCCTACGGCCTGGTGGGGAGGCTTAATCGGCCGAATGAGGCTGGCGTGCTATAAACGGGTAGTCCAGGATGAATGGTGGCAACTCGTAACAAAGTTCGTCCAGGCGAACGAAGGGTAGTAAGTCCCGGTCAACGCTCTGCTCGGGTTCTTTCGTGCGGATGGCCAATGAGCAGTCCTCCATCTAGAGTGGTGGTCTGGACGGTTAGGTACACCCCCGATCTGAAGGTGTTAGATTCGTGGCCCTCGAGGTTAAGGAGGGTCCCTAACAGAGCCTCAGGGGTACCTGGCGCAACTTCTGAGTATAAGTCGCCTTACCGCCACACGCGGGGCTCTGCGGCGGTGGACCTTTATTTCCCTAGCTGCTCGTGGGAACAACATGGCAGATGAAAATTTAAAAAAATCAAACGGATTTGTCCCGCGGTTCAGGGAAACGTACCTGAGGGAGGGGGTAGCGACCTTCATCTGTTGTGATGAAGAGTCCGAGACGTCGCTGCGAGTGGCAGTACCGTCGATCAAACTCGAAGACGGTTCTTAGGCGAGAGTTGTCCACCCTGATGAACTTGTTAAGAGAGTGAGACTGGTGGTGCTGATACCGCCGCCAAGGAAGGAGGCTACTCAGCTGGTCAAACTTCTGGGGCGTGGTCCAGCGAACCTCCTCTGTCTGGGGGTGGATGAAGCATCGGCGGAAAAGATCAGAGCCAAGGGAGGGAGGGCCTTCTTGGGGACTGGGGAGGTCACCGTTAGGTGGCTAGCCAAGGACGCAGAAGAGAGGCCAGTGTAGGGGGATAAGGATGAGGTAGGAGGAGAACAGCACTAATGGCTGAGTCCCTAGCAAACATCCTTCAAATCAACTTGCACTACAGTGAGTACTTGCAGTACAGACTGTGAGGCACACATACTCAGCTATAGGGCTGGTGCAAGAACCGTGGCTGGTTAGGAACCGTATCAGGGGCTTAACAGCCGCGGGATGCACCTATGTCAGCGCGTCGCATGAGGGGTAAAGGGCGTGTGTAGTAGTTAGGGAGGTGGAGGCCGCGCTCATGCAGGAGTTCTCAATTAGAGATCTGGCAGTTGTAAGGATTAAAGGTAGATTAGGAAATGACCAGGACAGAGAGTTTGTGGTGGCCTCTGCGTACTGTGCTCATGACAAGGAATCCCCTCAGAGGAGCTGCGAGAGATAACCAGGTACTGCAGAAGGGACTTGGTTTCGTGGTGGGCTGTGAAGCCAACGCACACAACGAGGTGTAGGACAGCACGGATACAAACGGGCGAGGTGAGAACCTTCTGGACTATCTGGTTGAGGAGAACCTTGTGGTTTTAAACACGGGTGCGGAGCCTACCTCTGTCACGTCGACCAGAAGCGAGGTACCTGATATCACATTCTGTAATAGACTGATGAAGAGAAGGATACACGACTGAAGGGTCTCGAATGAACTCTCCATGTCTGACCACAGGATAATTAGAGCCACAATAAGAGGAATAGAGCCCCATATTGTTTGGTTTAGAAATCCCAGAAGAACAAACTGGGAGGCTTTCAGATCCTCGGTAAAACGGCGGCTTGCCAACTTCCGAGGTAAGTACGGCACACCGAAGGAGTTGGACAACACCGATGCCTTTCTAAGGGCAGCGATCACCAAGTCATTCGAGGAAATCTGTCCTCTGACGCAGAAAACCACTGGATGCCGTAAGCTTAAGTGGAACTCTGAGTTGGAGGAGAGGCGAAAAGAAACGGAAAGGCTTTTTAATAGGGCGACGAAAAAGAACACGGAAGAGACGTGGAGCGTATACAAAGACAGTCAGAGACTCTATAAGAATCTCATCAAAGAGGTTAAAAGAGATTCTTGGAGACAGTGGTGTTCGGATACCAGTAGTATGAGTGACATCGCAGAACTTTTTAAGGTTTTGGAGGACTTGCCGAGAGGTGAACTGCAGTTCATCAAGAAACCGGACGGGAGTTTGACGAGGACCCCGAGTCAAACCATGAACCTCTTGATAGAAACCAACTTCCTTGACTTCAGACCCGACGCAGAGGCTAATTGTCCCCCTCGAGGTGCTAGAAGAAGGGCGGTTTGGACCACAGCAGGTAGGGTGGTTACGGCGCAAAGGGTCAAAGAGTCAATTCGGTCTTTCGAGCCCTACAAAGCGCCAGGAATTAACAACATCACGCCAGCACTGTTACAACAGTGTCTGGAGGATCACGCCACTTACTGGTCTACTCAGAGGATGCATCGCCCTGGGTTACACGCCCAAGCAGTGGCTCAAGACGAGAGTAATCTTCATTCCCAAACCGGGAAAGAAAAGTTACATGAAAGTGAAGGACTTCAGACCTATCAGCCTGACATTGTTCTTACTGAAGACATTAGAGAAACTGGTTGATGGGTTTCTGAAAGAGGGCCTTTTAAAAACTTGGCCACTTCATGAAGAACAACACGCCTACCGCACTGGTAGATATGTGGAGACCACACTCCTATCGGTCGCTGGCTTCATTGAAGATCAGATCGAACGAAAAGGAGTGTGTGTGGGAGCCTTTCTTGATGTAGAGGGTGCTTTCAATCGCACCTGTAGACAAGCCATCCGGAGGGGAACGGAAAAACACGGCATTCCCGGGAGTATCATAGACTGGATCATGAGCTCCCTTGAGGATAGAAAGATGCACACATCCTGGTTGGGTCACTCGATACGTGGGTGAGTCTCGGAGGGCTGGCCTCAGGGCGGGGTACTCTCCCCCCTGTTGTGGTGTCTTGTTGTGGACAGCCTGCTACGAGTGCTCAATGGGATGGGCATCAAAGCGGTAGGATATGCGGATGATATAGCTATCCTAGTAAGAGGCGCCTAGAGGTTCTACGGGACCTGGTCCAGGAGGCCTTAAGAGTGGGGAAACACCGGGGATAGATGGAGCAACGAGCTTCTCACCCTGGGCAGGTTGCAACTCAGATCGATAGTGGAGCTAATAACGGGAAACGGAGATCTGAGAGGTTTCCAGCACAATGCCCCGCTCTAGCGGACACCAGGCGTAAGTGGTTTGGGAGAGGGATAGCGCTACCGGAGGAAATCAGAGAATACAGCATTACGTGGACTCTGGGTTACTGCTCTGCAGTTGGCCTGCACTAATGCTGCCCCGCGGGTAACGGACGGGAACAGTGTACAAAGGCAATAAGCTAAAGGCACTACACCGCAAGGTCCCTCCGAATTTCTATTCTAATTCTAATTCTATTCAGGGTATCACAAACATTTAGGTTAAATAAAATTTTATAAAATTTTTTTTAAATTTCTTATGGAAAAAATTAATGTAACTATATGTTTTAACATTTAAATATGGAAATAATTTCGTTCCAAGCATAGAAACTTTTGAAGTTTATTAAAAAACACTGCGAAGGTAAAAAAAATTAGGAACGGAAGTGATGAAAGTATAATTTTCACTCTATACAATGACTACAAAAACATGCTTGTAGACGCAATATCGTTTGAGATATTGATAATTCGTAAATCCGTATGAAAGTGCAAGGATAGGGCAGGTTGACGAAAGACGGCATGTCAATTTATGTCACATTTTTCGTTTTGAAGACGTTATTCACAAAACATAAATCATACGCTCATATATCAATCATTCTTCGTTCAAAACAAAATTATTTTTCCTCTATACAGTACTCGACTCAACTATCTTAAATTTGAAAATTAAATTTCATGAATATTAATAACACAAGACTAAGAAGATATTTTTAGTTTCTATTCATGCATACCTAAAAGAAGCTTTCTCTGCACAAATAGAATGTCTCTAATATGAGAAATGGAAATGCAATGTCGTATGATACTTTCATTGAAGGTACTCAAAGAAAGCGAACAAATGCATTGATATATACGCGTACAGACTCTCATAAATAATACCGAACTTTATCATTTTTTTTTAATTTTTGAGTAACAAACATTACCGTACAGCAATCCAATATAACAACGTTTGTAAATTTAATCCAAAATCGAATTTTTTTAATATACTATTATCAAATTTAGAACTTTTTAATACGAATCGTTTCTATACCCATCAGCAACAGCGAAACCGTACACATCATAGCCAGCCAAAATGTTCGATCTAGCGCTAATTCACGCGCCAACCTCTGTGCGCACATACCGCACACTCTTTTTTCCCGCGGACAAAGCATTCTAGCCTCTTGAAGACGAAGTTGAACGTCATCGGGTGAGTGGCGACTCTTAAAACGCCTGTTTCCCTCCCCCTCTGCTCTGCACACACACACACGCGCATAACTCTCTATTCCTTCCTGCTTCCCCTTTCCGTTTTCGTTCATTCTTATCTCCTCGTTTACCGAATGTACGTCGAAATCAGCGACCGTGGGCGTGCTGGAAAATAACGAAATGCCAATCTTTTCGCTCACGGCGGTAGAAAGTGGAATTCTCTCGGTTTTCCGCCGCAACGCGCGTAGAGTAGAGAGAGATAGGAAGGGAGGAAGGGGGAGAGAGAGAGAGAAAGAGAGTGAGAAGCGTCAATCAAGCGAGCCCGCAACGATTGCGGTTTCGCGAGGGGCTGCAAATCCCTCATGGTTTTGATGAGCAAGCTAGAAAGAGAGCCGCAGAAGTGCGGAAGGGGTATGTGTAGTGTGTGTGTGTATATGTATTGGTATTGAAGAGCGATTTATGGTAAGCTATTTTTGCAACGAGGAAAAAGAGTGCGGTGTATCCATAGGATTATCTTTTGTAAGCAGGCCTCGGCTGAGTATTGTGGTAGTGTTTCAAAAAAATAAGGTTTCAAATATTTTCGCCTGGTTGACTTTCGATGTTTTATTGTTATTGTTAAATAAAACGACTAGAATCGTCGTTTTCAGCGTTGTATTCTAGAAATGAGAACAGATTTTTCGTTTGAAGTCATTAATTATAAATAGAAAAACAAAATAATATAATGTTTGTAACCACATAAGTTTGTTTGCAGTTTTTATAACTGTGTGCTGAAGAAATATTTTTATTTTTATTTATTTATTTATCCAGAGTTACATAGCGTAGTTATACATAAACTTTGCCGTAAAACATTTGTCGATTACTAC
>JAWWEQ010000055.1:15633062-15691196 GCA_035583055.1 Torymus tubicola | reverse complement strand
TTACATTCTTTACAACGCGTGTAGAGGCTATGAATAAATTCTATATAATATATTAATTTATTTATTTTAATGATTAAAGTATCAAAGTTTCGCTGCACCAAACACTCGAAATATTTCCCTTTTACTCCCACTTAAACTTCTCTAAACAATTACGCAAGTTAAGAGGATTTGCCGGGGACCATTTTAGCCCTTTCGCAGCTTGTGTATTACAGACGCTTATCAATTTATACTTTATGACGTAATACATCGTTTTCTTAAACGTAATTTATTGTTAGTTCATATTCATTATTCTATATTAATGCCACAAAGGCCACTTTATTAGAAATATCCTATAAACACTGCACTTGCATTTTTTCCATGAAATTATTTTAAAATCGTACTGTTAAAAGAATAAGAGCAATTTTGAAAATTCTCATTTCTAAAATATCAGTCGTCTTACTCGCCTGCAACACTATATACGCATTCCTAAATATCCATACACAACCACAATAGTCAGCAAACGAGAGTACAGCTTCAATTTGCGCCATACTCAAAAGGCAAAATACTGTCGTCCTCCTCCCTACGCCATTAGCTCCCGCCTAACAATAACGACACCATTTCCAAACTACGTCGTGACTTCTCAAATTGGCTCTCGCTTCGCGGGAGGAATGTAACACCCGCAGCAGTGGCAGCTGTATATATAGCGTCTTCTTCTGCGCGTCATTTCCTTGCCTCTCATTCGTCGCGCGTCGAGTAGAGGCGCGTTATCTCGTTATCGCGACTCTTCTGCGCGTCTATCGTTACGTCTAACTTGAGCTTCTTTCTGTCCCTCGCTATTTTCTATCCGTTCGTGTGCTGCTACTTCGCCGCAGGGGTGTTTGGTTTTTATTCCAAGGAACGACACACGTCGTCTAGCTCGCGAGAAAGATATATATGTACGTATTGGTAGGATGTGAACTCAGCCGGGAAGGAATTCTCGAATAACGGTCGATAAGAATGTGGGCTACGGCTTGGATCCTGCGCATATTTGAGAGTTTTCGCGAAAATTCTATTAGGTCGGAGGGTTTGAAATATTTGTATTTTCACGTTTGACATTTTGTTGCTTTATGCAAATTATAAATATACTTGTTAGAATGCTAAACTTACACGCGTTTATTACTCACGTATTTACAAAAGCCTACGTAAATAATTAAATGCCTTTTATTTAATATTTCGCTGACGTGTGTCTTACCCCGTAAGAAAAAAATGTCAATAGTGTTGCTCGCATCGTCGTCATCTACTACATCTAAAGCATCTTGAACGATTACCTCTTAAATCATTCTCAACTGCCTTTTCCTTCCACCCACCCTTTCCTCGATCACGTGCAAGCACTCCCTCCTTACACTGAAACAGTGGCTGCGACCTCACTGAACGAAGCCATAGCTTTAACCTTCTGTCTCTCGAAACCACTTCGATTTCCATTCTCCGTTACGATTTCCGTATTATACCCAACCCATTCGCGATTCCCCGAGACTCTCAATTCTCACTATGTCTTTCACACGCACGTGCACACACAGAAACACAGATGCGAGCTCGACAAGATTGATGGTCGGCAATTCCGTGAGGTATACACAGATATGCGTGACAATCGACCACGACGACGTGCACTTACCCAACGGAGGGCAGCTTTTGTGTCCGAGAGAGAGAGAGAGGGAGAGGGACAGAGGGTATGTGCAACGGCTTGCATGCTACTCGAGAGTACAGAGAGTTCCTCGGTGTGTAATTGAGCTGACTTTGCCTCTGTAAGCTTTGAGAGCGCTATTAATAGGATCGAGAACAACATTGGTTTTGTAATTATTCAAGTTGTATACTCAATTTGTTGATTGACTTGAATTGTTAAGACACCGGTGAGGTTGAAAAATGCTGAGATTATAAAATTTCACTTCTTTATGAATAATTTATTGATATTAATATTTAACGTTTATTAGGGTTAACATTTAACGTTTATTAGGGTTGGATCAAATAGTTCGAAAATTTCTTCCTACTTTTTGCAATAAACTTGAATATAGTAGTGATAATGATAAAATTTTTTATTGAAACCACTGACATTTTATAGCCAGTGAATTAATTCAGTAAACTAAAAAAATTTACTTAATGATTCAGAATATATTCGTAATCTCACAATATTCAAGCAACCAAAATTGAACTTTTTTCGAGTTTTTACCCGCAAAAAAAACATTTATTTTCACTCACATTCATTTGGTGATGCAATAAAGTAGAAATAAAAAATTTTCGAACTACTCGGTCGCACCCCTAACGATTACACTCTTGAATTTCGAAAAAGAATTTAATGAAAATTGCTTCGTGTCCAATGTACCTGTATCCTACAAAATATTTTATAACGTTCCCTGCATATTCCACTTCGGGTGGGCGCTTCACCTTAATTCTCCGTAAAACGTAATTAAATGTTCATGCGCATGAATGATTTCATAGAACACAGCATATCACTTGAAAATACATCAGCGATTAATAAGCATACATATATATATACATACTTATCTTTGATTCGACAGAGGATGCGCACGGCGGAGTTATGGGCGAGCCTGGTATTGGCACACATGAGCACGTACCTGCTGGCCGCCTGTCAGTACACGGGCCCATTTACCGGGCAGCGGCCACTCCAGCAGCAACAGCTACAGCAGCTACAGCGCGAGATCGCGTATAGCGGCAAACGAGGTTCGGCAACTGCCAGTGGCGGTGGCAGCAGTTCCAATACGCTTTCCGAACCAACCTGTGAAGAGCTGCGTGCCATGTGGCGGTACAGCAAGAGGCAGAGTCGCGCCGCTGAGAGCAGCAATGAGCTGCCAGTCTACAGGGATCCATTTGCCTACAACGTCTGGGAGGCATATCCGAGCCGCGCGCCTGCTACTGGTTATAGAGGTGAGTTTATTCACGATGTTCGTAGTGTTTATAGGGAGAAAGAAAAAACGTATAGAGGAAGGTATACGAGTGGTTGGCCTGCAAGCTCTATCCCATCTGTATAAGGTTGTAGTGTTAGTGTCCAAAGTTAGTTTTTGCTCGAGATACTAATTCGCAATGTCTTTAGCTTCCTTTTCTAGTTTAAGATTTATCATTTGAAAATTATATATGCACAAAAGAGTATGACATCAATTAGTTCTAAAGTTCATGATACATGGTTTACAATGTTAAAACTACAAGTAACAGCCGCGTCTATAAGATCAGGTATTTCGGATTTGAAAAAATTCTGTAATCCTGTAAAATATCGGTTTACAAAGTTTTGAGATAAAACATTGCAATAGCATTTAGAACCAAAAGCAACGAAATTCCGTTCCAAGAATAAACAAAGGTATGCCATACCTCTGCCTTGAAACGTTGTAGAACAAAGTATTACATGACGTATCGCACAGAGCAACTGAATTCATTCATGGCGTAAATCATTATTCTTTTTCTATATTAATTATTTTTACAAGTTTTCCCAATAAACCAGTATTACTATAATTTACAGTTCAATTTCCCTTCTCTTTGATGAAATTACAAAATACCTTAAATTTTCGAAAGTCCAAATACTTTTCATCAAACTCTTGCTCTCGGAAACTTGAACTATTTATTTAATTTATTCCTACAAACTTAGATATAATAAAATAAGTAATAACTAAGGTTTTCATTGTCAATTAATTACAATTCCAAGCATACCTTTAACTTTTAACGCAGACAGTGCAGATCCAACCTCTACTAGATACTCAGAGCTTAAATATTGCAAACCGCAACTTGATTAAAGCAAAAACACTTCGTAAAGAGAAAAAAGCTTTTTCCCCTCACATTGCAGACGACTACACGGGCCCGGCGCGCAGTCGCAGCGGCGGCGCCCCGATCTACGGCAAGCTCGTGCACAAGGCACCGGCTAGCAGCCGCCTTCGCAACGGTATGCCCAGCCGAACGCGCGCTTTCGAGGAAGTTGCCCAGCTCTACGGCACGATCAACCGCCACGCGGCCAGTCCGCGTCGACGTCTCACTAGCTTCCGTGTTGGTGGAGGTGGCGGCGGCGGTGGTGGAGGCGGCGGTGGCGGTGGTGGAAGTGCCGCGAACGAAGCAGTGCCGCAACAGGGCAGCTTCCAGCACCTGAAGGAGCTCATACTCAGCGAACGCGCACGGGAACTACAGGTGACACGAGAAACCATTTTTTTTTATATATTTTATAGAATTTTATGCTTTCAAGTGTATAAAGGAATTATGTGGAAACTTAGAAGAAAATTTTGCTTATAATTGTCTATTATAAGTTGCTGTGATCAATTTTTACTTATTCGCCTACTCTCGGTAGAATAACAGTAGCTACTTCAGTTTAAATTTCACCGCAAAGGATCGAAAATACTTTTTACTTCTTCCGCCCACATTTCATTCAAAACTTTTACTTTGCCATTCCTTTTTCAAAAGAGAACTTTTCAAAAGCAGCTGCTCTTCTGATCTCATTTATACACGTACTGATTGACTTTATATTTTGAATGGAACACCATTAATACTTAACGATCAGCTTTCTAATCAACATTCGAATATAAAATGAGTCAAAGAAGAAATCGTTACCGAAATTGAAACTCGAATTTAAGCTTGATAAGGCAGTAATTGTAATGTCTGACCAAATCGTCGCTTTTACTACTTACTCAAAGCACGCTTTAATGAATGACCTACATTTCGTAATTTCAAACTTTAAACGCACGTGTGAAGAATACGATGGTGCCATTAATCCATCGAAGTATCAATATCAAATCCGACTAATAGATAAATCTCTGCTAATTAGAGCTTGCATATCCGATACTCAACGCAGTCGATTTCGAGAATTCCCCTACACGCCCCATAAATCTCACCGCAGCCTCATTCATCTTTCTCAACATAATTTCGCTGTCGTTAATCTTGTAATATTACATGAGTGACGCGAATCGCGCGCCATAGCTAATGACGAACTCCGAGTGCACGCGTTGTGACAAATTTCACCCTGCTTTACATTATTATTCATTATTGATGCTCTGATTAATTGATTACTAGTTGAGCTGCTTTGATCACTTTTTTTTATGATAAACCCCTCGTTCAGCGTAATTGAATACTCATGTAGTTCTCGTGCGTGACGAGAGTGTACTCGTGAAAAATTTTGCCCTAAATGAAAAAAACCGAAAGAGAACTTTGTGAGAGTGCTTGGTAGGTTCAAGTGCACTTCGTCGGCATAAAGCAGATTCATGCATCCGATGCTTTTAGAAGTAAGACAATTACTTAATTAAGTTGAGATGCTCCAAGTAATTAAACCTATGAATAATATCGATTGTGCGGAAAGTACGTTTGCATGCTTATAAATAGGTCGGTTAATATAAGTTCAAATACTTCGTAGTAGAAATCGCCCATTTTTCTCCCATTCATGAAATGATTTTTCTACCAATTTTGTCCTATTTTGTGGCCAGTCGACTGGCCATAAAACGGGAGAAAAATGGGCAATAATGGACTACTTAAGGCACATGTTTCGTAATGTACTATTATTATTAAATACTTTCAGTAATAGTAAAAATATTATAACAACATAAATTCATTATTTTTTTAGTTTATCGTAGTTATAATGTATTTTATTTATTCTAATTAAGTGTGAACATGATGGCTAATATATATTTATCTGTTTATTTAAAAAAGTCCTATACACTTTCAAAATATAAACATTTTAAAATTTTAAAATGTTAATACATCACAAATACAATACAAATGGTCGTTAATTAATAGAAATGTTACGAGAATAGAAATTTTTTTAAATAGGTTATAAGAATCCATTGAACAATTGCTAATTTTATAATTTACTGACTAGCTTTACGATTAAACTAAAGATTACGCTCCAAAATAAACGAGAACAGCACTATCGGATAAGTCCACAGTTTACAGTATAACGACATAAGTCCATACTTTTTTAAGTTCTTACTCTTATGAATGTATTAGAAAATTCATGACCTACTCAAACCACCCTGTAAATATATTCTTTGAATGTGTCGATTGACTAGTCAAGTATCACGACTCATCTCGTTTTTTTCGATCTAACATATAAGTTTGAACATTAATACCCGTTTTTTCGGACACTCGAAAAGAGAACTTATTTGGTTACGCCTCGAAACCACAGATTGGTGGTAGAACTTCTGCAATCATTTACAATACGCGCGAAAACAAAAACTTCAATACAACAGGAGAAAGGTTACCTCTTTAATTGTATATTTGTGACGGACTGAGTATTTTTAAAATTTATATATATTTCATATGATATGATAAAATCGTTTCTACGGATTTTCTACCCTAAAAATATAAAACGAGATTCTTGAAGTTTTGGAAGACTCGATAAAACCTTAGTTACCCGCAGTAAATACAGACTAAAAGGTATATAGCTTATTCGACGAAACTTGTTTAATCACTTTATCTATATCACTATTACGCGAGGAAAAATCAAGGATAAAATATCCGAGAGCACTGAAATGGCTGTGCGAAATGTCCGTATGTACACTCGCTATTTACCGTTTTTACGTTTCAACCCTTGTAAGAGGCTTTTCGGATTTCACGCTTGAAAATCTTTCTTCGCATGAACAAAATCATTTTCTGTAGAAAATTGAAAAAAAAATATCGTACAAACTAGTCTATTAACTTTAGAATTTTTTTACGAAACAATAAACGTTATTGCAATGAGGTATTTAAAAAATGAGATGAAAATTTATTTTTAAATATAAATTTATTAAAGTCTAAGTTTTTTTTATCGGTGTTTCGCTCGAGTATAAATTAATTCAAATGTGTATCAGACATTAATTGCTTAATTAAAAAATAAACTTATACAATCATTTTTACGTAAATGAACCGTCTACCATCAAATGTATTTAATTAGTGAATTGTAATTAAAATTGCAGAAATAAAATTATTGTTTCAAACTGAAATTCTAAAAACACACTTTACCAAGATCTGTTGAGAGTTCGCATTCATCAATGCATATAGTTATACGGTATCCACGTGAGAAATCGTTTCAAGTAAAATAACTCCTAATTAAATTAATTTTAATCGTACCGTGAGAAATCCAAACCAACGTTGATAGACACTCGCACAGCGAACAGGATCTACTCTATAATATTGCCAACAGCGCTTTTCTAATCGCAGAACGTTTTCACGACAAAACTCTCTCTCTTTCTCTCGCTCTCTTCTTACCTCCAGCGCGGCAATTTATTAGCTTTACCCGTTAACGCGCGCAGCCATTTGCAATTCAATAGGCCTCGAAGCGAGAGTAAAAAAGAACACTCATACAAGAGGGAGGACACGAGGCTGTACGTAAGGCGCGTCGTTTTTTCACTTTTGACGTTTTTATAGGAGCACAGGCGGCTGGTGTACGTGCCGGGGGTATTACAAATGGGAGAGCGAAGGAACTTCTCGTCGCCGCGAGGAGGGATGTAGTAATAGCGTGCTACGGATGGTATATAGAAGGTGGTGGCAGGCGTTGTACCGCGGCGCGTTGACGACGTATCTATATATGTATAGCAACGGGACGTGAGCGTGAATTATATTTCGTGTCGAAGTAAAAGTCTTTTAAAAAAAAAACGTTGCTTTTGAGAATTTTTCAGGACTGAAGGATACGAGGTTGTTGCTGTGGCCGAAATGATATTTTTTTTTTTACAAAAGTTCTAGATCTTTTCAAACTATTTTATATTTAAGAATTTAAAAAATTTACCCTCATTATAGTTGTAAAAATAATATTGATAAGGGAATTTTGATCAATAGGTTACGGAGAGAATTATTTATCTTATTAACGTTACATCAATATGTTTATAATGTTTTGAATAAACTTAATAACATAATAACAATTTAATGGGAATGTTCACAATTGATTCAATTAAAACTACATAGTTATATTAACCCTCATGTGCCACTTGACCCTTATCGGCAAATACACGTGCTTCCCATGTACACTATAGCTATCAATGGCGTACGAGGGTTAATAATGAAATTTTCCTTTTTTGTTTGTAAGGGTTGTAAAATATAAAAAGTTACATTTGAAATATCGGAAATATTTTACACATATCAAATTAAAAATAATAATCAAATAAATAGTTACAATAAATCTGTAGTGTTAAACTTTAGCATTCAGTTGACATTACTAGATTATTTCAATAGAACATCGTGTATAAGTGCAGTTTATGATCGCACGTTAGTATTTCAATTCCGTACCGACCGCGAAAAGGCGAAAACTCACTCTTGGAAATACCCGTTCAAATGAAAATCCACGGTGCTCATCGTCGTCGTATACGGGGAGACACACGTCACTATTGGAGCTTTCTCTCTCTCTCTCTCTCCCTCTCTTCCTAAAAAAAGGGAACGCAAGGGGGTCAAGAGCTGCGCGCACCCGCACGCTATGACGTCAATCGCCGATACGCCGTGGGCGCTCGCCTTGTACTGCCACACTTCTTCAGCCGAAGCGTATCCATAGGCAGAAACGGGCTGATCGGTGTATTGTGCTCGGTGACCGGTAAACTTTCAAATAGGAGATGAGTGAATTGCGAGTGAGCAGAGGACAAAAAGGGTTGATGTACAGTTGGAAGATGTGAACGCAAATGGCATTTGCAAAAAATAGATGATTACGGTAGTACGAATTAATGTCGTCTTGGATTTGACTGAAAAATTAGAATTTATAGTTACAGAATGTTTTATTTTGCATGGCATTTTTGAGTAGAGAATTTATTTTTATAATTCCTATGTTAAATCATATTCCTTATTTATAATAATATTGATAAATTTTTAAAAGTCCTGTTACTTCGCGCTCACAAAAATTACTTCTCTACTAAACAATGTAACAATAAAATAAAACAATGACAGTAAGTGCTATGGCTTTTTAATTTTATTAATTTTTGGTATTACAAAATAAATCATCTAAATTATATGATAAAAACGAGTTTTCGAGTATGCATCCGAGTAGTGCTATGTACTCATATAACAGACAATAATAAACAGATCAAAACTAGGACGTAGTGACTGCCATCTGGCTCTAGTCAGTAGATAAATACTTCTCAGCACTTTTTTTCTAATTCAAAACAATTCAAACTTTAAAAAATGGCATGATATAATGTAAGTTAAAATTTAGCAAACATAAAACCATTTTTACTTTCAAGATATATCTTAAATTGTTGTAGATTTTAGTTATTATCTATTATCCCGCTAATAAAGGGAACGAATTTCATATCACCTCGGTAATCAGCGCTTCATTCTTACAAAGATTATTCGAAAAATGAAAAGTAGTAAAAACTAAAATTGGTCAGACATGGTAATTTCCATGCAATTAGCAATCACTACTGGAACACTTTTTAAATTACGTTTACTTTGTTAAACTTATTTAACTTTCTTGCTTGCTAAAGTGTTTGAAGAGCCTGAATAAATTCCCGCTAAAATATACTCTTAATCAAACATTTTTACACCTTCCTCCTTTAAAGAATAAAAACTAAATGTGGTAAGAGATTTATTATTATCAGTGCCTAACTGAAATCTGCTTCCATTTTCATTGTCTCGTGAACAACGCGTTTCAACTCTTATCTGTCCATGTCAAATAATTCTCCAACGGTGGCAGCTAAAACGACGCTTTTAATGACCATCAAGCGCTCTCCTTAAATTACAAGTATATCCAGATCCCATTGGATTATTTCATATAAACTGAAGACAATTAAGAACTATTTAAAAATATTTCGGTTGCATGATGACAAACGACAAAGCAAACTAAGCGTCGTTGTTTCTCGTAGGAACAGCGCCGGGCGGAGGAGATGGCAGCTCGCGCTGCTGTGCTGAAGGAGATGTCGTCGGGTGGGCCGCCCGACGGGCGCAGCGCCAACTACATCGTCCCGTACCAGGGCGGTCTCGACTACAAGAACGCCGAGTTTGCCAGAAGCGCATACGAAGCCGACAAGGCAATAGCGGTGAGTTAATTGTATACGTCTTCGTCTCTACGACCCTTCCCCTCTCGACTTTTATATATACCTATATACATATGGGTGATTCTCTATCAAATCGAGAGGTCAAAAACTAGATTTTCTTGAAACTTTGTGAAAACGTTTAATTTAATGTACCGAGTATTGATGAATGTTTCAGATTTTTTAACCTTTATGTTTTTGAGCTGTGCCATGTCAAAGTTAATAATTTAAGTATTTTCTGCATTTTTTGCCGATTTTGATTAATTTATAACTTCCCAGGGAAGCATTTTTCATGATAAACACAAAATACATTTTTTATAAAATTTTATCAGTTGTTCTATAAAAATATTTTCGAAGCTGTATGTGTACACTGTCACTTACATACCTCCAAATGAAACATTAAAATTCAGAAAGAAAAAAAGCACAGACAGCTTTGAAAATATTTTTATTGAAAAACTGAGAAAATTTTACAAACAAAATGTATTTTGTGTTTATCGTGAAAAATGCTTCCCTGAAGAGTTATAAATTAATCAAAATCGGCAAAAAATGTAGAAAATTCTAAAATTGTCAACTTTGACATGGTACAGCTCAAAAACAAAAAGGTTAAAACATCTGAAAAAAATTCATTAACACTCGGTACATCAAATTAAACGTTTTCACAAAGTTTTAAGAAAATCTATTTTTTGATCGCTCGATTTGACAGAGACTTGGTCATATACATGGGGGCTCGTTATACAGCGGATGAGTGCGTTGTTACGTTCGTTTCTACGGCTGTCTCGTTAATAATAGGTATAGTGAACATCGGGATTTCACTATTTAATTAGAGACCGGCTTTACAACTTACGGTGAATGAAGTTTTCCTATGGCTTTTACAATAGAAATATACGTTTTCTCTTACAACATTACAATTTTATTCAAAACTTTAACAAATGAGAAATGTACGTAGATAGGAATAAGATTTATTAAAGAATTGAAACTTATAAATATTTTTAAATGACTAACAATAAATATAAACCTTTAACTATATTTAAATATAGCCTTTCTCATTAAATTACGCCTCAAATGCTTATTACAGCCAACTCAGGACGTTATATTCGCGCGCGTTCATGCCTCTAAATAAAAATCAATTTTCTCGAGCCTAACAACCCGCCCCAGCGCAACAGTTAGTTAGCTGCCAACATTTTCCCCGAAAAAAAATCGAGATATCCTCCTCTCCAGCTACTTGAGGTTCGTTTCGTAGAAAAAAAGACAAGGGAAAGTTAGAGGGACGAACGTAACGACGGCCATTCAATCAACAGATTATCAGGCCCTAGACAAACGATGAGGCAGGGAAGAGGGGAAGAAGATCGAGAGAGAGAAAAAAACCGTGACGCCTCCGCGCGATCTAAATCGCTCGGCCCCATTATCCGGTAATAACCCGTCGCTCCGATTAATTTCTCCGTCTCTGTGTCTCTTCCTCCTTCGCAGAGAGGAGACTATGGCGGCCGGGAGTACATGATACGCTAGAGAGTGAGAGAAGAGACAAGAGAACGAGAGATAGAGAGGAAGAAGAGGATGAGAGCAGAGCAAGAGAGGAGGAAGGACGAGGATTGCTATCATTTCTCCCCCCTCCCCCCGCAGACGGACGCATATTCGATCGGTCCAACGACGACGATGACTACGACGACGACTACACAACGTCTCCAGCTTCTCTTTCCTCTTTGCGCCGACTGAAAACTATCATCATCGCCATATCTCCTACAGATACAGCCTTCGCTGCATACATCTTGGACTTGAAGAGCCGTACGTGTGAGTTTTCCCTCTTGGCCGACCCCTGATTATCTTTAATGTTCTTCTGAGCCCCTCCCCTTCCTTCCTTCCCTCATCCCAAAACCCAAAGCGTGCGTATTATTATATACCCATATCAGACCGCAGCGACGCATATCTTCTTGTATACACGATGTATATCATCGTACACTTGCGTATATATAGTTGTGAATTTATTATATATTGATGATATATATATACATGCAACCCGAACGCGCGCAATATACCGCGAGAGGAGCTTCCCAGGACGACGTCGAGCGCGTATTCATTAGCGAGCGAGACCGAGAGGAGGATATTGTTTATTGGATTGCTGCACGGTTTTTTTGTAATTTTTGCCGGGAACTACGAACCAGCGGCCCTCGAACATTGAGACGAATTATTTTTCTGGATTATAAAGTTGCGTGAAATAATAGAGAAACAAACTTTTGAGTACGTGAAGCATTGGCGGGAAATCATTAAAAATATAATGTTAAATATACATATCCAAACTGACGTAGGTGCGTGTATGCTATAATGCAGTTGCGTCACACTTCGTGGGTTTCGAACTTTTTTCAATTTTCCCTTTTTTTTCAATATCGACAATTTTTTTAATTAAGTATTCTTTGTTCTTAGAAAACAATAGAATATTCAGGTTTGGCTGATGTTTTTTTTTTAATGGAAAATTACTTTTACTTTCATTGGCACATTACTAAATTAATTACGACTTGGAATCAGATTTTTTTTTAATTATACAGCATTTTCGACTTTTTAATATCTTTTTCTCGGCGCTAATGAAAACGAATTGATTATCGACAAGGGGAAGAATTTTATTGACGAACACTTTAGAATCATTCGGTGTCTCGTTATTTTTAGTTCATTTCTAGTATTGCATATCAAAGATAACATTTAGAAGAATAAATTAAACTAAAGAAAATGCTCAATATTTTAAAAGTAAGGTCTTGAAATATTCAAAATTCCAGTAAAGAGAAGAAAAAAATCTTTACTATACAGTTGAAAAGGCTTCTAATACCTTTACGTTTAACATACGTTCAACGTGCTTTTGCATGTTTAAAGTCAATAATTTTATCGAAAAATCTTTTAATCCTTCTTCACAATATGGAATTGAATAAAAAAAACATATAGTTTTGTAATTTTAGCTATGTTGAAGTTTTAAAAAAATATCGATTCGACTTACTATAATCATGTCGGGCGAAGATCTTCGCCAAATAATAATAACAATGTGTATATCATTCTGTATTGTGTAAACGCAAACGTTTTTCGACTCAACGATGGTTCACGAGCAAAAGACATGATAAGAAAAAGAAAAGGCTAAAAAAATTGTACGTGTCGTGTTCGCTGGCAGAATTCAGATCTCTATATACACGTCGGGACAATAATTTCAACTGATCTTTTAATCGAGAAACGTCGATAATAATATTAGTTTGTAAGTTTTTCTGTATATGAAGCTTTTGCGCGCGATTATTATTAAAAAAAACTTCCTTTAAAAAAAAGACAAAAAAAAACTAAAAAAAAACTACACGAGAAAAAAGTCATGAATTGAAATCTTCGACAATAATGAAAGAACGCACGACTTCTCGTGTAAACTCTTCGACCGAGACAGACTACAAATCGTGAATAAGAAACGCCTGTAGGTGAAGGAAGATACGTGAACGAGAAGACGAACGACAAGTTCCTAGCGCCGAAATTTACTAGCTAAGACGCGATTTTTTACTTCTGACAATAAATAAAGCTAATTTCTACAATGCATTGGAGTTCCCCAGCTGTATACATCCAATAATCACGGGCGCCGTGTTCTTTTCGTTCTTCTTCTTCCGACGACAAAGGCAAACATGAATGGGAGTGGAGTGTGTGGTAGATAAAACGATAAATCAACTTGTAAATGCTGTAAGAACAATCGTAATGTAACTAATATGACTAATGTACTTTAAAAAAAAATATATATATATATATGAATCCAGTTATACATACTTACGGTAGATATTTTTCGATACCCAGTAAGACGATGGTTTCGATAACAGGAGTATTCTTGAGGAAAATAAAAATAACAATGTAGAACCAAAGAAAAGACAACACGCAAAACAATCAAGCAGAATCGGAACGGAGTGCGAGAACTCAACTTCGCTCCATTTCACTCTTTAGCGTACATATAGACACAACACACAGCGACACGCAGTAGGTTATGCCATTATACATACATCGTGCAAAGCGTAAAACACACATATATACAAATACACATACTCATACACAGAAATAGCGTGCTGACAAAAAAGTCGTACGTACGGGGACAGTGATAAATCATCGGTCGTTATTCGGCGTTGTTTATTTTTCCCTTTCGAAATGTCAAAAGCATAACTATAACCAGACGACGAGTTTTCCGTGATAAGAGTTAACAAAACGCGCCATGCGCAAATGAAACGAATAAAAAGAAATATATACATTTGAGCCCACAGAATGAGGCATAATTTATTATTCATATATTATTGCCCCATTATTAATTATTGTAGCCAGAACTTCATACTAACCATATAATATTTGTTGTTTACAGATGTCTAATATATAAAGTAATTTTTCTATTTCATTAATTATACCTGATAAGATTATCATATGGTTTTGTCACTTTATTAATGACTGATTAAAAAAACTTCCCATTTTTTTACCTGACTTTTAATGACAAATATTCTCATTTAAAACTTATTCAGGTACTTTTTTCATTGTCAAAAACAAAAATGATTTTATTATGCTCAAATAAAACAATACACGAAAGACAATAATGGACAATAATAATTGTTTCATTTGTGCAGCGAATTATTCGTCGTTTCGTTAACTTTTATTTTCCATTCTAGATTTGTAAATACTATAAAGAGACAATAAATTTTGAATTTTCACTGATGCTTGATAATAACAAGTAAAACGACGATGCATTAATGCACGATGATTTATGATCGAGCCGTCCGACTGTTTTCTGAACGCTCAAGAATTTAAATGTGTCAGACAATAATCGCTTAACAAACGCGTTTAGGGCTGCAGTTAAGCCTGAATATATAAGTATAAATAAAAAAAATTATATTATATATACTAAAATTACGCGCATAAGAATCGACGAGAGAAAGCCTCATGTGAATTGAGTACTGTTTAAATTAAGAGCGAAAGAGAGAGAGAGAGAGAAAGGGCGAGAGAGCGAGCGAAAGAAAAAGAGAGTGATGAAGTTTTTCTCAAAAAAGCGTAGAAGGAAGAAAAAAATACATTATTTATCAGCAAGAAAAAAAAAAGTAAAAATAATATGTGACTTCGATGCTTACGAGAGAAAGAAAGAGCGATAGGGATTTAAATTGGTATGTTATAAGGCGATAATATAATATTAAATGTAAAGCAGCATATAAGAATTTCGCGTTTGCGCCAATCACGTCGACGCTTATAAAGACTTGATAAATATATATACACATATATATATATGTGAAACGCGATCTTTTGAATGCGTGCGATCAATCCCCTCAGAAATTTTCTTCCCATATATATGTATAAACAGCGCGAAGAAGTATTACTTTAGCCTCGCTCAATTTCGTCCTTTATATATTATAAAATTTCCGTTTTATCGTTATATTTTTTTTAGAGTTTAAAAAGTTCTTAGTAGAGAACCATGTTTCTCTGCAAAAAGGAAAAGAGAAGACGAAAGAAGTTTATGTCCTACTTTTCTTTTCAAACGTTATATCTACGTAAATTATATATATTACATCTTACGAAAAATAAAAATTGACGAAAAGAAAATCCTTTGGTACAAAATTATTCTTCGGTCAACCATTTTTTATATACGCGTTTGATATAACACCTACATTTATTTAAAAAAAAAAAAATTAAATTAACTTCAAAATGTGGCTATTGAGAATTTGAAAAATTCATGTTTTACTCTAGCTAAATCTTATATTGATGTTTTAAATATAAATCTCGCACTTAATTTCATTTCTCACATATCGAGCGTGTTGACTGTTCTATTTTATTAAAATGAATAGATTAAAAAGTAACCATAATAAATATACGTACGCAGTATTGTCTGAATGGAAAACGAGGTGTAACTTTTGTAAGTAACCTATACAAGTGTACATTCAGCGTAAACGTGTTCGATCATATATAATATTTACTATAAATAGGATATTTATTACGTAAAAGTGCGGATTATACGATCATTGGAAGTTATGAGATATCAAAGCAAGACAAGTAATGCGATTTTTCAAAGGACAAAGCTTAAGTATTAATATATAATAAATTCCAATGCATGGAAACTTTTAGTTTAATGATCATTTTAAAAATAGTCAATGTTAATTTAAAAAATCTAGTATAATTTAAACATTTCTTTTATAATCTTTATTCAATTCATTTCTGTAATACATAAATTAGATTACATACGTTAGATAATGGATAACATGATATTAAAATTTAACTTTTTCTATTATAATATAAAAATGCAAATTAAAAAAAAAATAATTGCTACTCTTTGATCTATATTTCAATATTTCCTAATCTTCTAGTCATTTTTTATACAAAAACTGTTTTTTTTCATTTGATTTTTTAATCCATCGAGAAAATATTGCTTAAAATTAATATTAATTAATAATAACGATGAAGACTCGAATTTTCTAAAAAAAATTATATACACACATTAATAAATTGTATTAAACTTTAGCAGTCACTTGATTCATTGATCACTCTTGTTATTAAAAAAAAAAAATAAATAAATAAAATGTTTGCGTCTTTGTTAAAGATCAATTGATGAACACTAGAATTTTATAAACGTGTATCCCTTTCATTTAATAATAGAGTGACAGTCTTTCAATTAAATGATTATTAAATTGTAGTATCAGTCTGCGGCAATGATGTTTATCAAGGCAGAAGTAAACCAAAAATATATAACGCTTTATGAAAAAGCTAGGAGGCTCTTGTTAGCTATGTATTTAAATAATGAACGACCGTTTATCATGGAATATTTATTTCAAGACAAATCGCGAATAGAAAAAAAAATTACAACAAAAAAAATATTCTCTGAAAAGTATGAACCATCGCGCACTGTGCGAGTAACGCGATTCATCGTGTGTCCTTCAGAGAATTGCCTATCGTAGGCACCATCGCAATAGATAGGAATGGGACGACTTTTTTTTTTATTGTCCCTCTCAACGAAAATTCTGACCTCTATGTACAAAATATAGACAGGCTGCGCAACACGTATACACATTCATGCACACACCCACACGTATATACACACGCGAATGCTCTTATATACTAATAGATATAGAAATAAAGTCCTAGAGAAATAGCAAACTCGTTTATAGTACAAATATAACCAGTGTGATTTTACATTGACGTGCGTATATTTTTTTAACACAGCCGCGCGCACCCGCATCGCATGTGACAATAAACCGGAAAAAGAGTTGACGAGTCGTCACCCGCAATTTATCTGATTATCAATGGGCAATATGTTTCCGATGACGAGCTTTCAACTTCGCAACTGTTTCGATTAAATGAAAATTTGAATTATTTCAGTTATAAAAAGATCCTTCACATTTCTGTTCGCCAATTAATTATCTCTGCATTTATATTCGACTGACGAATTTCCGGTGACTCTCGACCCATCATGATTTTCGAATAGTAAATATTACTAAAATAAATAAAAATAATTAGAAAGTAAATATTCGGTAATAAGTAGCATCGTCAAGTAGTGATGCTGATATCTTATTGGTATGTGTACAAAACACTGCAGACTTTCCACAAATAGTTCGTTGTGAATATGTGCTGTTGTACAACAAATGTTTTGTCCGAATGTGTTCAGTAACTGTTAACCAAACTTTAGTTTATATTATTAAATGACTACTTGATTTCTTTTATAACAAAGATATCTTTTATTTTATATTTAGTAAATGTATTCAATTGTTACAGCCAAGTTGTTCTTGCGAACAATTTTTATTTTTCGTATTAAAAACCAATGCGACGGGCATAATTTATAGACTGAATGATATTGCACCGATAATTAATCTCTAATCACTTATTGTAAATAATAAAATCCGATTACCATTTGAATATGTATACAATGTAAATCGCAGAATATACTGATATTATCAAATGATGTTTTGTGCAAGAAATTATTTATCAACCGTACATATTTTTGTACTCAATTGTAAACCTATTTTATAGCATGTAGATGTGAATGAAATTAATTATTCGTGTGATATCGAAAGTGTCGACAATAAAAATAATGACTTTCTGCAAGTACTATTGCAATGGTTTCACCTGTTATTCCGTTACGCATATGAATATACGTAGGCCATAGCAATTTTCCGAAACAATTCACCAAGAAATAAATTTCGATTCCAAAACTAAGTAAAAACTGTGTATTACGCATGTTTTTCGGAGTATTTATGAACTTCAATTACGCGAAGAACATGGAAAAAACTCTCTAACATCTGTTCGATAAATAAAAAAAAATATGTAAAATAAATCTATATAATATACTTAACCTGTGACATAATAACGATGTCACGCTATCAATGTCAATAAAAACCCATAAATTTAAAAAAACGATGTGTACGTAATAAGAAATAAAAACAAGCAAAGCAAAAAATCAGTGTAAAAAAGTAATTTGTAAAAATCCTTTATCGCTGGTTTCATTTAAATTCATGCACGTCATCAGTCATCTTATTTTCAAAAATATTTTTTTAATGAGTTTTTTTAAACAAAATGTTTTCTGTTTTTCAATCATTAAAGTTTAAAAAAATATTAAAAATGTACGAGTTTATGTAGGGTTTATACTTTTTTAAAGCTCTTGCTAAAATTGGATTATCATAAGTATTATATATATAAGTAAATACTTCTATAATAATGAATATTAATTTGTTATGTTTATCTTAGAGAATACATTGTTTCTATATACCCTTTTCCATCCATTCATACTTTGAAGTTCTAGTAGCGTAGGAGTTACCTTGCTTACTCTTCCAATAGTAAAGTTTATGTATTCATTTTATTTCTATAGCACGTTTATCCAGCGACTTTAATCACTCGCGAAATTCAAACAAACTAAATATGTACGTCTTAAGAATCAAAATTTGTATTTAAATTTGAAACATTTTTTTAATTTGAAGTCTTTATCATCAATAGATTCAATTAAGGACGTATTGGATAAAATAGAAAAATTGAATAGGTTTGAAAAATAGCATTATTACAATTTATAAAAAAAAAGGTAATTCGCTCCCGGCTCCGAAACGCGAATGTGGTATTTTCGGCCCGGGTATGATGAAAAATCGTATATGCAACATGGGGATAAAGGGAACCACCCCAGAGCCAGAGACAATTTACACGTGCTCTGGACTGACCAACTCTTTACCTCCCTTGTTGTGTAATATATTATTTCGTCATAGTATAAAAAGAGCCTAAAGTACTATTTTACGTCTAGAAGGTAATCCTTTTAGGTCAGTTTACGTCTACTATGACGAAAAATTTTTTTAGAAAGTTGGTTATAAGCATAACATTAATTAAAGTTTAAATAAATAATTCAAGTAAATTTTTATTTCAAGAAAAACTGCAAAGCTCTAAACTAAACTGAAATTTTACAGAATTTCACATTTGGTTGACAATTCTGAAAGTGAAAGACATTTAAAATATGCAATTTATTTATAATTTTACAAAAATTTTTATTTTTCGTTTAATATAGAGCGCACACGATAGATTGAAAAAACTCGAATGAAAGTTGTACTATTTAAACTATTTTAACATTTTCGTGATTTTTAAAGAATTTGAAGTTTTCGAAAATTTCAAAAGCTTATTTTTTTTTAATTTAAAAAGTCATAATTCTGTAACTTTTCATATGTCAAAAAGAATAATCTACAATTTTTATCTACATTAGTTATTTTACTTTTATTTGCAGAATACAATTGAAAACTTGTAAATAAATGTCTTATGTATTTAAACATTTGATTAATAAATTTCAATTATAATATTAAAATAAGTTTTTCCTTATATCCTTAACTTTTATAATGCAACATGTTGGCAGTTCCATTATAGTATACCACTAAAAAGGTAAGTGCATATTATTTAAATTTCATTATACTTGAATTTTGCGTACATTTACCATTCTTTCACTTGAACTATTTTCTCACGAGGTGTATTATCATCACAGTTTTCGTATATATATTCTTTAATACTATTTAACTTGATATAAAACATAATAATATAGTTATAGCATTGAAAAGTGTATAATTGTTCAACCATAATATATATATATATATATATATATATATATATGTATATATATGTATATATCGCTTCATCATGCTTTGTTTCCAAAATTATCTACCTAACAGAATGCAACTTAAACAATCAGAAATAATCAATATAAACATAATTGAAATATACATTGATTTTAATCCATTATTTATACACATTTATTTTCATTTGAAAATTTTTACATCCTTAAAAAAGCACATAGCTCATATATAAATTCTGTATTGAATCGTCATCCTTTAGCATTATAGTCTACATTAATATTTTCACCCAACACGAAATATAATTCCAAGTACACTGCCTGATAAGACATGATCCCCAAGAATATCCTATTGTCAGATCGACAAGGAACTCTCTAATAATTGTACTGCACCTCATCGAAAGACAATCGCCCACCAGCTTCCACATATGATACTATGTATATATCATCTCCGGAACAATGACTGATATCATCGCAGATTGCATGGCATCGGCTGCGTGATCACAGCTCTTGGGCATGTAAGTATTATCAAGTACATATCAAGCGGATTCGATCACGCGCGCTCAACTATGCACCGGCTAAGCCGTCGCACGCGCGTATGTATTTTCTCCTTTGCAATATTCGGCCTGATACGATTATATATGTACAAAGGCGCGTATACGTGTGTGTATGCGTTATCGATCCCCTCCCCCGCTTGTGCGCGTATAAGTCGCCGGCCGACACGCGGCTGGCGTAGGGCCGCAGATCTCGCGCTTAATTAACTTTCGACTTAATGAAACGGAGCCCAGCAGCCGCAGCGGCAGCAACGCACGTGATACGTATTAACCCGTGGCAATTGGGATCGATCGATCGTGTACCACGCACACATCCACAGGTATATATAACGGGCTCTGCTGTTCCGGTTTTGTCACGGTACTTCTATGTTTACGATGCGCGCCTGTTTGATCTTTTTTTTTTTACAACGTGGTCGGATGATACCGCTTTGATGGATATAGATAGGAGATTTAGAGCTTTTGTTTTTTATTCATGATGTCAAGAGGGGATGTCCGCAATCGATGGATTTTATGGAGTTTCCGAAACGGAAATTTGATTGGAGCTTACCAACAGCATCGGATGTATAAGATTTTTCATTGATTTTTATAAGTGGTAGCAGTTGTCACGCAATAAATATATTAAGAAAAGAAACACAAATTTGAATTTTAGATTAGAAAAATCAATGTAAAGCATTATCTAAATAAAATAGTATTAGATTCAATAATTTTTGTTTGTAGAGTTAATTGTATAAATTTATTATTTTGCTTATGTGTAATTGTAACAGATTTTTGAAATTTTTTAACATAAATAAGAACGATCACGAATTCAGTAATACGTAAAAAGAGACCCTTTTTATTATATATTTTATTGCATAATTATATTGTATTCCGTTGGAAAAATTCTTCATATGTAATAGACATTTATTTATAACTTTACAAATGTGGTGGCGATTGTAATTATTTTACGTATCCCAAAATAGTTGTGAAATAGCCTTCTTGGCGTTTATATATGTAACAGTTAGAGCACGGTAACAAAAAAAGTACTTAATAATGTATCCAAAAAAAATTCTTTACTTGCGTTGGAATAATTTTAGATGTCATTTTGAACTGACTGTTCATTTTCAATCATTTTTTTATGGTGATATAAAGTGTGCAATGACAAATGACGTAATAGCCATCGAAGTAATCACAATGTTCGTTATCTTCAATTAGCTTAAATCTTAAATGTCAGAATCAGTTCTATCAAAGGTTTGTAGATAATAAAAGCAGCAGAAATACTTTTTCGTTTCGTTACAAAATGTTCTCAATAATGTTTTATCAAATTAATGTATAAATTAAAAATTTAACATTGAATTTTTAATATTTATCATTTATTTACATTACCATTGCAATACAGAATACATTTCATTATTCCCTATTTTTTACGATGTCTGGTATAGACATTCATTTGTACGCTTAAAAGGAAATGAAAAACAAACTAGATAAAGCAAAATATATCAAAGATTAAAAGAGTTTTTAGTCTTGGTAACTGCAAATGTTAGAAGATTTACAAATATAACATTTACCTAGCTTAGATCAAGATGAAAACAGCTTGCCTATTAATCAAGCACGCCTACGTCACGCGACCTGACAACTGTATACCTATACCATATGAGAAAGTGTAGGAGTAGATGCAATATTTCTCAGATCTAGCCTTGTGATTCAGTAACGAAATACTAGGAAATCTATTTAATGAGGCCATTTTTGCTTTAACCATATACTATGGACCGAGTACATTGTGTACGTAATGGATATTCAAATTTATAGTAAAAAAGATGTGCAAACAAGTCTTTGTTTGGATAAATAAAGAGGAGTGCGCACATGTGTGTGCAACCACACGCATTTTGAAATGCTATTTATTAAATTATCTCGGAATTGGTACTCAATAATAGGATTAGAACATCTGTTATACTTAAGTCTTATGACCCTTGATCCTGGCACTACCGAACGCTCAGTTTCTCAAGGAGGTAGCGATAAAAAAACATCTTCAAACAAAA
The DNA here is from genome assembly GCA_035583055.1 of Torymus tubicola. NCBI lineage: Eukaryota > Metazoa > Arthropoda > Insecta > Hymenoptera > Torymidae > Torymus > Torymus tubicola. Next base: position 15,668,656 of record JAWWEQ010000055.1, on the reverse strand, counting down.
ACAGGATCAACAAATTTTTTTTTTTTTGTTATTACATGTTGAATAAATAAAGTTGATTATAAAACATTACATTATAAAACAAACTTATTTATTTATTCACATTTAACCGACTGCTATTACTATTATAAAATAAAAAATTTCTATTTTTAATCTTCTCTATAGTATTTTTATATGATATTTTAAAAAACAAATTCTTGCTATTATTTAATAATTTAAAAATTAATATACACATGTATTTTAAAATAATCTGTAGAAATTCTAACTATAATTCTAAGTATCCACTCGTAAATACCTTTAGTAGAAAATAATAGAACAGAGAAGAAAGGAACACCGAGTTAGACGTAAATGGAGCAAAAAGTAAAATGAAAGATGACGCCAAGTATCGAACAAAACTTCAAATCTAATTTATCACAAGAATTAACGAAGGAAAACGTCATTGTAAAGAAAAACAACTTCTGTTGTTTCAGACAGAAAAATAACATAAGATTAATGCTGATTCGAAAAGAAACGTACATCATTAAATACTTATCATAAATACAATAATATATATAATTCTACAGAAAATCCACGCTTAGAGGGTTAAAACCAAGTTATAAAAAGAAAAATGAGGATATAATTTTTTGAAATAAATTTGTTTTATAGCTGATCACATAATGAATAAGAAAAATATCAAATCGACGAAAACTTTTTTGTAACACTGTCCTAATGACATATCAATTTATCTAAAAGAAACTTAACATGGTGAAAAGGGTCGCTCATGATTAATATTAAAACTAAGAATCGTTAAACAGACGATTATAGGCAAAATTTGAAAATTACGAGAGAACATTTTTTTACAGGCGTGTGTCTGTAAATTATGCAAAAACTTTTTTGGACCCTGATATATAAATTTTCTGCAGAATAGCTCATGTGTATGAACTATTCTAGAATACTCATAAATATTCTGATCAACTGTATCAATATAAATTAAACATGTACGATAATGTGTGATTTTTTTGAGAAAGTCAATGCTTTCTTTTCTTTTAAATAAAAAAAAATAACAAGTGTATACTTCATAAAGTTGTTAAATATCGAAAAATTTATCAGTATAACGATATATATTAATACATATATATTAATAATTAGCATGATATTAAAGATTAATAAAAACACATTTCTTCAATTCGTGCACTTGAATCTATGTAGCTTTATTTACATTATTACAGCTTTCCGAATCGCAATTTTCCATGCGGTTATTTCATGAATACAATTTCTGGCGCTTTTTTTAAAATTTATAAAATCATCTACAGACAACATTAAATCCGTTATTAATTCTCATAGTTCGTTCGATCAGTATATACATACAGAATAAAAAGTATTTAATTTACGAGTGTGCGCGGTATGCGCTACCTCATATAGATATATTATGTGTCGTATTTACATGCATATCTCGTTGAACAATTCGACGAGATTTCTTTAATGAAAGCTGCTTTTCTCGTCATACAATTTTTATATAGCACAATAAAACCATACAAATAAAAATAATGAGGGAAAAGGAACAAAAAATTTTTGTGCTTTCTACGTGACGTCTTTATATATGTTATGTGCTAATTTGTTTGCGCACGAAAAAAGCAGCAAAACGGCGTTACGTTGATTAAATTAATTCTCTCTTCTTCATTATCCTTTTCCCAGGTACACAAAACTTTAACACATACATTACGTTGTGAATTAATTGAAATACCTTTTGATAAGTATGGATTTTCTTTCTTACTTAGAACATTTCACGTAATGCAATTAAAAGCGACCAATAATCGTATGCATAATCGATTTATTTTGATACTCATTCTTATCAAGTGAACCACTTGCTAGGTCTTGATATTTATTCATTTCAACACTGCTATAACGACATTTTCAAAAGTGAAAATAAAAATAATTTTTCTTTAATTCATTTCTCTATTACATAAAAGATCAAACACAAAGGGGACCCATGAACAATTTCTATCCAAAACCTTCGCAATGGATATAGAAGTACATCGCTTATTACTCGTTATTTCGATCAAACGAGAATATTGCGACATCCTCGATCGCTTTTAATTGCATATATATTTTTCTTATTTATCTTTTTCTTCAACAACAACAGTCATTTTTTATTTTTGATTACGCAGCATTACTCCTCGTTAAGTAGGCCAAAGGTCAGACACCGTTGGATGTGGGCAAGTTGTTTAGCGGTGGCTTGAGAAGGTCATGATACTGCATTAGTGCCTCCCGCAGCGAACGCGAGACTTGTCCTGAGGCCGTTGCCACGGTACATTCGACAAGGCAGGGGTACAAACCTATCAGCTGCTCCCACACCGAACGCTCCACTGTTTGGATTAACGAGAAGATAAGATTTCAGGGACATTCTATTATTGTAAGCGATAAAACGCGATCGTTTGTGTTGAATGTGTAGTGAAACGAAAGCATGAGCTTGGTTGTAAATACGTTATCCCAACACCGATCCAAGATTAATAATTTAAAAAGCGAAACTGATAAAATGAAATTCTGTTTCTTCATTTAAATTAACAATACTTACCCTTATTAGCAGGAGCTTTTTTCAACGAAACGACAAGAGTTGCTACAGCCTTGAGAACAAATGATATTTCCGACAACCTGTACCTAGAAAACAGTTCTATAGTCATCTTTTTGGGGAAGGCGTATGGACATTAAAAACAAAAGTTATATTCTCTTCACAACAAGCGTTACCTAGGTAGTGGACATTTGCCACTTCGTCTTTCATCTTCAATATATCGTTTGAGAACCTCTTGGAACCTGTGCAAGAGAGCGGTGACAGCAAGTCGACCAGCGACGCCGCCTTCATCTCTTTCCGAGAGACTTTCTGTATTACTGTTCTCGATCTCGTTGTTCAATCCGTCCAGTAGAGAAAATTGAAGAAGAGTTTCGAAACACGTTTTCGCAAATTCTTCTCGCAGTTTCGGTTCACCATTTTTTTCTATAAATTTAGTAAATATGACATTAAACATACATGTAATAGACAGAATTTTATTTTGAATGTGCAATAAAGTACCGATATTGGACGTTGCTGAATGAATAGATCCTTTGTTTAAAAGCATAACAACTCGTAAGATAAACTGATGAGGGATGTGCTGAGAGTGAGGTAAGACTTCATCTCTCAAAAGTTCCATTACTTGACAGTCAACAGCCTCGTCTGCTTGAATTTCTTCAACTCCGCGATCTGCATTCGTTACACTACAACAGACAATAAAAAATAAAACTCTATAATAAGAAGCCATGTTTTTCTTATAAAGCAATATTTTATGCTGAAACAAATTTTATATAATAGTTTTATATTATCTTCGAGTTACCTAGAAGGAAACAGAAAGTGATCTAATGTATCAGCAAGTTCTTGCCACATATTTTGGAAATGTTCGGGATATTTTCTTGCAAGCGGTAATCCTATATGTAAAATAGCTAAAAGGCTTGTCACTGCTAATTTCCACGTAGTATGAGAAGGACAGGCATATTTCATAGCCAGAGGAACATGAAGTGCTTCTATAATATGTTTTAGGATTTGTCCCTCGATCACAGCCATCTCATCCGCGGTCTTTTGATATAAATTCACGACCATAGACAGAGCTTTTTCTCCGAAAGGCACGTAATTCATAGTTACCCAATCGGCCTAAAAATATATTTTCTTAAATGAGTCTATGATTATCTAAAAATTATCAATGATGGTTAAGAGATTTTGATAGAACTTACAGATATGCCTCTGACTTGGGAGATGTGCTTTGTAGGAATTTTTCCATACGACGGTGCTTCGCACGCTAATTTCGAAAAATAGAGTAATTGTAGGAAAATTGAGCTAATCATCGTTTTTAGGTTTTCAGGTGTGGTAAGTGCTTCCTGTAAAATAATAAAAATGATAAATAAAAATATTGGAGTGTACAAGTTTTCATTTATAAGTTGCAACTTACCTTCTGAAGTAATTCCATCGAATGAAGAATACCATCTTGCAGCTGAGTTAATACTACATCTGGTACAGTTGGCAAAATATATGGCGTAGATTCACCGTGCACTGGTACCGCGACTGCATTTTTCAAGACGAGACACAATTTTTGCAAGTCAGTAGCAGAAAATCTAACAAACGTTTGATAATTAGTTAAGAAAAAGACTCCTTGAAACTTATTTAAAATATTTCTTGTGAAAACTATACTTATTTCACAACTACTTACTTATTTTTAACGTGTTGGAATACAGCCGGGAAAATTTGAACAAGTGCTGTTAGGAATGCCTGTGACGGAATGTAGGGTTCAATTTCAATATCTTGGGGAGGTGTCGTACTATCTAATCCAATACTTAACCAAATGCGCCATGCTACTATCCATAACGATTCCGAGTCTTCAGATTGCACGGGGTCATTATTGTCTATGTTTTTAGGAAGATATAATATCTCTTGAAAAGACTTTAAGGCAGCTAGAGATACCTAAATACAAATAGAAAATATTAACTTGAATTCTTCAGTCATATTTTTATAAAAGCTTAGTTACATCATACGACACGAGTGCTTTCAGCAGCCCACTAGACCTCGTGAATTATCACCCTTGATATGCTTGGGTGCTAATTTCACATCGTGCCATAATGAGCCACTTATGGCACTAGAATTGTAATCTGCTATTACGTTGAAAATATAAAAAAAATGGAATACCTCGTTATTTTTACTCAAAGCAGAGTTTTCTATGAATTCTAAGAGAAGAGACCAGGCTCGAGGGAAATCTCCTAACATTTGAAGTAACTGCCGTTTTGTGTTGAATACTCTTGCGACGCCACTTAAAGTTAGGACCTGTAAAAATGAATTATTTAGTAAAGAGTTTTAAGAACTTATTTAAACTTCGTCGATAGAATTGTCATAAAAGTTTTGAACTTACCTGTGTTTCGGCCCATTGTTTCTGTGCCGTATTTCTACTGTGATGTATGAGAATATTGCCAGAAGTATCGACTTTTTCACTACTTGCCGAACTGGATAGGGTTCTAACTTTGTCTAGCAACGGAAACAGTACCTGCCAAAGCACAGCTTGCCAAGTTGGCTGGTGCAACAGGCTACCATGAGCGGAAATCGTGGAAAAGAGTGTTTGACTGGCTGACTTACGCACCGCCGGCCGCGGATCTACACAGAGATCACCCAATCGAGCGTAAAGACACATCCAGAGTTTATCGAAGGCTGGCATGTTTGTTGTTCCAGGAAAATCAGGAAAAACAGATGCTGGATCGCCGCGCAATGATGCACAAATTTTTTCTTGATTTTGATAAAAGTAATCGCTTATATTCCACTGCAATTAATACGTCAATTTTAGAGGTTGGATTCTTATATTAGAATTGAATAAATATTATTATATTTCATACCATTTGACCAACAGCTGTAAGAGAAATGTTCAGTTCTTGAGTTTGAGAACCAAACTTTGCTGCTGTATCAACACAAAGTGGGAGGCACCTCCAAGGCATCACAGGTAAAAAATCTGTTATCACCAACTGTAGACATTGAAAAGCTATTCGAACTAACGCTTCTCTATAACAGAACATATTGTTAATTTTGAATGTACATTTCATATACTTTAAGAGGATACAATTGATTTGATTTTTTACCCATGATGGTCGGAGACTGCACCAATAATTCCTAGCACCAAAGGCCATCCGTGAAATAGTGTTTCACCAGCACCATGTAAAATCTGTAAAACGCATTCCAATTGTCTCTGCCTGACGTCTGCGTGTCGTACAGATGATAATTCAGACAATGGTCCTAAGAGAAGAGTCTGCAGTTTCTGAAAATAATGAAAAACAAAAGTATAGGTTTTAAAACTTAAACGCAAAACTAATTAACTCATGTATTAAAAAGTCTATTTACTTGATTATCTCGAAGAGGCTGAGGGTATTTATGTTGAAGGGCGGCTTTTACGAGATATGTAATGGCCTCTACACCCCACTCTCTCATTCGAATATGTGGATGCTGACAGACTTCTAATAAGTGATTCGTCAGCGGTCTCCACAAAACTTCGACTCTTGGTAGGTTTACTAGGCCAGTTTCTAACAACTTCGCCACTGCGAAGAGGGATGGTTCCTAAGAGCCACAAAAGATTTGAAATCGCAAGTTACAAAATTGTAAGATTAAAAATTTGTTTCAATGTAAAAAACTTACTCGGTTAGTATAGGCCAGTTCCATAGCTTCCTGACTGAGCTTGCACAATGCATCGATAAGGTGATGAAGAGCTACGTCATCAAGATGCTGACTGCTCTCGAAGAGCCGGCTAAGCATAGCACTGAGCACAGGTAAGTCTGCCATGACAGCAGTTGTGAGCATAGCATTGGAATCGGCAGCAGTTCGCCCAGCTTTAAGCGAACCGCCAGTTGACGGCTTCAGTCCGAGGATCCACGCGAGGTGTTGCAGAGTCGTGAGCACAAGATGCCAGGCGCTACCCAAGATACTACCATGACAGTGGGCCAGAAGCAGCAGCGCTCTCATGCACTGAAGATTCTTCACCGTCAGCATAACTGGGCCTTGTTGAGCACCTATGAATCAAACCATATTTTAGCACATCCAATTTTTCGTATAAACTACGTTGGTCAATAAATTGTTTATTATTAACTCTTTACCAATAGGCAACGAAGCTGTGGGCAACGGAGTCCCGACTGCGACAACCTGCTGCCTATAATCCGAATCGGCAAGGTTGGCAGGATTGAACTGTCCGCCGGAACCTGAGCCCGAGCCCCCACCCGCGTCTTGCTGCTGTTGTTGTTGTTGCCTAACACCACCGGGAATACCTTGGGGCGCACTGTACAGCACTGTCAGAGCATAGTGAGGCGGTAGCGAGGCCTTGCAAATGGCCGTGATGAAGGCATCGCGAGGCGTGTGCAGATCAAGCAGTCCGCAGAGCGAGGCGAACGTTTGGATCTCCTTAAGCACGTTCTCGGTGGCGGACTCATCCGTCGATGCATCAATGAGAGGGCTTAGGGCAGCGAGTAGACCGCACCAGCTTGAGTTGATGAGCTGGATATGGAGTTTGCGCTCAGCCTCCGTGGGCTCGTAGCGCCTTTCCACTCCTTCCTCTCGAGGTCCTGTTATTGCCATAGCAATCGAGCGAATTATATCGAGTAAGCAAGCGTAGGCGATGCTGATTCCATAACCATCTGGAATCTGGGGAGGCTCCACTTTGTCCAGCATTTCTAAACTATAAGAGATGATGTTTTTGTTTATTTCAAGAATTTCTACTTTTATGTATTCACTTGAAATAAACTCACTATGTAGATTTGGCTTGTCCACTCGTAAATGTTGCTACTACTGGAAGCCAAATTCCTCTTGAATAGAATCCAGGTTGTGGAGTTACACCTGGTCCTATAGGCATGCCAGCTAATAATGCTGGAGCTGTTCCTTGTGCAATTGGAGCTGCTGATCCTATTAAAGTGTTAAATTAACCTTATCTTTTGTACATAAATAAAAACTAAATTAACAGACATTTCTATACAGGTATAAAATTGAAATTCATAATTTTTATAGTACAACTAATTTAAAACAAATAATTAATAACATTATCAATACAAATAAAATAAAGTAGAATATTACCAACCTGTATTAGCTTGTGACATGTGCGGATTCACAAAAAGACTGTGCACATAGGCACCTAAACTGTTTACAATATCTTGAAAGATATTAGTTGCATGCGGTTTTAAATCATAACAATTGCAAAAGCTTGTCAATAAATCAGCCTGTACGGTCATTTTGTGCAAAACTTCCAAAGCCAACGCACGTTGCCATGGTGGCTTATCAGGATCCAAAAACTTAACTATTAAAGACAAAAATATTTCACACTCTGTGACCTAAAAATAATTTAAAAAATAGATTAATTGAATAATATCTACTACTTCAAATTATTTACAACACATGTATAACAAATCTTGTAGCTTACCAAAAGTGAATGGTATTTTTGTACCAATATAGATACAACTCTCAGTAATCTCATACTGATAGGAAAATAGGGTTTATCGAGGGGTGTTGCTTGCTGAACTGAAGCTGGTACAGAATTACGATACTTTATATTAGGTGAAAATAATTTTATGACAAGAGCACAAACACGTTCCTTTAGAAGAAAACTGAACTCTGGATGCTATTTATAAAAAAAATAAATATTATTATACTGTGCTAAAAATAACATAAACTGTTTGTTTTTTATGAATCTTGCATCTTACCTTAAAGAATACTGATGAAAAATTTGTTAAAACAGACTCAAGTAATTCTAGACCAAAAGTGCGAGTCATTTCAGTAATACCAATTAACCAATATGGTTGATCAGCATTAACTAATTGCACTAAGTCCTTTAAGAAAAAAAGTACTAATTAATATAAAAAATAGAAACAATGTACTTAAATAATAAATTGAAATTCCCAAACAGTACAAAGGCATTCAAAATTACAAATTTTATGCATAAGCTGTTTTCTTATCTTTACGTAAAAGTTTATCTCTTTTTACATAACAATTTCATGATAATTATATATTTCAATTTTACCTGAAACATCAAATAGGCATCAGCGGCACAAGGCCTCAGAGCCTTTGGTGCTTGATTTGTAGGCACTTTCAGTTCTTCCAAATTACTTTCTTCTTGCACCTGTTGATCAGAAAATTGCTCGTCTTCAGCCACAACTCGTTCAAAAACTAAAGAAACCAGCTGCCTAACAGTAGCTCCAGCAGTATTAATAGTCGTAGAGTCTTTAGTAAAATGAAGTCGAAAACAAAGCACCAAATTCTAAAACATAATCAAGTGTTCTTTAATATATTATTACTCTAAAATAACTTCTAAAGTAAAATATTCTACTCACCCTAGCTAATGTGTCTCCATGAACAAGAGAGTTACTGGTAAGTAGCAAAGTTACAGTCTGTAAAACTTTGACCTCTTCAATTCCTGCTTCCATCAGAGTCCATAAAGCATCTGTTATATATCTAGCTCCCTTTTGATCAATAGCTTGTTGAGTTATCAGTCTTTGCATCGTGCTTAGACAAAACTGTATCAAGAGGTTTCATTATTCTCATGAAATATTAAGGTCTACAAACTAAATTAGATGCATTCATTATTACCTTACTAATTTTTACATCTTTGCTTTCACATCCTTGAACCAAGGGGTAAAGAATCTGATTAACAATGTAATAAATTTGTCCTGGTTGATTATTTGAAGATGCTTGTCTTAATTTAACAATGCCTTCTTCACATGCCTGAAATTTGAAAAATATGAATATAATTATTATTTTATTTTATTGAAAAAATTTTAAATCCTTTTCTTACTTGTTTTTTTACAGCTTTATACATTTGTTAAGAAATCAGTAATATTACATCATTAGACTATCTTTAATTTAAATATAAATAAAATTAAAAAAAATAAATAAATAAAATTAAATTAAATTGTATGGTATATAAATATATTTAAATATACCATATAACTTTATCAAAATGCTAATATTTTTATAACTACTTATATTTTTTTAAAATTCACACATTAATATAACGAAAAAGATTAAAAATAACATGAACCATATAACACTGTAAAATTTTTGAATATTCATAAACAAAGTTCTTGTATCATAAAAGCCATAAAATAGATTAGAAATTTTCGTTAGGAGCATAATGGATATTGAATGCTTTGACAGAATAAATAGCAATAAATCTTATACAATGTATATAAGTGCACTTACTTTTAAAAAAAATTCTTAAATTTTAAACCTTTATTAAAATGTTTTAAATTTTAAAGAATTTACTACAATATCTTGCTACAAAACTTGATTAAAGTCTAGATGAATGTAAATAATAAAAAATTCATCAAAATATTAAATATGTTTTTTTTTTATGTATTGATTATAAACAATGTTCATTGTTCCCATTTCATTTTAATTAATGTTCAATATCGTAATATATAATTCTCAATGTAACATTAAAAATAATAAGCAAATCATGTAATGGTGTATTCATAGTTAGCTTATGATTATGTATACATCATTTGAGATTAAAATACCTTCTCTAGAAACATTTAGAAATTTGAGACAGCATTTAATATTTGAAGACCTTGTTCGATATTACAATTTAACTTCCGAAATTCTATCATGATAGCCCTCTTAATTCTATGATATTCTATGATATATGTACCAAAACTCGCAATGTATCCTCCTTAAACACTGATTCTGACCCTTTTGGGTGCTAGGTTCATCGTCAACTGAACTAAACCTGCAGGAGAAGTTCTAATGCATTGTACCAAAAAATTTCGTGTTTACTGACCTCTTTGATTTGGGGATACTTCTTCTTGGTCTCGGAAGCGAGGACCTTGAGGTCTGCCTGGAGGGACTCGAAGAACTTTGTGACGCTCTCCTGGGTGCCGCCTCCGACGGTGGCCGCGGTCGCCGCGTTCGACATCTTTCCTCCTCCACAAAGGCGTGCGCACGAGTCTGTCTCTCGGTTCTTCCCTTATATTCTTTACTTGAGGTGCACCTCGACGACGACGTCAATCGTACTCATGTCGCGCACTGCACACCACGACACACACCTTTTCTCAGTAGCAGCAGCAGCAGCGGCGGCGCTTTCTGCTCAGCGTGGCGGCAGCTCCACCAGACAATCATCGAGTGCAGGCTGAGTTGGCAGCGTGCCCATTATCAGCACACACACACGAATTGACAACGAAGCAGCTCTCTCTCTCTTTCTCTCTCTCGTTCCGTCGTCTGTCTGTCCGCAGTCCGTATACGAGAGTTCTGGCTGGCTGTCTGGCGCTCCGCGCCCCGCTTTCCTCTTTTTTCCTCTCGCAACGTTCTCTTCTCTCTTTCTCTCTCTCTCTCACTCTTTTTATTGTTGTAGCGCTAGCGCGTATATACACATATATAGACCCATACGCACATACGCGCACCCGTGTAATCAGCAGCTGTCAATTTTATTTTATATATACGTACATATATACGTATAAAGTACAAGCTATTGTATACTATAAATGTAGTTTGTATACTGCGCCACCAATCCACTATACCCAGCTCCAGTTCGACACGATATTAAGGAGAGTTCATATATCGGTCAAAATCTAAAAAATACACTGTGCTATAGCTATATAGGTAACTTCTTGTGGACTATTTTGCTGATTGGCTGATTTTTAAAACTTTACCAATCAGAAACGAAAGTTAAATGAATGTCAATAAGTGATAAGAATATTACGCAGTATTATTGTGTGTGGATTATCCCTAAAACTTTAACGTTCGGTCTACGCAAGTATACATTGCGGTAGTAAACAAGCCGGAAAGCTGCCGGAAAAATTGAATACAACTTGCAAACATGTCTTCAGAAGAAGAAAACGACGAATTAACCAATTTGGAAGACATTCGTGATCATATACTAAATCAACCGAAAGGAGATCGTATGCAAGTTAGTGCTTGGGAAGATGATGATGATGATATTATAGAACCGAGTAAAAGCTGCAAAGGTTAAAATTAATTTTCGTATTTTGTTGTTAAATATAAATTTAGTAATTTTATATCATTTATAATTTCATAATTGTTGAATACAAATAATGAATTTGATTCCAAAAATATCAAAACTCTATGTACACACACATGTAACATTAATAATTTTATTTACAGATCCTAGAGATAAAGAAATTTTGGAAGCTGCAGAAAACGGAGATTTAGATAAAATAAAACGGTATTTTAGTTTAGACCCATCAATTATTGAATGTGTTGATACAGATGGTTATACTCCTCTTCATCGAGCATGTTATGGAAATCATACACATATAGTTAAGGTATGCTTACAAGAAATGACTATTTTTTTTTTATCATTGAGAATCTTGCAGAAATAGTGAGATTAATAATAATTATATTTTAGTTTTTACTGGAATCAGGAGCAAAGATTGATGCTAAAACTCAAGATGATTGGCAACCACTACATTCAGCATGTTATTGGAATAATGTTGATTCTGCTGCTATTCTAGTTGCACATGGTGCTGATGTAAATGCAAAAAGTAAAGGTGACCAGACACCTTTACATTTAGTGTCCGCCAGCTCACATAATGCTCCATGCTTGCAACTTCTCCTTTTGCATCCAAATACAGATCCACATAGCAAAAATTCTAGTGGAGACACAGCCTATGACATTGCCAGACGAACTGGAAAGTATTATCCCATATTTGAAATTACTGAACCATGTTTAAATGAAATTTAAATATTAATTTTTACTTGATATTTTTTATTATTATTATTATTTTGTTCCAATTTTTCAGTTTATAATTTCTAAAGAAGGGATAAAAAAATAGACTGATTAAAATAATATTATAGTATGTACTTTTCATAGTAAAATAAATTATGTAGATAATCAATTATTACTCTTTATTATTATTTTTTTTTATTAATAAATATCTCTTTCATTTATCACTACCCACTACTAGTTTAGTAGTATTATGTAAATCCCTAAAATCGTAGAACAAGTATTTTTTTTAATCCGTCTAGCTACACTATTCTAACAATAAGTCGGTAAACTAGATCTCCTCCAATTACTTGCAAATTCTCATATAACATATGCAAAAAATTTAAGCAAGCACCTTACATTTCACTCGCTACAATAATGCAAATTCTCCCGCCAAAGAAAAAGGTCAATGAAACACTTATCACTCTCTATGAAAATGATATCGCGAGAGGCCGTCGAATGCATTAACTTTGGCGCCGTATCTGTCCTGACGAATGGTGATTGCGCAAAGTCCGTTTGGCTCGGGCGTACATTGGCTGGAATCTGCGGGCATCTGGAAAAGGAAAGGGGGAATCGCGACGATAATCGCTATGAATAGGGTCTATATATTCGCCAGTGCGTGTGCGAGCGCTTTCACGCCAGCCACCACTCGACCAGTGTTGCTGCTGTTGCAGATACCATACTTTAGTCTGCTATTTGCTTTGGCTGTTGGCTCTGGGCTGGAACTGTGCTGCTAGGCTGCTACTCTTGACTGCGCCGTCGTGTGCTTCATTGTCCAGGCCGAGACCTTCGGAGCATATAGGTACCTACATTCAAATATACTGTGCTATTTTTGTCCACATCTATAATTCTTTGAATTCTAAATCGCACTGCTCAGTCAACATATATGTATACTTACGGGCTTGTATCCGTATTTGATATGAATTTTTAAGGATGCGCTTATAACTTAGTGTCACTCTATAGGAGTGTCTGGACACTGTACCCCGTCATTCCTACCCGTGATTGGCTCCGCCATCATAAAGGGTTACTGGTTACTATTATAACCGTTGCTCCACACAGCACTGATTTTTAGCAGTATGCGTCAAGAACAACAACAATTGACGCGAGAATATCTTCAGCGAGTTTCGGCCTTCTTGTTCTGATTCTCGGATCTTTTGTTCGTTCTGTTGCAGAGAGACAAGAATGGCGTTGATGAGACGGGCAAGCCACTCGGGTAGCTGGTACACGGAGAACGGTAATACTCTTTCTTTTCTCACACGTTCGCCTCCTCTTCTGGTGCGTGCTTGCGCGGTGTAAATAATGGAAGAAATTCGTCTGGTATGCTTGAATTTAAGATTGAAAAATGTGTCTGCTGTAACTCTAATTTTAGAGTGAATTTTTATATAGCTGACAACAGAATGTTCAGAAAACACTTCTTTATAATATTCTTGTCTATTTTTATAAAGAGATAATTATTTTTCAACTCTTATCAATCATCATGCATAGGATGATAACTATCTGGTTAATTTGCTTTTCATACACATTCATTATATTAAGAATAAATGCAACAAGTAAATACACTGATCAATTGGTGTAGAAAGAGTAAAATTAATTTACGTATATTAATTAAAATTATCAATCTTAAATTGAAGATAGATTATTAAAAAATTAGTTCAATTATCAAAAGAACTCTAGAAAACTTAATGCCATAGGTACTTTAAGTATCATTTTTTATAGATGTAAAAAGAATAATTATAAAAAATAGTAAACTTTTTTATATTATAAAATTTTTTTCTTTAGGATTTGAGCTGAACAAGCAGTTAGGAGACTGGCTTAATGCTGCTGATTTATCTCATGGACCAGCTAGGGCAATTATATCGCCGTTAGTACATTCATTAAAATTATACACACCTAATTTGAACATTAACTGAATGACACTTAATTTTCAGCCATGCTGGTTACAGTTACTGTGGTGCCTGTGCTGCCTTTGCGTATCGCCAAATCAGTCCGGTGGTAGTGTAAGTTGAGCAATGTATCATAAATTTTGTTTTGCAAATTACAAAGATAAGCAGGCTCTTTAGTTCTATTAAGTGATAAATTTCTTCTTTCCTATTGCTAGTGTCTTGAAATAACAGGCTTGCTATTATGCAGCCGTAAGATATTCATTTTAGGACCATCCCACCATGTAAGACTATCTGGCTGTGCTCTATCATCTGCCAGTGTTTACAAGACTCCACTATATGATCTTCATATTGATCAACGAGGTTATTAATTATTGTACTTTCTTATTTATTTTATGAAATTTTTATAATAATCATATTATTTTTTATTTTTTTTTATTAGTATATAAAGAGCTGGCAGATACTGGACACTTCGAGTGGATGGACATGGATACAGATGAAGATGAACACAGTATTGAAATGCAACTGCCCTACATAGCTAAAGTTATGGAAGAGTAAGTTAAATATTTATCCTTTTAGCAAATATAAGAAATACAATATAACTTTGAATTTCAATTTTAATATATTTATATATTTTCTTTATAGCTTTAAAGATTCTTTTACCATTATACCCATTCTTGTTGGATCTCTGAATCCTGAACGAGAAGCATTTTATGGAAGAATTTTAGCACCTTACTTGGCTGATCCTCAAACTTTATTTATTATTTCTTCTGACTTCTGTCATTGGGGTCAACGATTTCGTTACACTTATTATGACAGATCGTGTGGTGCTATTCACAAGTCTATTAAGAATCTTGATCAAATGGTATTTAAGTAAAAAATATAACTTTATATATAATTTTTAATAATATGTTTATAACACTTATAGGGGATGGATATAATAGAAAATTTGACTCCATCACTGTTCACTGATTATTTAAGAAAATATGGAAATACTATTTGTGGAAGACATCCAATAGGAGTTTTACTACAGGTAAAATTTTAATTATAAATTTAATATAAATCACTATATTATTTGAAAATTAAATTTCAAATTGAAAATATTTTATTTTAGGCAATACAAAGTCTTAAAGAAACTACCAATGGTCAACGAATGAATCTAAAATTTTTAAAGTATGCCCAAAGCAGTCAGTGCAATAATATGAGTGATAGTTCTGTTAGTTATGCCAGTGCATCATTGGTAGTTGAGTGATAACAAAGCTCATTACAGCTCCTGCCGTTAAAACGTTCAATACGATATTAACACATAACCGTTAGTATAGGTAAAATTTAAATAAAATAAAATTAATAGAAAAATGAACAGTAAGAGACAATGTGAGTCTCTTCTGTATTTTTTGGTACATGCAATCTTGGGTGTCGTTTTTAGACACTGATGAAATTTCGTAGGCAGAGCTCAGATAAAAGGCCTCTTCCAAATGGTACTCACCTTTCGTGATACCATACTTACACACACATACTTAAACCTACAATTATTTTCATATAAGAGACACAATCTACATTTTCTAACGTACAAAGTACACCAATATATAAAGAACGGGGTAGGAGAATAGGAAAAAACTAACTGTAAATTAAAGACTGACTTTTGTCATTTATGTTTAGTGTATTAAACACAAAAAAATGTTGAAAAACTAAAAGTGACAAGGTGAAAACAACGCTGAGATTATGCGTAGTATCTACGTACGAGACCGACCGTAATAATGTAGTCGCGTCGATTTTCAGTTCTACCTCAAGTTATAAAATCAGGTCCAATGCATTAGAAAATACTATAACTTTCGAGATAACAGATTTCGATCAAGTAAAGCTAGAAGAAAAAATTCCACGGTTTATTAAAATTAGTTACGCTATTTCCCCAAAAGTTAAGAATTTAATTAAGGTGGTTCAAACGTTTTGAAAATGCTGAAAAAAAGATCTGCTAGTCATGAAAATATTCTTATCTATCTGTATATTACAATTTATTTGTTATCTTAAATGTTAAGGTAAAAAAAGCATAGAAATTATTAAAAATATAATTTTTCAAACAAGATAACGTGAATGATTATCTTTATATATCGTAATATTCAAATCGTTAAACCTACCCTCAATTAACTTCTACATAAAATTTATCAAGTTTGTTATTTCTCTATATTATGTGTAGAATAATTAGCTCAATTTCAATCTGTCACTATAGTGAAAATTCACAGTTATTAAAAATTTAATCCAATCTAAATGTTGAAATTTGTTATAGAATAGGTGAACACTATTTTGAATAATTTCTATAAAATATTTTTAAAAAACATTTCATAATTTACAAAAATGTTCTTTAACATATATAAATTATTTAACTAAAAATTTTTTTATTTCTAAGAAAAAATAAATCAATCTTACGTAATGAAAATTTTTTAAATTATTATATCACTTTCAGCAAACTAAAATGAAATATATAATTGTCTTTAAGCCAATACATTTTTCAACATTAAGCACTTAAAATGTCTTTAGAGGGATTTTCTATACCGACCGAAACTTTTACCGCATATTTTATTTTAAAAATATAATTTTATTTATCGTTTCTTAAATTCCAAAAGTTAACAAATACAAATAAACTAATGATTTTGGAATTATTATGACATTATTTGATTTTGCAATTTTATGCATTTTTGTCGGTATAAGGTGATCCCCTCAAATATAAGTGTTTGAAAATGTATGTTTAAAAATATTTTATAAAAATAAAAATGAATATTTTGAAAATAAAATAAATACTTTTGTAACTGATAAAATGCGTCGAAAAAACTGTTTGAATTTCGTAAATTTTCCAAGATTGACTATAGACCTGCCTTAAAATTGTCAGCGGTTATTGTACTGTAACAATCCCAAAATGTTAAATTGTTAAATAATTGTATTATTTCTGCATAAAAGTTAAAAGGTGTGTCATGTAATGGTCTTTTAGTCGTGATATAGTTAAATTTAATTCATGCTTTAATTAAAAAAATGAATGAAATTAACACTTTGAGAGCAGCTAATACTAGTTAAAACTTTAGAAATATTCTAAAACATTATTATTGCTCTACCTTTCTGAAATTTCAAGAAAATATGCACAAGAAAAACTATTAAAAACTTTTATTGTAGATGCATATTGCGAAGTTTTAAAACATTATATTTTGATTTACAATCCTTCATCAGATCAAGCTGTTCTCATAGTGCTAAAACTGATATGCATTTATACGACAATAAAATGCGTTTGAGTATAAACATAATCTGTGCATTACCACTAGTAAAATACAATAAATTAGAAAAATTCAAAAATGTATCATTGGAATGTTGGGGAAATAATGGGATAAGATATTTTCAGGAAAAAGTACCAGCAAGATGCATTTACTTAAATAAAGCTTTATGAACAAAAATATTCAGCTGTTTACTACACTGTATATAAAAAAGCACTTATCCTGGACAATCCCCATTACTCTCAGTTCATTTTCATTTGATATTTAATCACAGAAAAATTCGTTAATTCTGAGAGAATATGAAAATTTACTGTATGGACATATTCTTTTTTACATCCTTTCCATCAATTCACATGATCACATCATGTGACGCATGAGTACACAACACTTTAGTTCATTTATGCACTATCGTCGGAAGCATCTGGATTAAAATCTGGATCATCATCATTGTCTTCGTCATCCAAGTCAAGGTCATCCAGATTTTGAAATAGACTTTCATCTACTTTCACGGAATCACCTATGAATAAAAATACTTATTCAAGTAGATAAATCTTTGTATAAAGAACAAAAAAATTATGTATAAATTACCATCTTCAAGGAACTTGAGATCAGATTGATCAAGAGTTTTATCTCTCATAAATAGTTCTCTTCCAGTTAGTTTCTTTCCTTCTTTTTCAGCTAATTCTCTTTTTTTATTAATCCCCATGTCTTCATTGAATTTTTCTTTCCATTTAAGGAATGTTTCTACTGTGACCCTTGTTCCCTCGAACCTTTTCTGTTATCCAATTAAAAAAACCATTATTAGTAAGCTTTCTTATAAATTATTCAAACATTAAACAAGACCATAAATTAAATTATATATTTACCAATTCAGCTTCTTCTTCCTCTTTTAGTTTCCTGGCTGCACTTTCTTCTCGGTTCAGTTTTGTGCTGTCCCATTGAACATTCAGCCACTCTTGTGCAGCACTAACCAATGTGAAAACCATAACTGTTCCTAAGTTTTCAGTCATTTGCTCCTGTAAATGTTCCATGAGTTTTTCTTTATCTTCTTCTTCAAAATTTTCCTCATCCTCAATTGAAACAATTAGCGGTTCATCTGGATATTTTGGTGTATAAGTAAATTCTAATCTACACGATAAACCATTGTCAGAGTCAGGCTCATACTCTTCAGACTTTATTGGTATGGCAAATTTGTGATATGGTTCTGTTTCCAAAACTGTAACAAAATTAATTTCCATAAGTGCAATAGATGCATAGTGATAGAAAAATATGAGAACTAAATACTCACTCTCCAATTCACCACAATAAATGGAGTCCAAGGCTTCAATTTCATTATTCTGTTCTTCCTTGTAATCCATTATAACAATATATAAACAACGACGATTCTTACTGTATACACTTCTTAACCCAGTACAATAAATATATCTTTAAAATATAATTTAAACTTTCGAGAGAAAACACACATAACCTAACATTGTTTAACCTCCTTAACGCGAACACGATTAACTATCGACGTAAACAAAGTAATGATAGAAAAATAGAGTGGCGTAACTTGTAGCCGCTTAAACTTTGCGATTAAATTAAACAATAGTGCGAGCTTGGAATCAATTAACGAGCAAATTCCCGCATCTTCAGCTGCACTTTCCTCGTGCACATAGACGTATACGCGGATATGTTAGTACAGACTCTAGCAGTAGAGACGCGGATATTTCGATCAGACGCCAAGTAGAAAGAGCTCGACCGAGTCAGCCTACCAACAGCTGTTGCGGCCGATGGAGTACGATCAGTGTGCAATTTTCAAAATGGGAAAAATTATTATATGGCAAAATAATATTAACGAGACTGAAAAAAAAACATATTTTGATATAGCTTCCCATTAGTTAATTATAAATCTATATGAATATTACCTTGAAAAATATATATTATGTAAGTCAACTTTTCAAGGAAAAAGGGTTTTAATGTTTAAACTTATATGTAAGTATGTAAGATTGGAAGAAATGAGATGACTCGCGATACTGTACTAGTCAATTAGCATATTTAAAACATATATTTACACGATGCTATGAGCAAGTTAGCATTTTCTGATTGCATTAGAAAACTCAAAAAAGTATGGATTTATGTCGTTATGCCGGAAACTTTGGACTTACCTAAGTGCTGTTCTCGTTCATTTCCGAGCATATTCATTAATTTAATTATGAAACGGTTCAATAAATTACTTAATCAAAAAGATTCCTATTTTCATAACATTTCTATTAAGATCCTGCACATTTTAAACAATTAGGCGAACGATTTGTAAAAGAAATCGTAAGTATATATACTAGAATTTTGAAAACTCTCGAAATTTTATTTAATTATTGTACATATGTTATATGTAATCATGTTTATATTCAATTAGAATAGATAAAATACATCACAATTAAACTACAATAAAATAAAATGATATCTCAGATAAAAATATCCAGCTGGAAGATCTAGCTATGTCGTAGCTTTAGGGCAATACTTTTGCTACTGCTGATAGTAATTGTATAAATGAAAAAAGACTTAAGCGTATTCGAAGATACAGAATCTGAGGGTTTTCCAATTTTCGAAAAAAGTGGATTTAGTTCTCCGAGCCATAAAATTAATTTAATGTAAATGAAGATCAAGTGAATAAAACTGCTAATTAACATAGATATAGTTTTATCAATAAATCAAATATTTTCAAATAAATTTATTTGATTCTTAAACAGTTATCAAACAAAAGCGAGAACAAAATAAAATAACTAATAACTAGATTAATAGACAGTTGCTATTTAAACTTATTATATACTGAATTATATAAGTTAATATTAATATATTAATGATTTATTTCTTGTCTGGAAGAAACGCTCCTATAGTTGAATTAGTGAAAAATCCACGATATATTAGTGAGCATTGCTCCATCGTAGAATTAGTGGATATTCACTAATAAAATAGTGAACACAAGTTTGGTAGGTTGACTACTTGAGCATTAGAAATAAGATTATTATTTTTAATAATAATAATTCTGTGACTTCCCAGAAGACCGGAATAACCATACAAGTGACAAATTTTTGAAATTCGATTTTATATGATTTTCTGTACTTTTTCTCGAATGAGTATTACAAGAAAAAACATAATGTAACTATATTTCCCCGGAATAACCATATATCTGCACGGTTTTCATTCAATATTTCGGAAGAGCAATACAATTCAAGACTCAGAAAAGTAATTATATTGATATCTCGTAAATCTTGCGAACATTTACGATAAATTTAGATTATTGACAATTTAAAAATATGAGTAAAAAGTTAGTGGAAAAACAATGTAAGTGGCATTGACACTAAAATTTTTCCTTATTCTCGGAATAACCATATGACAGTCAATTAGAGACACAATCACTATATAATTGATTCGGTAACTATGGTAAAAAATATGGCATAATATGAAATCATATATGCAGTGCTGCATTTAATCTCATTCGTCTTCATTTCAAATACCGATATGAAACTAAAATTCGATTATCTCGAAATCATGAAAAATGCAGATATATTGTTAATCCTGGAAGCCACAGTATTAACACGTACTATTTGGCGCAACTCTGGCGGAAATGAAAAAAGGTAAAAAAATGGACAATAAACTGTTGAAAATGTAGGGATTGGGATGTAAATAATAATTAATAAGAGTAATTTCATCACAGTAATTGACAATTTTTTAAGAAAATTCATACTTTTTATTGTATAAAAACTGTAAATAGCTGAAAATAACACTTATTAGCTTCTATACCTTTTCCATCAAATATTTAATTTTATAATTTTAAATTATTTATGCAGAAATAAACACAACTCGTAGAACAAAAAAATTATTTGATCTCAATTAAATAAGTGATTAACTTATGCTACTTTTTTGAAGGGGATTCGATGATTTTATATTATTCTATTATGTGGGTAGCTTGACAAGTTAATGAATATATGAGAAATTGGATCTATATAGGAGTCCATTTAAAAGTAGTTGGATTAGATAATATTTCATACAAACTTTAGCTCATTTTGAATCAAGTATAGTTATCCACTTTTTCACCAAAAAAAATAAATAAATAAATAAATTTGAGTGGAAATAATATTATAATTATTTTAAATAGATGAACACGTTACAAAGCAATATAATATTCAAATAGTAGAATGTATATGATATATTCTCGATATTTTTGTCAAAATATAAGCAATAAATTTAAAACTTTTAAATACAGAATTTTATTATACTATTATATGAAAACATATAATAAGAGTTTAATTTTATTTTACTTTAATTATCGTTAGAAACAAACAAAGAATAAGGAAAATCTCGCAACACATAATATTTATTTTAGAGTTTTCGCGAGAAAAATACACATCTACTACTAATCTAAAATAAATCAATACGTATTCAAACGTATTTCGTATTTTTAATTTAATTAAAAAACAAAACTGTATCTATTTGAATTATATATTTTTATGAAGAATAAAGAAGACACTTAAAAAATGTTCCTATCAATCGTAATCAAATAATGACATATAAAGCAAATGTTTGTGTACAGAAATAATACACCATAATAAACGCTAAATCTTTCGTTGTTTTCAAAAATATTTGTTATTGAAAAAGCTTATTTATTTGTTATTTGTTCAAACGTAAAGTATGACACGAAGAATAAAATCTAATAAATAAGCAACGGACATAGCCAGACTTTTAATTAACTTTTTCAACTTGTTTGCAGACTAAGAGCTCGAAAAACATTGTAGCAGTGTCAATTAAATGGATCACTCTAACAAATAAAACAAATTCTCGCTGTCTTTCTCTCCTTTTTATTTATCCGAATTGACGTACGTCAACTCAAAAAAAATAAAACAATAAAAAAATTTCATCGTCGCGCAAAAAAAAAACAACCTTTTATAGACCCGGAACTCGTCTATAGTTCCGACCCACATCAGTCAAAAACCAAAGAATGCAAGTGCGGCTGCACCACAGCAAAGGGTGCGCGCTCGCGCACAAGGATACAAAGGGTGAGAGATACTCACTCAAAACACACACATATATATATAAAATCACACATGGACGTACGCGCAGCAGCAGTATCACCACCACTACCACCACCAGCAACCACCCCCAATCGGTGTGGCAAAAAGTGGCTCTCTCGTTTTCCTCCCCCCCATTAGTGCACGGAAGTTCCGTTAGACGGCGAGAGGCGCATTCACGTCGAGCGAACGGAACAATCAATAGAATCGACGCAGCGCGTGTGCCAGACCTAAACCAGTATATAAACAGCAGTAGCAGCAGCACGCGGGGCCGCGACGAGGGAGCGAAAAAATTAGCGGGCGAGAAGAAAAAACAAGTAGAAACAGACGACGACGGCTAGACGGCAGCTGAGCTGAGAGGGGATGAAAGAGAGAGAGAGAGAGAGAATATAAATGCTGCGTACGCATATAACAAGGCTGAGAGGGGGACAGCTGCATCGTAAATTAAGAATGAGCGTTATACTGTCGCGCGAAGAAGTGGGAGGTAAAAGAACTGAGAGGAGGGTCGCGTATAATGTGCATGATAACGTGCGGGTTGGGTTGCACTACTATATATACAATGCGATATATCTACATAGATAGAACAGTCAAATTTTGAAAAGCTGCCAGCACGAGCGGCTGCCCGTTCGAGAGCGGGCGATGGGAGGTGTATACACTTACCCAGAGAGTTCGCGTCGTTTTACACGTAATTGCGCAAAGCTGTAATGAATGAATCTAGCTCGGCTTAGCGCCAGTTTCAGCCATCGAGTATACTCTATACAGTATCTCCCGAACGTGTATTCGCACGTGTCGCGCGCTTATACAGTATATACCTCAATCGTGTTTACCGAACGACATCATCAGCTACTACTCGACATAGTATGCTTAACCCCCTAGATGAATCATCAAAGCTTCGACTTGTAAAATGCTAATATAATAAACAAAAAAAAAATGGTCTAGCATCATAATCAGATCAGATTCTATATGCTATAATAAGTACTTATATACTAATCCATGCTGCGACTACGACAAATTAGCTGACACAGCGCAACCACCGCGGTGACCGTGATAAGGCACATCGCGACTAGTATAGTCGATCGTCAGAGAATAGCATCTCCCTCACCTCGCATAAATAATCAAGTGATATGCACATATATATATAAACAAGCTGACGAGAGGAAAAGAAATCGGAAGAGCGAGAAAAGCCGCAAGTGCACGCCGATCCGCAGGCGCGCGTGCTTACATATATATATACATACAAACGTTCGCGCGCGCGCATCAGGGAGGAAGCACAGAAGGGAGAAGGGGCGTACGAGGGGGAGTAATATATATATATGTATAGCGAGGAGAAGCAGCGCAGCAGCAGCCCCTAGCGGCGCGCTGCCAGTACACACGAGGCGGCCGTCGCGCACGCACACCCCCTGCGAGCGAGCAAGCGAGAGAGAGCTTTCGTCACAGCGAGCTTGCGGTATATATACAGAGAAAGAGTAGGGTGGGAGGGAGTGAGTGAGAGAGAGAAAGAGCGAACGACACGCGACATGGCGGCGCGCTGCGACAAACAGACGTCGGCGGCGGCGACGACAGCCTCGCTCACCCTCGGCGCTCCTTGCAGTGCGAACCTCGAGAACTCCACCTCCTCCTCCTCCTCCTTCTTCTTACCATCATCAGCTCCGTGCCCGTGAGAGAAGGAGAAGATACTACTACTTCTTTCTCTCTCTCTCTCGCTAGCGCGCGCGGGCCTGGCTATACTGATCGAAGACGATCGATCGCGCGCGTGTGTTAGAGTGTGTGTATTATATCGAGTACAACTGCAAGCGGCTGACTTTCTCTCTGGCTTTCTCGCCTCCTCTGAACGCGAGGCAAGCGATCTTTCGAAAGCGGGCTATCGATTCCACAATAAGGGGGAGGAGAGAGACGGGGACGCAAGCGAGGGCGCAAGAGAGAAAGAGTGCGGTGGTGTACGGAAAAATGAGTAGCCTGTAAGTAGTAGTACTAGCTGGAAGCGAGGGTCGAGTACGAGAGGAAAAGAGAGAGGGAGAGAGAGGGAGGGTAAAGGACAGAGTGTAAGGGAGTGCTGCAGTAGTAGCGCGAGGGACAAGCAATAGTTATATACACACGCGGGCGGCGCTTTGATGGGCGAGCGGCGGTGGTGCAGCCGAGGACGCCGAGGATATAATCGCAGCGGCCTGGAGGAGGCGGAGGCGCAGGGAACATGCACCTGTACTTCGAGAAGAACGACAATGCCAAGTGCGACTGTAACATACTGTCGCTCAGCTGGATGGGCAAAATGCCGGATGAGCTGCAGGAGGTTTGTCAATTTATTTCTTACCTTCCTTAAATATATATATTTGTTTTTTCTATATAGATTTGCCGTGCTGTCATGTGTGTGTGTGTGTATATATGTAGTTGAGGCTGTGTATAGACGCGACGAGAGGCCTGATGAATGGGACGAGCTACAGCGTTGGCTGCTCCGACGGAAGTAATTTTGGGAGGCTTGCACGCGCGCGTCGAGGGACGAGCTTTCGGTTTTTGGGATCGCGTGGGACGATTTATTCCTTGCGCGCGGCGCGCGGTTATATCCAGGGAGACACGAGGACGCACGCGTCGTTGTTTTCATTGCGGTGATATAATGCGCGAGGAATTGAATCCCTGCGCAAGCGGGAAGATCGTTCTTTCGTTGTTTGATGTTCGTTAGCGGTAGAGGAGAATTTATATAGGTATCGTATATAGGTAGAAAAATTTAATATGAAATTCGTAGTTGAATGATTAGTAAAAGTGGTCTATACATATAATTGATTCGCTGAAAACAAATGTATCGATTAATGACAAACCATTTTCTTTTATTGTCGTTGATGCTTCTTTCATTATAGTAAGTTGACTCTTAGTACGTTAAAAAGGGTCAACAACGTTTTAATCAAGTCTTATTAAATTAACATGATTAGCAAAATTAACCTTTACACGTCTAAGAAATTTATGAAAATATATAAAATTTGTAGAAAAAATGACGTAAATGAAGTTTATACAATCCTTTATACAGTATAAAGTAGATTATCAATATATCAATAATGATGCGAATAGTATTAATCGCTAGTCATAGATCAGTATATGTCACGGCATAAATGAAAGCGCTTTATAATGCAAACAAAATGTAAGTAATACATAAAATAATGTTTATTAAATATAGTAAACAATGTTTCGTTACTAGACCATTTATATTGCAAAACGGAAATTTTAAATTTCTCAACTATAACATAGCATTAAATTAAAATGAAACATTTTCAAACATTCACGTATAAATAATATAAGGTTAAATAAAGTTGAAATATTAAAAGTTAATAGTGATAAATCGATTTTGCACGATAAATTATTTTTCTAATATTAATTTTATACGAAATAATATCTGAGAAAGATTAATCATAAAAGGTCAAATAAGCCATAAAAAAGTGTAAGAATTCAATTCAAGCTTTAGATAACGCTTTCAGTTATATATATTCGAAACTAAAATGAGCGTTCAACGAAGAAAACGATCCCCGCGCGTAGGTGTTGAGTAATCATGCAATCAATCAACTTAGTCTCGAAATATTTTTAACGCCACCATTTAAATAACTTTTAAACTTAATGCAATATGCATGCAGTGCAATTAAAAGCTATGGAACGTCTATTCAAGCCTTCACCAACTTTTTGTTCCGTTCAATTATGTTTTACAATATAAATGTATACGATAAGATGAATATAACTGTATAAAATGATTAAACTAATATTTACATTAAACTTAAATTATTTTGTTGTTTATCCTGCTAAGCTAATAATTTGATTTTTTAATTAAATATAATTAATCAATATGATTGAGTAGGTTTTTGGTGTATTGCTTTTTTCATAAAGAATTACATTAGATGATAATTTTACCTTACGAGATGCCAGTTGATGTTTTTATGTGATTATTTGAGTTTTCTTTCTATAAAGTAAATAAATCTCTTTTATCAGAAAAAAACATGTATATTGAATAAATTCAAAAGGGCATTTCTGTAGAGCATGTACTTGGAATTTACAGAGAGCATTAATCCGTTTACATCAAGTATAAAATCGTGAAAAACTGAGTACGCAGTTAATGTGGTTGTTCAAATAAAAAATAAAAATTTTGAAAATTCTGTTTATCATTCCTTACTAAAGAAACATTTATAAAGAGCTACGGCAAATGCTATGAAAGATTTTTCCGTTTCGCAGAAATGAAAATGTAATACAAGTACTTATATATATATATGGGTGCATATACGTGTGTATTCATATTTATGTGAAAGGAAGACATAACTTTAAATGAGCTTATGATTATTTTACCTAAATAATATATGTGTATTGTGAAACAATGCACAATAGAAATGTATCGTTATTGAATGGTTATTTATGAAACAAAGCCACCATCTGGCAGTAGATATTAACTTTATATATAATACTCACATGACATATAGTCAAGTTATAATCCCCATGATATTCGGTACATCCGTCACACTTTTCCCGTTACATCTAGATTAAATCTTGCGAATTCATCCACATTAAATTGATTATTCCCGGGTGTTATTAATAACTTTTCTTATCGGTCAAACTAAACTCCACCGCCTGCGCGCATCTCCCATTAAACTTCTTCCCGGGTCGGAATAACTTCGCGCCCGGCAGCTGTACAGATCCCCGCGTTGTAAGCCAGCCGCAGCGCAGCCGCGCGACACCTAACAAATCCTCAAGTACTTGTACACAACCAGAGCTGAAAATCACTTCGGCCCTCTGGTATAAACGTGTAAAGCCCTCTCCACCAGCCACGCGACGCGTGTATGTTTACAACCGTGCCAATCGCCTCAGGCCAATAACGTGACTGTGCAACTATATCTACACGCAAAAAAGCCAATAGAACAGAGATAGGCTAATCGTGGGTAAGAAAATTGATAGGCGTGTATGTACGGAGAGTACACGCGCGAGGGGGACACACACGCGGTAACGTTCGATCTCTCAACCCATTGTACCTATAAAGGCCTGAGGCGAGCGCTTGTACGATTCGCCCTCCGGAAATGAATTGTTGCGCGCGCTCTCTCTCTCAGCGCTTCCCCATTTTCTCCGCTTCATTGGCAAACGAGAAAAAGCCTTTTATGCCCGTTATCATCTCTCCGTCTGGGAACGAGCGATTGTATATATACATGCGCGAGTGTGCGGGTCGCGTAATCGCGTTAAGCGCTTTAGAGTGCGCGCGGCGTCGCCGTCGGCGACTGGACGACGCTAATTTCCAATGTTTCCGGGGGGTAGCACTCACCCACACACACACACACACACACACACACACGCGTACATACACGGACGCGACGATATGCTAACAGCGTATGTATGCGTATATATATAGGCACGTGGCGTAGGCGCCGCGAGCTGGATTTTCGAGTTGCGGTCATGCAGACGCGTATGCGAAGGCTTAGGTCGATTTTGACAGCATCGTAAAACGTGTATTGTAATATAGGTATTCCACGGGGAGCTTTAGATTTATTCGCAAGCGAATTATTGTCATGGCAACACAGGTGAACGCGAAATTTGACTTTTAAAAATAATCAATGTTTAATTTTTTACATTAGGCAATTATTATTAGGTTCCTACTGTGTATATAATCTGTATATATGTTTATATATAAATTTATTCATCTACTCCAACGCGTGATTAGCATTATTGATACGATTGTTAATTATTATCATGTAACGCACTATAACTAGAATTATCGTGAAAGTTAACGTTGCCAACATTGTTACAGAATTCTGTTTGATGTTTGTTATAATAGATTATTATTCATGCGGCAATTATTCTATATAAACATCAATAATAATTATAATAACAGATCAAATATTAAACCATAAATTGGATACAACTTTATATTTTTAGAGTATTTCACGTGTTTTCTCAAAAGAATTTGCTAATGCACAATTGAAAGCATTTTTAGTGAAAATCGATATATAACAAGAATATACTGTACCAAAAACTATGACAAATAGTTAAATTATCAATATTGTCCTAAGGAAATGCCAAAATGTACTTTATATTTGTAAATAGTTATCAAATAAAGGCAGAATATCGTTCTTATAACCATAAAATCAGCAAAAAGGTCATTTTTATTTAAAATTTTAATGTTCGTTGATTATTTTGGTACGATGTTGATAAATATGCAATCATGCGAGAACATATACAGAATTTAAAAATTTCCTGCAAAAGTTATTCTTTTCCAAAATCAATATTTTACTAATCGATATTTTGTACAATACCTAAAATGAGAATTTCTAACGGTTTATAAATTTGCTTTGTAATTTAAAGTAAAAAATATGCACGGCATTGGCCATTTCAATACAAAACTTTTAATACTGAAATCTACTGTTGTATTCAAAAATTTTTTATCTTCTCCAATAGTTCTGCAAAAGTTAAATATTTTGCGTCCTTTTTTCCCCAACAACTTATTCATGCCGTTATAGATTTTTCAGTATACGCACAGGGCTGCGTTATGCGCATATGAAAAGAAATATATTGGAAAAGTTAGCCTTGTTTTTCCCCTCGTTGTGAAAGTTTGTTTAAACACTTATAATTAGAAAAGTATTCTTACAATAAGCACTCTTGATTTTTATGCAATGATAATTTTCTGCTGTCCCAAAATGGTAGCTAACTTTTCTTTTCATCTCGTATATAAGAGGGGAACATGAAAGACTTTGTTCCCAAGAAAGTTTTAACGCAATTAGACTAAAGTTCTGTTTTAATATGTAACATCGTTTTTTTCTACGCAGGTAAACAAGGTTTTCCCTAAATTCAGAGGATTGGAAAACCTTATTACTCATGCTAAGCATAAAAAATTGAATCCTTTTTAGTCCATCCTTATACTGCACTGAAATTATGTTAACTTCAAAACGAAGATGAAGTTCCAATTAAAAATAATTAGTCTTTTGCGTATACTTCGCAAAAGAATTTTAATTATCAGTTCTTTCAAAGAACCGTCCTATATAAGAAAACAAACAAAACTATCTATACATTGTACGTGCGCGGATTAAATAAGTATTTAAGACAACAACTTTCTGAATAATTAACGTATCATTCCATCGCGTAATCCTCTTATCTTCTTTTATGGGTTTATCGCACTACAATTTATTTCAAAATTAATTTTTTTTCACATGTAAACTACTTCACATTTAACACTACAAATTATTCTACTTTGCGTTTGTATAATAATTATAAATTTTAAGAAAAGTGGTTAAATTAAGAAAAAACGAGGTATAAGTTTTTGGATATAGTTTTAATTTCAAATTCTCTAACTATAATTATAAAAAAAAAAATTTATGTAATGCCTGAGGAGATTATCTTGTTACTATCTATTTGAAAAGTTACTTTTCCTCCCGCCGTGCCGAAAGTACCACATTCCTGCCCGGCTCCGAAACAGGAATGTGGCATTTTCGGCCTCGGTGGGAGGAAAAATGGTATACGCTCCACGGGAGTAAAATCGGACAGCCCACATCTCGTATTTGACACCCTCGCCTTCGGCTCGGGTGGGAATTTACACGAGGTATAGACTGTCCAAGTTTTTTCCTCCCACGGTGCGTAATATACTATTTCCCTAAATCACAAAATACTAGATTGTTTCGTAATTAGAATGCAAATTTTGTATATTTGTTCTATAAATTGAACCTATTTTAAAATAAGAAATAGGTATAAATTACATCCAGATTAAACAAACAAAAACTAAGTAAAATGTAATTTGTTAAGCGTATGCTTGCACCACAATGTAGATATATACTAATTGTATTATACTTAAACTTATAATAGCTATATATGTCAAGAACGATGACGCTAGGCTTCCTGAGTTTTTAATATGTTATTACACTTGGAATTTCAAGCCATAGGTATATTAGTTTTTCGAAAAGTTGGTAATAGAAATTTCTTCTATGGTATATAATTTAAATCGTATTGATGTTTATACGTAAAAGCTCACATATAGAAGCGTTCCACTTTATGAATTAATTTCTCTATAATTTTGTGACACTAACCCTTCTGTAATATTATTATAAAATTATATCAAAACCGATATCTGAGATATTCTCTTAAACTTTTCTAAAAAAATGCAATACCGTCACAGCGCTCCACGTGCCAGCGTAAACGAGAGAAGGATCGGAATGTTCAAGCACCTATACTTTTCCTTAAAAAAAAAAGAAGAAGAAAAGAAAACTAATCCACTCGGTGCGTCGCGTCTATTAAAATAAACCAGCCATTTATCTTGGGTGCGACGTCGAGGAGTAAGTAAAGCGGGCCGATCGTGACAAAGCGCAAAGTCCTCGCCGATGCGGCAAGGTCTTCGGGAGAAAAAAAGCGGCGCCGAATAAGTCTGCTATACTGCACGACCCGTTTCTGTGCCTGTCTTTTTCTCTCTCTCTCTCTATATATATATACTTAAACATACATGTATACATCGGTAGGCCATTGGCGAAAAACGCGAGGATGCGTCTGGCAAAGGGGACGAGGCGAGTTTATTTGCCAGTATAGCCGACGGAGTTTTTCGATGTCATTGTTACGGGCAAAGTATATGTGCGGTGATTAATGCTCTGCTGATGCTGTGCTTTTTATGCGTATGTGAGTATGGTTCAAGAGTGTTTTTGCTAAATAGGCATATATGTATAGCGTTAGGGTTGTGGTATTGCGCGCGCGATAATTCGTGAAAATTCTTTGGAAATTTCATTCGGAATCTTTTGTTATGTATAACTGGCGCATTCTTATTCTGTTAGTCAAAAAATAAGAAAAAAATCGATTGGTAATTAAAGAAACACGATAGGATTCTTTGTTTAGTATATGATTTCTGTATCAAATAACCAAGGGCTATTTCGTGCGAGCAAAATGATCCGAGTATATTAAATAACCTATCAGTTATTTGAATAGTGATGAAAAATATTGATTTTTTATG
Source organism: Torymus tubicola (assembly GCA_035583055.1). Taxonomy (NCBI): domain Eukaryota; kingdom Metazoa; phylum Arthropoda; class Insecta; order Hymenoptera; family Torymidae; genus Torymus; species Torymus tubicola. The sequence continues at coordinate 15,637,315 of JAWWEQ010000055.1, read as the reverse complement.
ATAATTTTCATCTCCTAATAGTGAATTGCAATTAAATTATCGTATAAGCTATGATGATAGATTTCGTATTTTAATATTTCATGGTATTTTCAAATATCTAATAACTAACATTAAAATGAACATGATTGATTTAATATTATGCACGTAGCCCTTTGTCAATATATACCTGTATACCTTTAATCACACGATAATCATAATAATATAATTCTAGAAAATCCATTAATTTTACACTAATTGAGTTAGGTTAAATAACTATAGTGTCCAATGCAATATTGAACGGTACCATATCTAATCCTAAAAGTACGTTATTAATATTAAGTATATCACTTTTCATCCGTTTATAACAAAATAATGATCTGAATATTCAGACACGTGATAAAATTGGCTTACGATAAACAAATTTATTTGTAAACTGCAAAACTTATATTGGATTAACAATTTTTATAGCTTAATGAAACGAAATATCAACAAAATAATAAATTTTCTTAAAGAAAATTAAATTACATAACAAATAATTTAACAAACAAGTAAAACTGATTTATATATTATCATTGCACTAGAGAAATGTAATATTGCGCCATACATTAAATTTGAGCATTATCCCAATAAGCATGCACTGGAAAATCCCAACCCTTAAAAAATTGAAAAAAAAACATTTATCCCATCTCCCGCGTTGTACAACATCCCGCATTTTCATCTGACGTCACTTGCGCACGTCGAGCTGTATATATACTTGCATCGCGAACGAGCGAACCTAAGCAATCGTCCAGCTTGCATGGCAGAAAAACGTTAACGCGTATATGCGCGCGCGCGCCACATGACAGCTCGGCCGCTTTTGAGCCGTGGCATGACGCGCTGCGACACTAATCCAATGCTGCGGCTGCATTTTCCAGTGTGCGTCATTGCGCGATGGAGTTGCTGCTGTCCCGCGTGTACATCATGTATAGCTGCCACTACCCCATACGCGTGTATATAAACTGGATTTTGGAACGGGCTTTTAGGGAGTTGTATATAAGCCTATATATAGAGAGAGAAGCGGTGAAAGCGTGGTTTTGAATTTTTAAAGGGCTCGTCGACGCGTTGGTTTTGACGATCGTGGTTGTATATAGAAGCTTCGATTTGGTTGCAGGAAGGGATGCAAAAATATTTGCATTGGTACAGCGTATATATATAGGGTAAGAAGGATATATACGTACGCTTTTACACGTATTTACATTGGGATGTTTGCTTTGAGAATAAAACAAACTTTGTGGTTTTACGTTAACGAATTAATACTCTTGTTCGTGTTATTTTCCATTATTTACTTATTGTTAGTTTCGTAAAAAAAAATTTTAACCGCAACTTTCATATGTAACAAATACTTTTAACCGTTTTATAATATAAATATGATATAATAATATTTAAACTATACTTTTTTATATTTCACGTAATTATAAAGAAAAGATTTAATAATGTTGTTCTTTTTCCTCCGTAACATGAACATACGCTACTATAGATCCTGACTAAGATTTAGACCATGTTAAGGTCGTTGATCTATAAGTCTTCTAATAATAGATTTATCATGAAAGCCCGATCGTTTTGAACTCATGTGTCTATATCAATAAAACTTATTACAAAAGATAAATTTATTTTATAGATTTAGATAGAAGACTTTTATATGGATATCAATCATTTCAAACAAAAGTACAAAGTAATATAACAAATGTTAAATAATTTTTCAGCTTAAAAAAAGAATTTTTATGATTCTTTTTCTATTAATATATACGTTTTGTACCACAATATGCAATAATTGCAAAGTATTCAGTTGCTATAAACTGAAATGAATTGTAAAAATATATTTAATATTTCATAACATTGCGTCAGCTTGGCAGTAACGTGCATCTACGTACTAAAAACATAATAAGAGAAAATCGTAAATACTGCGTACAACTATAAGTACTCGCGCGCTCGAATATTCCACATACGACATAATATTTCCAACTGTTCGACACAGCTTTTCTATTAAACTGTATATATTTATACAAGCATGCAGCTTACCGTTCGCGTGTCTGCGACCATGAGTGTGCGTGTATATATATATACAGACACATTTATACGGAATACCAGCATTTCCGCATCATTTCTAATCCGCATCATTCACCGCACTCTCACCATCCCACGCTACGTGAGAGAGAACTGCCCCGCTCCCCCCACCTCTCAGCCGGAAAACCTCTCTGTCATTGCACGCAGTTTTTCCCTTCGTTTTCTCTCTCACCCTTGCTTACTCTCTCTCTCTCTCTCTCTCTCTCTCTCTCTCGCGCGCGCGCGTGCGATCGATGAACGAGAAAGAGTGTGGAAGCGAGTTGATGCCGCGCCTTCGTTTACGCGCAACGTGTACCGCCCCGAGGCGGCCGTCCTGCGAGCTTTTTCATAATAGTTGCCGGCTGTGTATAGCTCTGGGAGTGAGCTTTTCTCTCTCTCTCTTTCCTACCACTGCGGCGCACGAGAATTCCGTGAAACGAGTCGTTCGTTGCCGGGGATATCGGCTTTTTTTATTCCGCTATTCGCGTTTTTTTCCTTTTTTTTCTTTCTTTGGCGGTCTCTTCGTTTTTTCCACAAGTTGAAAGATGTTTCAATTATGTGCATACGAGAGAGGGAGAGAGTCAGCGTGTATCGTCATGTATCTATATATGGATGTATAAAGTATAAGCAGAGGTATATGCGATATATACATGATGTGTATGAAAGAACGGAGGATTGGAGATGGATCGTGGAAAGTTTTCGGTGGAAAAAGTACTGGAGATATATATCGGAATTTGTTTGCGACTCATCAACGGTTTTGGGTGGAAAGATTTATTCTCGTACCAATTAGAAGGCCAAAAATTTTCTTTGTTTTTTTTTTTACTTTTTCCAAACGGCTGCAATTGATGTATGTGAACGAGGATTGCGAAAAAATTTGCATACACGTAGTGTAGAGGTTTCATTTTATGCAAGACAACATTTGGATTATGTGAACGACGAAATTATCATTCCGTATATACTATATGTTTTATATGCATTTCAGAAAATTTATTCCTTTGCGTTATGGTTGAATTTTAGTCAAGTTCTTTTTCTAACACTGACAAATTTTAAATTTTGTTGTAAGTTTTATTGTAGTCTGTTTGAACACTGAGGTACAATAAAAAGTTCTAGAAGTAATGAAAACTTTAACGCATAATAATATTAATAAACAACGAATTCCAAAAACTATCAATTCAAGTATATTATACCTATTAATTTTTCCATTCGTCTGATTTACAATCCTTCTACTTTAACAATCAACCTTCAACTTTATGTAACCTTATTAATCCTCTGGTTATATATTTCCTATACACGTTGAATCAATCTAATGGAACAACGAAATAACAATATTACGCGTAAATTTCTTATTCATACTATCGTATAACGATTACACTTACCTTTTAGCATAAACCACTTCCTGTGCGCGTTATGTTATTAAACAGCCTCTACATTATTAACGCTCGTGAACCAGTCATTTCGATACAATACACTCCTCATCAATACCCATCGCACGACGTACAATAATACTACATATACAGCTACCCTCGCACGATGCCTATCAATCTATAATATATTACGGCAAAGCGCGAATCGAGAGCGATTAAATTTACGAGCTGTAATCAAGCGCGCCGTTTCTGCCTTCACTATAATACTTTGGCAATATCCCCTGGACTCCGTAGAGACTATTGACTATATTATCCGCATACATATATTATATATGCGCACACGAAACATCGTATGCTTCTTAATTGTTTTTTAATTACTCCCGCGGAATTAAGTACGAAATGCCGCAGTGTACACGTGTATATTTTATACAAGTGAACATTACCGCGTCATTACACATATATATACATCAGCGAGGCACGGGGGATTTAGCGAGCTCTGATATCTCGCGTTGATTCGCGTTATATATATAGCGTTAGCCTTTTGCGCTCTCGCGTATACGTCTACGTACGTATAGACGTAAGTAAGTGGCGAGCGTATATACACGGCTTCCAGGAGACTTGAAATCGATACGCACGCTTCTGCTCCCTATATATACTGCATCAGCAGGGGCTCATTTGACTCGTCGGTGCACGTGTACGCGCATATACATATATACATATTATTATATATATATATATCTATACACATATGTACAGCTTGTCCTTGAGCCAAATCACCGGCGAGTTTTGACATACGCTGATTAAATTCGGGGGGGGGGGGGGGGGGGG
>JAWWEQ010000055.1:15535121-15632962 GCA_035583055.1 Torymus tubicola | reverse complement strand
CCCCCCCCCCCCCCCCCCCCCCCCCCCCCCCCCCCCCCCCCCCCCCCCCCCCCCCCCCCCCCCCCCCCCCCCACAAGACCGAGAGCCCGGCGGTTAATTGTTATACGCGAAGATTCAGCACAAGGTGTGTATCTGTGTGTATATATATATGATAGGTATATAAAGGGATCACCACCGCATGTATATAGCAGCTGTGTTTTGTCCACTGATTGCCCCGCGGGTGGCGTAGCCGAACGAACGACGCGCGCGCGCAAGCTTGATTGTCGATCCTTAACGTCGCGCGTTTGTGTTTGATATCGCGCAAAGGCGAGACGGCGGCCATCGGCTTTACGAGTCCACGGGGAGCTAATTTGGAGCTTGGACTAATTAACGTTGAGATTGCTGTGGATCTGTATAACGAGCTGCTATAGAGGGTCAATCTTTTGATTTTTATATAAAACGACTGCACAATTGTCGACGTTTCTTTGTGCGCTTTGTCTCTTTATTTTTCAAATTTCGAATAATAATTCCCGCTTTAAAGTGGCCCGAAAAATCTCCATAAAAGCGGACTCGACTAACGAGGTGTCGTATATCTCAAAGAGCTTTAATCCAAGTTTAATTGCGCCGACACCTCATCCCGCATAAATCATATACCTCGGCATAAAGTGTCACTAAAATCACGACGTTTTATACCGTGTTCCGGGCTTGTAGAAAAATTTCAGCGTTCGCGCGAGAAGCTAAAAGTTTTTAAGTTACTCTTTCCCGCGTTGCTACTGCAGAAGCTATGGACCCGCGCGTATAAATTGAATATTAGGTCAGCTGAAAAATCGCTGGCCTTATTCCCACGGTACTTTTTCGCAATTCTTCAGTCTCGCTTCTGACGTTATTGTTAGAATCATTGAGAACTGTAAACCAAGAGGCTTAAGTTTTTTCGATATAGTCCGATAGTTTTATATATATAGACGTAAGGCGTTTGTCGAAAATTTAATTTTCCATTGGGAATCTTTCTACGCGAACGGGAGGAGGTATTATATGAGGCGGCGCACGGGCGTGAGAGCTTAAATCAAAGTTTATATATCCGATCGAACTTTATCTACGCGCGATCTGACTCTAAACTCTTTCAATTTATAGATACTTTTATTGACTTTGTTTCCTTTGTTCGCCGAGTTAAATATATTTTCTATATATATATAGCGAAACCGAGTGGTTTTTATGATGACGCCGTGTGTTTTATATGGTGTATAGAGAAATGAGAAGGAATTTCTCCGACAGCTGGTTAACGGTTCTCGTAGTAGTAAAGTATACTGCAACTCTATATGATACGATTTAATTCCTTCATAAATTCGTTGTCCTTGTGATATTTTTATATTTTTATTAATGATTAGCAATTAAAGGTTTTTAAGTTGGAGTTAAGGTAAAAGAATCAATATATTGCAATAATTAATAATGTAAGGGTTATAATTAAGTTGACGTACGTGATATAAAAGGTTACATAATATAATCATATATTAAAAAAGAAAACAATTAATGACCGCTTCATTGTGAATTGATCTAAAAATTTATACAAAACATAGACATGATATAAGTGCACACTCGTTTATGACGACTATAGTGCAAAAAGATAAAAATTTCTCTGCAATTTTAAAATATCCTTATCTATATTATTTCCTCTCTGCCACGCTCCAAGCGGTACACTCGATTTGAACTTTACCCCTCGACATAATAGCGCAGACAATTTTTCATCTCTGGCATTCGACCGCCCACTTTCTAAACTTCCCGGCAATCTAACAATAAACACTCCAACTCCTTCGTGGAAAAATAACGTTTATCATCGAGTCGCCGCCGCCACAGCGACGCGCATCCATCCATCGACCTCTGCGCGCACTCTTCCAGTCCAGCGAGCTCCATAACACCATCGCATCGTTCTCACGCGTATATGAATTTGAACCACGATAATAATTCATTCGGTTTGAAAAATGTTCGCGGGGACTTTGTCGTGTCTTCTCGAAAAATTCCTCCCTGTAAACGAGTGGTGTATATATAGGTGATCGACCCGACTAGACACATCGATGAACACGACGTGACAGTGCAGTATTGATGTATATATGTATATAGACGCGCGCATTGTCGCGGAAGAGAAGAAGTCCGTAGTTGGCGCCGGGGACAACTCGCGCGTTTAATTTTTCTCTCCGATTCACGCGAGGAATGGAAGACGCAATGGGATTCTTTTTCTTTTTTCTTCTGAGTATTAGTACTCGATCCAGAATTGCGAAAAGTTATTAAAATAATGCATTTATTGGGGTTATTTTATTTCATAAATAACTATTTTAACTATGATAATGAATTGTATTAATGTCAAATTCGTGTTATTTTAGTTTCAAAGCTTGTTTTGTCTATTTTCAAAAACCATTTATCTAGACGTCTGTTTGAATACGCAATGTTAAAACTTAATAATCAATATGATAAATTAAAATTTAAAATGTATAATTAACTAAAAACAAATTATAGCAAAACTGTAATAATTCATGACGTGACTTTTGCAGCAATAACATAAGGAGTGGAAATTACAAGTAAAATGCCCTCTACGCAGCTGGCTTCTGAAAAGAAAAAAAAACTGCATACCCTTGAGAAAAAAAGCTACAATGAAAAATTTTTTCCGCGACTCCGCATATGCAACGTAAATGTTATGTGAATAAGCTGACCAAAAGAAAACTCGGCAAACGCGCGTACGAGGTTGGGCGAAATTTTTAATTTTTCTGCGTATTATGCTCTGTTTGTTTGATTAACTTTAATAATTCGCAATTAAAACTCATAAAAGGGGTACCAAAAGAACCTTATATGAAATTTTAATTTAAGAAATCTCTTTCTCTCTGCAAACTCACGGATGCGACGTAAACAAACAAGATGACAAGGTATACGACCGTGTGGAAAGAAAAATTCATTTCCTAGATGAGAATTACTCTGCTAAAATATTTTTTCAGCACAGAAAGTACAGCGAGTCTACGTGAATGATATATATGTGTATGTGTGTGCACACACATACTACACCGATAGATTTTTCATTTTTATACAGCTATGCGTCTACAATCTCCACCCACGCTTATACAAACGTGCTTTTAGACGTACGGAGAGAGCGACGAAAGACGAAGTGAAAAAGTCACGGGGGTTGGAATATACACGGGGTTCTTTCATAACGTCGTAAAAGCCAACGGCTCAAGAAGCGCGTCACACCGTCGTCGTCGTCGTCTTTATTCTTCGTCTTTGCGCGCACGCGAGATAAGACTATAGAGGCCTCGAAGTTGTTATTGCCGAAGTCAGACTCTACGGGCAACTCTCGAAGTTCATGCAGCGAGAAATTGTTTATTCGCTACTGAGGTTTCAAGTTAAAGAGAACGCGACGAGTTTTTATTTCAGTAAGGCGAAGAAATCTCTTTACTCTCGACGGCTTGAAGAGATTCTTCAAGAGTTTGAGATTATTTGTTTTATTACTTATGGGATCTTTTTCCTCTTCGAGCTCAGCTTTCGAGTTCAATTGTGCAAGCGAAATAATTAAAACATTAGTTTTATCAGGTCAAATAGTAATGCTTAATGCGCGTAAGTGCTTAAAATTTTGTTTTACGTATGTACTCTCTAAAGTTGAATTAGTGAAAAATCGACTATACATTATAGTGATTATTGCTCCACCGTAGAATTACTGGATATTCACTATTTTACTATTTAAAATAATGAATATCCACTAATTCTACGGTGGAGCAATTCTCACTAATATATAGTGGATTTTTCACTAATTCAACTTTAGAGAGTATGTATAGTATAAAATATAAAGTACTTAATAGTACTTGTAATACCCTGGTAAAAATTTAAATATAACTGGCTAGTTTTCGGCGATTATCTGTCTAGAAACTCATCTTTAATTTTTCATGCTAACGTCATAGTAAATTATTCGTCTCTTCAGCAAACGTATATATACACAATCGAATAATAATACCTATATACGTACTTTTGCAAGTGATTGATTGAAATTTAATTTTGAAATAATCTTTCTTCTTGATAAATAATTACTTTCGTTATCATTTCAAATATTGTTATAATTATGCATTTCCTTAAAACAAATCGATTTCAATCCGGATTTATATAAAAATACTTTCCGTAAATAATACGTATCGCAGATGCGAACTGCTGGAAGATATAAACCGTATATACGCAACATATTATAAACGTAAATAAAATACAATTATTAAAACACAAGTATGAATATTCATAGCAGTTGAAGCAAACGAAATCAATGTCTCTTTTTGCCCTGGAATAAATGTATATAATAGAAACAAAGGCTTCCAAAGAATTTTGCCTAACGAACGTGCAATTACTCCTAATAAATAGCCTCTTCGCTCCTCCACTGTTTTGTAGCTTCTTTTTTTCCGCACACTTTTACAATTTCAATGTCTTTCACCGCGCAACGCTGCGGCCGCCGGACAAAAAAGCCCTTTTCTCTCTTCACCCTGGGCAAAACAATCGGCGAAACCGAAAACAAGTCTCTCGCGCACCGTTCCGTACGTGCATCACTGTATATATATATACATATATGCACATGTGCGCCTAATGGGGAGAAAAAAGGCGCGCGTAGAACGGAAGAGTAAGAGAGAGAGAGAGAGAACAAGCGAGAGGAGATCATCGTGCACACGAGACGCTCATTAGCGTTGTTATGTGACGCGCTCTCGCGCCCGAATGGACATGTATGTGTACTTGTGTATGTAAACACACATACACACACGTGTAACATCGAGCGAAAGGTATTTTTACAGCAGTGTACGCTGTGTAGGTATATAGTTCGAGCGACGAGTGCGAGACGAGACAGAAAGAGGAGCACGGATTTGAAAGGGAGTGAGTTGCGCTGCGCATTGTGGGAAAAATCGTGTTTGTGTAACGGCCGTAATACGGTCGCGTGCATCATGTCTCTACGTATATATAATACATTATATATCTACGTTTTCCCGCGATTTTCTTGCTTTTTTTACACGGGTGAGTGTCCGGGTCGTCTTTTTCACAGTGGTATATATAAACAGCGATATGTTTTTCCTGCTTTTGAAAAATGCGCAAAAAAAGTAATATAAGATGGTCTCCGACGACTGGAGGTTGAAAAGCTTTTATGAAAATGTACTTTTTTCAGGTGAACATTAATGATGGAATTACAACGTTGTAAAAATAAAGGATGTTATATTTTCGGTGAACTCGAAACCCGCGGGTCGAATAATAATAAAGAACTGGTATTATGAGAGGAACCTTTTTAATATTGTTTATGGGCTATTTCACTATTTATTTCCCTTTTACGTTGACGAACAAATTTTTTTTTTGAGGGCACACTTATCAGACAAACTGTTTCTTGTTCTTTCAACTATTCCGAATGTGAAAAATGATAAGAACAAGCTCGATTCAAGGGATTATTCTTTTGGTGACAGTTTTAAGTTAACTTAGAATTGAAAAAAATGATAGAAATTTGACGTTTTTTTCTGAATAACGGAGCTCAACAAAGGAATTTAATTTTTAGAACAAAGTTTTTCTTCTTCTTTAAGCCTTTATAAATGCAAAAGAAAATATTTTCGAGACCGATGCGATGGTATATATTTTTTGGTACTATTTTTAAATCTCAAATATGCTCTATTCCGTTAAACAATGATGTCTCTTCTATTGAGTATTACATTGTAAATATTTATGATACGAAAACGACCAAAATAGATTATAGTAAAAGCTAAAATTTAAGCTGAGATTCGTTAAAAAATATTAATTCTCCAAGAAGTTACAAGCAATCAAAGATACCGTAAGAAAATGGTTAAAAATTTGTCTTCATTTTCAGCGGATTTGTCTTCATTTTAAATGGATCGTTCGATCGAATTTTTAACCATTTTCTTACGGTATCCATGATTGCTTGTAACTTCTTGGAGAATTAATATTTTTTAACGAATCTCAGCTTAAATTTTAGCTTTTACTGTCTACTTTTATAATCTACTTTGGTCGTTTTCGTATCATAAATATTTGCAACGTGACACTCAATAGAAGAAACACATTTTTTAACGGAATAGAGCATATTTGAGATTTAAAAGTAGCACCAAAAAATATACCATCGAATCGGTCTCGGAAATATTTTTTTTACATTCGTAAAGGCTTAAAGAAGATAAAAAACTGTCTATAGATGTGCCTTTAAAATTAAATTCATTTTTCATGCTTCGTTATTCAGAAAAAAACGTGAAATTTCCATCAATTCTTTCAATTCTAAGTTGACTTAAAACTGTCACCAAAAAAATAATCCCTTAAATCGAGCTTGTTCTTATCATTTTTCACATTCGGAATAGTTCAAAGAACAAAAAAAAGTTTGTCTGATAAGTGTGCCCTAAAAAAAAATTTTAATTTTTTCGTGAACGTAAAAGGGAGATAAATAGTGGAATAGCTCATATATATATTTGTTGGATTTTTTCTTACATAAGCTACTGCAATTGGCTGTGAAAATTGTTATTCAAATAATCTTTAATATAAAAAAATTGATATAAGAGCATATTCAAAATAAATGCATTGTTGTGATAAATAAAAGGGTAACTCGCGCATGTATTTGATATAGTATAATGCAGTGCGGGTTTATCGCATGAAAATAGTGAAAAAAGAGCCTCTGAACAAACAATAACATTTTTGCTAAAAGCGTATATAACCTGCCTCTCGAGAAGAGTGGCACTTATCGCGTACAAATACTTTCGCACCTCGCGCGCGTGCAGAGCTTGTAAAAACAAACGAGCCTTTCTCGCGTTATCTATTCGAACTCGCCGCCGCCGCTCCCACTCAGGCGCGACACTTCCTTTTTTTTCTTTTTTTTTTCATCGATCACGGCCATAAAAGAGCGCCACACGTATGTTCTCACCACCTATAGATGCAAGTATTTCCGCGAACCATATACATTTATTCACTCCTGATGCACACACTTTGCAAACAGCATAACTCTTAATCTCATTGAGAAATAACAAATCCTCTTGTTTTCGCATTCACGCGCTGACGACTCCGTGGCTGGCTATAACGTCGCAGCAGGGGTTGGTTTGTGAAATCTCTTGTGTACTTGGCATATAGGTTGCGCGCGTGCGATATAACGGGACTGGAAAAAAGACTAGTAACATCTGGATACGTTACACGTGCAAGTATAAATCCCGGGCGCGGTTCTCAATTTATGGTTTATAAAAAGCATGTAGATTAATGTATCTTTGAAACCATTACTGTTGAGTGGAAAATAATTCAGATGTTGTGTTTTTTAGAATAAAAATTTTAACAAATTTAATTTGTATTTTTTTATATAATATAAAATTTTATAGAATATTAAATGATTAGAAAATTATTCTTGTAGTATTAAAAATCTTTATGTTTGTAGTTATTTTTTTATCTTAATTGTAGAAACATCAGAATTAATACTTTTTTTTTAATGTTATTTAACGTCATCTGCTCCCTTGAGGTGCTAATCGACGACAGAGGTCTGTGGTGTGTTGATAAACATAGCGCATATGTTTCACAGTGGTGTTTGTATCAATCGGTGAAGATCTGGGACTCAAACCCGGCTTGACGAGTAATTTCATCCCAGTCTTACCGATCGAACCACTGTTACAGACCTCTACCTTATAGGTTGGATATAAGGTACTCATGCGCTCAGCGCAATCATTATACTTAGGTAATCCGATCCACCGATCAGGTGCATACGGGATCTTCAGTCACCAACCCCAGGCACCAGGTTCGCTCTTGACCACCGAAAAAATTCAGAAAAGATTTTTGAGAAAATGCCTCCAAAAAATTTGCGGTGACGGGGAATCGAACCTGAGCCCTAAAAGCGGTGTGTTTGTTTTGGGAAGCAAGCTCCTTGCCGCCTGAGCCAAACACCGCTCTAATTTATACTTTTAAAGCCTCATTTAACCATATTGCGTCAGATTGAATATTTCAACCAATTACATTAAGTTGTTAAAATTTCGAATTGGATCGTCATTGCTCTGAAATCTATATAACTTCGATCCTATAGTTTATCGCACCTGTACACTTACAATTAATATATAAATAGTTATCCCATACTTCATGTTATCTTATGTCTATATACACTTTATATATGATAACATTTTTCGTTATCGCAGTGAACGCGTCGAAATATAATCGATGAAAATGCTTTAAAATTATAATTCTCATGTGTTGCAGGACGACAGCTGGAAGCTGTACCGGCGCAAGTACTACCAGGAGGGTTGGCTGGCGACGGGCAACGCGCGCGGCCTCGTCGGCGTGACCTTCACGACGTCGCAGTGCCGGACGCGGGCGCCCGAGCTGCCACCGCGTGTCAACTACAATCTACGCGGTCACAGGAGCGAGGTGAGTTGTTATTACATAGTTATAATCTTAGTGGTAGTGTGCAGTCGTTGGGATGAGGCGTATACATATTCCTTAATCGAAAAGGTCTTTATATATAGAAATTTGATTAAGGTAGCAGTTTTTCACTAATTTTTGTCGCGTTTTTGTGGGAGTGTATAATATTTATCGTGTAAACGAGTTTTAACAACCAACAATATAAATATAACTTGTTACTGTTACGTTGTTTTAATTGGAAACATCATTATAATAACTGAATATTGTAAAAACAAGAATATTAAACTTCGTTAATTTACTTATTTACCTTTACAAGTATATTACATGAAAGTCAACAGATTTACATTATTACTGAAAATACAAGTTTCATTCTGCAACTCGTAAGAATACGAAAGTATGACGCAATATCCGCGTAATACTTGTTTACAACAGAAAACTGCTGGTGCTTCACCTTATGTGTACGTTGATCGTGATAATAGATGTAATAACGCGTTTCCGTTAGTCAAATTTATAGGAAAATTAATTTTATGGCCGAAAAAAATATAAATCCCACTTTTTTATGCCGTCTTGACAAATATTGCGTTGTTTTTTTTTCTCTTCCACTTCCTCCTCGCGAGTGTACTTAAGAGACTGAGGCTATATAGTCCGTTGACCAAGAGCGTGACGACGTAACTTTTACGAAAGAGCTCAAGTTGTACGTAGTCGCACAGGTGAACCTGCAACAAATCATACAGTCGCGTGATAAGGAAGTATATGGTTTTTAGCACACGAATAACGGACGCCTTGATTGTTTTCTCGAAAAAAAGAGGACGCGATTTTTACAGCCACGGCAAATTACACTTGACAAAAATCGATCGGATTTTTTACTCAAACGAAGTTGTAATATGTTTTCGACCGGATATCAATGCAAAATCCTCTTCTATACATTTTAATTATACTTCATACACTAAAAAAATATTACAATTGTAAAACTTATTCATTTAAATATAAAATAAAGTTGTTTATAACAATAAGTTTGAAACTTCAGTTGAAAAATTTACGAATCGTAAATTCATCCAACCGCTAAAATTTGAAATTTCTTAAGCCGTCACTCGAATAGCTCGGGGCTTTTTTAAGCACAGGGCGCATATATACACATATACGCATATATCGTGTATTCATATATCGCGCGCTTATACTTTCCTGAGTGAAGTGGAGCGTCTTGTTTGGCCCGCAGATGTGCCTTTAGCTATGCAACCACTCGCGCGCTGCTTTTATGTACGCTCTAACGTGTATATATGTGCGCATGCGTGCGCGTATATAATATGATGAGAATGGATTCTGTAAGCGCGAAGGGATATATATGTATACATGCCAGTTTCCAGAAAACGTCGTCTCGTCTTTAATACAAGGACTCGAACCTCATATATATGTATATACGATTCAGCGTCGCTATAGCGTATAGAGGCGTCTCGAGAAACGACTATTAATAGAACACCTGCGGTCCCAAATGTGTGAGGGTAATATAATTAAATGAAGAGAACGAGTGACTGAGAATCCTAAAGGAGATTACTTGGTAATTTAATTATCGTGCATAGAATATTAAGAGTAATGAGAATTCTTATTAGATAACTAAAATTTTTAACTTATAGTGCAAGAAAAAAGCGATCCCCTCATGTATATTAATGAGATTTATGTGCTCCCTGTTGAATAATTCTTCATTTAATAATTGTCTTTGACAATAGAAACATTCATGTATACATATATGAAATTTATCTGAAATATACCTAATATCTTCAAACGAAAAAATATATGGAATATAGAAGAATTAAAATTATTTTTGTTTAAAAATGACTTTAATTCATTTTTATTATGAATATGTTGATTAATTTGCATTGTCCATCGTGTACTTAGACAAAATTCACTGTATGATTACAATTAAACTTTAAATGTACGCCTGACTGAAAATGAATGCTACTACTTATTTCACGAATCTGTGAGTATCCAGTAAAACGATTTATGTCGATTAAGTTTTTGAAAAATTACATTTTTAAAGTTTACATGAAAATACAAGATAGATAAATGTAAGTTCCATTTCAAATTTATGCTCATTTGTGATTGTATTGAATACCTTCTGAGCGATTATATCAAATGAAAAATAAGTTGGTGATTTTTTAAAAAATACTGTAATGTTTAGATTCAAATTGTTTTCAAAGAAATATTGACTGAAATGATTCTCATAGTATTAAAATAAGAAATTTAATACGCGCTATACGTAGTAAAAGCTCGTTAAGCTAGTGATTGTAAGTCCTGATAGCAAAAGACTTTTTTTACCTCTTACAAAGTTGTTTAACGCCAGGCTAAAGAGAAAATTCTCGAATATTCTTTCGGATCATGTTGGTTTCACAACAAGGTGTCGAACCAACTTGTGAATTAAGAATAATGTTTCTGTTTGGGAAAACTGAAGATTTATGAATCGTTATCCTTAGCAGATCCGTCGAAGGTCATGTTATTAACGGCTTTTTTTTCTTCATCACTTGTAGTAATTTTAAGTTTCTGATCTTTTGATAATGTAATTGACGAAAAAAGCTTTTTTACAATAATGAATATATGCATTGAAATGGAAAAAGGTTTTCTTCTTCTTTTTTTTTAATTTTTACGATATTATGTAAAATGTTATCAAACCATCTACATCAAAGACATTCTTTCAGTAAACCCAACTTGTCTTTAATAAAATAGCTAAACCTTTTGAATAAATGTGCAATATTAAATCCTGCTCATCGTATATTTTTTCAAGCATTATTATTTAATTCCTTAATATGTATTTTCATAGTTAATATATATTTCTAACAGTAAAGATTTCTTCTCTCAGTAAAGAAATGAAAAAAGAATCGTAAAAATTAACGTTTAGATTCGCCAAAATCAATATAAAAAAAATCGAAATCTCATTCTATCTCCAATAATATAATTAAATAAATTACTTTGAAAGTTTTTTATTAGTATTTAAGTAAATTTATGATAAAGTTCTCATCAAATTTTTATATATTCCCGATAATCAGAACGATTTTATGGATTCTTTTATAACTTTATTTTAGATCACACATCTGGCAACATCCTTAAAAATTTAATAAACTTAATTAGATATTTTATTTTTCAACCAAACTCCATAGTAGCATAGCTCTCATCAAGACACATTTCTAAACAAGGTTTATCTTGAATCTTTACTGAAAACGACCTACACCATCAAATCAATAAACCATCCAGCCATCCACACTCACGGAGTTCGACACAACTTTGAGCGATCCCGGCATTTCTTCCGACGCGCCGTGAACCCATCTCATTTCTCCTTCAAAGCATTCGACTCAGCCCCTTTCCCTCCGTAAAACACTCGCGGTGAGCATCGAAGTGCCTAATAGCCCAACCTCGCATTATCATCCGAAAAAACGACTTCTAAGAGTTCGCGTATTCGTATTGTATATGTATATACCCACATGTACATATAGTTTTATGGCAGAGAGAGGAAGAGCGAGAAAGAGAGAGGGATTACCACTCGACGAGCCGGCGAAACTTTTAGCACGCCGTGACATATATCCGGCGCGAGCGGGCGTGTGTATATATGCACTCGCATAGCTCTTCCAGAGGGAGGAGGGCGTTTGGCTCGGCTATGTATATAGGTATACAGCATCGCCCATGGCCATTGTGTCGCGACGCCGACGCGACTGATATATACGGCTCCGCTGCGTTGCTGCTGCCGCCACTGCCGCCGCACGTATCTATATACATACTATAGACCCATAGTGCGAATGCGTGCATACGAATGCGCGGAGAGAGGACAGTTGTAGAATTTTCGGAGGGATCTCGAAAGGGGTGGAGCCGTCGAGCGTGCGTGAGTTAGAATGCGCATATATAGTAGAATGTAGAGGTATATATTGAGGTGGATGAAATTTCGGGGATGAATTAGGGTTCTGGAAAATGTTTGTAAGGGAGAATGGAAGATTCGGATGAAAAGGTTTTCGAAGAATATGGACGCGTTGTATATGCAAATTTAATTAAAGATGGTAGACTGAATTATATTCGTGTGGAATTTTTCGGATTGGAATTGGCTATAGCTTTATATACCTGGTTTTATATATACCGATAACGTAGATGAACAATGTGCGGGCATGTATAAAGGTCTCATTAGAGCTTGGTAATTTTTCCATCCGAGTTAATTGAAAAACAAAAATGCGTGAAATACGATAAAACTCCATTGTGAAGTGTAGCATTTAAAAAGAGGACTCTTACTTGTTGAAAAAAATGTAACTAAGCCAAAAAAAAAATTGTGCTTAACGAATGGAGGCAGATGATTATACATATAAAAAGCGAATAAGACTGAAGAGAAAAGAAATAAGTTGCAGTTATTCACTGTGAAATTCAAAAGTTTTCGAGCGTATTAAAACTTGCCTTCGAAGCGCAACCGCACACCTTGGTGGTATTCAAACAATTTATACTATATTAAAATTAAATCGAGAAAGTAACGTAAAATATCTTTGATAATTCTGTTAATTAATGTACAGTGACTGAATAAAGTAGAAAAAAATTTTGATTCGGCAAACAATATATATTTACGATAAAATTTTTGTTAAAATAATATCACTATATACTTCTACTATATAAACGGTATCAACCTCATTGTGCGCAACCTATAGTCCCTCAATACCCATCACATAAAAACCAATCCGTATAACCTCTTACTCTTATATAAAAAGACGAGAACTTCTTTATTCTTACCCCTTCGTTTCTTTGAAAACCTAATTTTACACTCAACCTCACTGCAAAACACGACGCGTCCCCTTAACTTATCTATATACTCGCGAGGTCTCGCGCACGCGGCCCAGTTTTATACTTACTCCAACCACGATATCACGGGGTGCGCACGACTGCGCCCTGGTCGCAGTGAGATAACACGGCTCTCTCCGCGCATTCACTATTATATGCAATTTTTCACGAGGCTGCCGCACCACTCGCGATAAGTGCGTATAATGTGCTAGCCCTGATCGCGCAGTGGGATTCCGCGATAGCAGCAGTGCGGAATAATAGCAGTCTGCTGGCAATTGTCGGTGATATGAAAAGCGCGGCAAAGAGAACGGCTTGTACTTGGTTTGTTAAGTTGACAGTATACTGTAATTGCTTAGGTGGATGTTTATAGTTTAACTGGTGATAAAGAGAAGAAGTACAGAGGGTATAAGGTTGTGTTCGTATAGGCATAATATTTTACTGAGTTTATATCAAAGAGCTATTTTCAAAAGAAATGTGGCAAAAGGAAAAATGTGGTAATTGAGGCAAAATTAATTTTAAAAAGCTATGCATAATAATAAATAATGAAAAGTAACGTTTTATGTTAAAATTAAACCTTCTTTGTCCTATGTTTCCTATATAAGACTATAAAATGTCTCTCTTGTATCTTGGAATAATATTCTAACCATAAACGATTTCATAAATATCTACATCAACGTTATCGTCTCTATTACACAAGATAAAAAGAATTTTAACGCAATGGTTTATTCAGGGTGAAATATAAGGATTCTTTAAAAGTTTGATATACGAAGTCTTTTTGTTGGTATATCATAAAATGGTAATATAGAGTTTATCAATCATAAGCGTGCATTAAACCTTACCAAAATGGCATTGAAAATTCTGTCGTCGTACCGCGTACCGACTATATAAGCTGCAAATATACTCTACCTCGAAAATTCATACATATTGAAATACGCGTGGTATAATGCAATGACGCGTGCGCAGTCTAAATGTTTGTCATTTCTATACACCTTTACGTGTCTCTGGAACCACGCTGACAGCAAGGTTCCATTAGAAACCTCAGCTCGTTTCACTGATACCTATATAGGTATAAATGTATATGTATTCAGAAATTCACCCGGGAAGCTTTGCGTGCGACCACCAAGTTTATAGAAGTGAAGTTGTGCTACGAAGTAATTAATTGGTCAGAAACAGCAATGGAAAAATCGGATATTAAGTGATACGTATTTTTCTATATGTATATTTATATTCTCTATAAGTATATATATATTTGAAAACTTTACTTAGATATCGCGAGAGAAATATCAAGATCATAGATCGACAGACAGTACAAACGCCCTTCGTCCCCATGATATATGTAAACGATGTACGTAAATTGTGCCACTCCTCTTCTATTCTCTCTCTCACTCTCTCTCTCCCTCTGCCCACCGTTTTCTCGTTTATCGAGATGTTCGTATCGCACAGCATTTTGCGTTGTATTTTACTTCTAAATTTATTTTGTCTATACTAATGTACACATGTCTCTCCTAGATATGTATGTTATCTTTTCTTTATACATAATCTCTTATCCGATATATTTCATTATTCATAATTTGTTTAGTGAAAAAAAATTTTGAATGCCAACCTAAAGAGAAAGAATATGAATGTTTTATTACATTAAAAATAATGTTGGCAAGCAAGTTCGAGAAATTTCCTTCCTTTATATCACATTCTGTGTGTATATATATGCATGTGACGGTGACTTTGCTATTTTCCCACTTTGTCTGAGCGTACGTGTGTGTCGAGCGAACACGAGCGAACGCCGTCAGTCAGTCTGTCAGTCCTGTCTAATCTGCCGTTGTAGCAGCAGCAGTAGCAGCGTATAGAGAATCAAGAATGATTTTAGAATGAAATTAAAATAGTTCAATAAAAATTGATATTAGTTGGATAATTTTGAATTGATGTATTTCATATAATAACGCATACAAAACGCTCGCGTATACCTTACTGTGCGCATAATTAAATTCACTCATCACCATGAGGGTGTTCATATAAAATAACCTTCTTATTCAGTTTTATATGATAACACAATGGATCATCCGTAATGCATGATATAAAATGCATTACACAATAAAAGTTGCATAAAAACATGTTTCATACAAGGACATATGTATTTTATGAGGTTGCGCACATTAGATGCAGATGCCGCATACGAGATGTACTATATAGGTATAACATACATTTGAATATTAAGTCGGTTAGTTTATACTTTTCTTGAATTCTTCAATCCATATACACAATGCTTGCGATTTTTCTTTAAAATGAGAAGAAAGCAGATATAAATATAGATTATGGTATGTATATAAAATTTTCATTGTACAAATAAATTCACTATAGAAAATAGTGTGAGCGTTACATTGAAATCCGATGCGCGGTATATAAAATTCGTCGATATTCGAATCCACCTCTCATTATAATTTTTCTGAATACTACCGTCGATCAATCGAACTTATTTGCTCGAATTATTCACTCTCACTTTGTCCCCATCCTCGCCCTTCTCACCCGATATCCGGCGACACAATTTTCAAATTCCCGGCCAACCGAGCCACCATTCCTCCACATATATATATTCTCTTCTGCAGGTCCTTTCCAACAATTTCTCTGACCCCTTTCGAAAACTCACCCCGCAGCTTCTCTTTCGTAGCCGCGCGTGGTTGCACAAAGCGAACGATATACATATTCTATATATACATAACATACTCGCGGTTGTGCGCGTGATATAAGCGCTTATTCACGCGCGCTCTTATATTATAAATTCCAAGCGTCTCGGTGGAAGCACCGAGTTATAGAAGGCAAGCTTTTGATCGCAATAGACGATGAAAACAGCTACGCTCTATATATATGCAGCAAATCTTGGCTGTTCAATATATAAGCTCTGAGCTCGGGGGGGAACCAATAAACGCGGAGATTAAGGAGGAGCGAAAAAGAGAGGGACAAACGAAACTGTATAATAGCGCGATCGAGTGTCAAAGGATGGCAGCTTCTTCTCTTCTTCTTCTTTCTACTCTCTGCTTCTTCGAGCTTTCAAGGCGCACGTGGGGAAAAATGAGATTTGCGCGCGTGCAATAAAGCAGCATAGACTCGCATCTATATATATAATCGTCGCGCGAGTCAATAACGCCGAGTTCGCAAATAGTCGGGAGCTACTGGCTTCACACGAGCGACCCGAGAGAAGACTTTCCGCGCATCGAGGGAGTCTCATTGATTCGCACTCACCTCTCGGATTCGCACGTGTGGCTGTCAGTCTTCACGGTTGCGAGGGAATTGCGCGCGTGCACATATATAGTGCAGACTGTTCGTTTCGACTGCCGAATAACTCGCGTGGTGATGCGGAGAGTTGTAGAGAGAAAGTGAGAGGGGGGGAATGAGGTTAGCGAGAATTTCGTAGAAGAACCGTCTGTCATAGTAGTTTGCCATCGAGTTGCGGGATTTTTCGTAAGAGTGTGAATCTTGTATTGTACCACAATGTTATAAATATGGTAAAATGGTCAAAGGTGAATGTCAAAATGAAATATTTCTATAACAGAATAGATTTAAATAAAAAGAAGTCGAAATTCACTGTTATTTATCACTTTAAAACACCTTGAATTCTAAACGTACTGTTTTCCGATACTCTCAGTAACAAACTTCAATTGTCACGCTGTCAGTGAAATTGCAAATATTCGCATCACCGACACCCCCTCAACTTCGGATTGTTATAAATTCAACACGCGCATAGAACACATACCCCGCGCGCACTCTATCAATGCGCACGTTCACAGAAGTGAGCGTTGACACGCACAGTAACACTCGACATTACACAGTCTTTGCGTACGACAAGCTCTCTCCTACTAACAGCAATATAGACCCATGCAATCGATATGTATACAGAGTACCACAAGTTTGCAAAAATCATGCACGCGAATTATAGCAACTGCATTCATATTACTCGACGATAATCGATTACCGCACATTGGAAGCCACATTAGCTTTTTACCGAGAGTTTCGCCCATTAGGAGTTCAGCCGCTGGCTTTCGTTGGGGGGGGGGGGGGTGGCTATGTACGCGCGCGCGTGGCTGACCGCGTGATTATAGTTGGGATCTTGTTTTACGCCACAGCTAATGCTGTTTGTTGCGAAGTAAACTATTCTCCGAGCGCTATACGACCAAGTGAGTGTATATGTGTGTCCGCGCGGTGCTGGCGCGTTCTCGCAGTGTATATATAGTATAATGGCATTGATGTATTGTTACTTTGGTGATAACAGCTAAGTATAGAGGTTTCGAAAGAAAACGAAGAAAGAAGAAAGAAACAGTGTTGCAAGTATGCTATGGTTGTATAAATACAAGTTGTTTTATATAGGAGTAGTAACAATTGGTATTTTTAGTAGAATTTGAGTAGAAACGTCCGGGTTTAGTAAGACGTGATGTTAAATTGAGTAAGCATTGAAATTTCTTGTTATGAGACGAATTGAATTGGAAATTATATTGATCGAAAAGTTATTTCTCGCTCGACTCTGGTTATAAGTTAGGAAAGTTTTTCTTCTTCCGCATACTTTCTCAACCATAAATCTGGCTTTTGGCGACGAATATTGTTGGAAGATGTGACAACAGATTTCTTTTCTTCTGACCTTTTACGCAATTTGAAAAATATAACTCAGTATAAGTTGAAAAAATAATTGTAAAAAATACAGTTGGAAGGTTAAAAGAACTTTCATAAAGAATATAACCATTTCTTACACGGGGTTTTCTGCATTTCTATATAAATGGCACGATAACGAAATGCGATTCACTTTAGGTAGCAAAGTGGCATTATTCTTCTATGTGTATGAGAAAAATGCTTCAATTTTGATGAAATTGCAGTTTAGCAGCCGTCCTTTGAAAAACTTTAAGTACATACATTCCGAGAAAATTGTACTTGACTGCGCATTGACCTGTTAGAATGTTTATGGAATTTAAGAATATATTTATAGTTAAAGCTTCTAAAACGTAAAAAGTATTATTATATTCGCAAACTGTATGTACAAAAAATTAGTTTCCTAACTTTTTAAACAAAAGGTTGCCAAAATTATATAAACAAATAACCGTATACTATACAAATCTACAACAAAGTAAGCAGATATACTTTTAGTTACCCGGTTGTTTTTCACATAAATCATTCGGCGTAACGGCGTAGTTATAAAGCACAGCTAATGCAGTTCCAAAAACCTTGGGTCATAGCTGCAACCTCGAGTTTAGCGTAAAATTAAATTCAAAGCGCGAACCTTTCCCCAACTCATTTCCGCGCGAATTACGCGGGGAATTTTATTTTCCCACCGTATATATACATATCCATTAAGTGTTAGCGGCCGGCGCAGAAGAGAACTTTATGGGAGGTCGGTATGAATCCTCGAGAGACGACTTTCATATATAAACAATGCGTGGCGCGTCTCGTATCTCACGGCCGCACACTAAAGTCCATAGAGCTTTAAATTAAAAAAAAAAAAAGAAAGAAAAGAACGAAAAAATCAGCAAGTCTCTTTTTTTTGCAGGTGATACTGGTGAAATGGAACGAGCCGTACCAGAAGCTGGCATCCTGCGACAGTACCGGGGTTATATTCGTCTGGATCAAGATAGATGGACGGTGGAGCATCGAGTTGATCAACGACCGCAGCACGCCAGTGACGCACTTTTCATGGTCGCACGATGGACGTATGGCCCTCATATGCTACAAGGTATGTACGAGGTCTGGAATATCTTGCTGCGGCAGCTGCGTGCTATGCTGAAAGGTTTTTTTGATGTTATTCGATAATGTTGAGAGAAATCGTATACCGAACTATGAATTTCATTACTTTGGGATTATTTTCATTTTAATTTTACATTACATAGTTTGTTCAACTTTATTTACTTGACCGATATTTGCTGTAAAAGTCAATGGAAATAAGTAAACTTTTGTTTAACATTTACTAATTCTTTTAATAATGAAATCTTTTTAATTAAAAACGCCATCTAAACATCTTTATCTATTTTATATTATATAATCCGTTTGTATACAATTAAAAAAACTAATACAATAAATTGAAAGTACAAACAACAATTAAGGAGACTCAAAATCGGCTTTTTCACTTTCACACTTTTACATTTGAGGGTCGTCAGTAGTAAACCTATAAAAAGTATTTCGAAACTTTGTGGATTTCGTATTGGAAAAGTTAAATTAACTTTCTTTAATGTTCGATGCCATCTGAGCTTTTTCAGTGTAACTACGTAAAATCATTATTTATATAGTTTATTATTAATAGTTTCTAAATATCAATACTAATTTAAATGTGATTCTTTAGAGAACTATCATAAAGTTGCCTTTCAAAAATTTACGAAGACTGAAATACGGTAATTGAGACATATATCTTGTAAGTTAATGTACGTACGAGACTGTTTCATTGAACGTTGATCTTATCTACTTATACATTGTCTGTGCTTTGACAGGCTAAAGTTCCGAACAACTTGATTTGCTTAAAATATACAATTTTATAGAATTAAATCTTAAATCATTAAAATTTAAATTACTTGTTAGTTATATCTTGAACTTAATAAAGTATAAATTTAGACTATAATTTTAGAAGAAAATGAATATGTAATAAAAAATGTTACTTATTCAAAGAAAAGTTACTATCTATAAAAAAAAATATAGAATAAAGATTGAAGACACGAAAGAGCGAGAAAGGAAAAATACATGAACTGCAATACTGTATTATGACATTTGCATGTATATTTATACCTCAACTATCGATTTCTTGGCATTCACTTATCAGTGCACTTACTGTATTTCTGAGTTTTCTCCCGCGTGTTACTATATTTTAAGCATAAAATATTTCAAATATATTTCAGATGAAAATAATATTTCGTGATTGTCGGATAATAATTATTTACATAACTATTACGTACAATAAAAGTATTTTTGACCCAAATGTAATAATATTGCATAATAACCATACGCGTTTCCATGTTTTGTATATATGTTTACTTTGCGAAACACTCTTCATTTACATTTATGAAAGTAGCTCGTAGCTCTCTCTCTCTCTCTTCATTTCTAAGAGTAGCTCATAAAATATTAATGCGCAACAAAAATATTTATTCGTCTAATTATCGCATTTATATTTATACATGCCATCTTGCGAGCAACACAAATTACTATGTCATTAAACTAATTGCCGGTCTACATTCAAAACGGCGTGTTTCCATGCATGGTTTGACCCTCAGAAGGCCATGAAGGGTTACTAAATTATTTTTCACTGTTACTTTTTAACTGACGTTTATGGAAAATAATTGTCTTCCACCTTTCAAGTTCTCTATTGAACGTAGCGCGTAAAACGTCGACTTACGTTGTTGAAAATGTGATTATAGAAACAATTTAATTTTATTATCTTAATTTTCATACATGTAACTTGTAGCTTTAAAATCACAAAAGAATGATTTATTTTTGCTACTTAATAATTGGAGATTCTTTGGAAAGAAGCGAAAAATTTAACTCCGAACTCACTTGCTTACTTTTTTTCCTTTCACACATACCAAGGAAATGTAAAAACAAACGAAACCGTCCACATATTGAAATTGTCCGTAGGATGGCTTCGTGCTGGTGGGAAGCGTGGCTGGCCAGCGTTACTGGTCGTCGATGTTGAACCACAAGGCGGTGATCACGTGTGGCATCTGGACGCCGGACGACCAGCAGGTCTATTTCGGCACGACGGCAGGCCAGCTGATCGTCATGGACGTGCACGGTGCTATGGTCTCTGAGGTTCAACTCAGTGAGTACACGGAATAATTTTCTATTACATTATTATTTTTTTTCTGGTTTGATCCTTGGTGACCGGGACAGAGCTGAAAAGAAAGTTCGAGAAGAAAAATGATGCCACGAGAGGCCGGTTGTCGTGGTTTCTTAAGAAGAAGACCCATATACGATTACGGCATAGTTTGGGAGATAATATGAAATTGGTTGCGGAAAAATCAATTTATGTAGAAAAATTTAAGTAAAAGTTTCTTGATAATCAATAAACTATAAATAGAAAGTTGTATCAAACCAAGTGTAGATATATGTTAACTGCAGACGTATACTAGTTTTTCAAAAAAATTTTCTTGTATTCAGTGAAACGTTTGATTTTCATTCAAGTTTATTTTCGTATTTAACACAAATGTTTAATGATAGTAACGTAAATTATTTTTGCTCATTACTCCAAACATCACAGATATCACCAACTTTCCAAAACTCTGTTTATTATAAACTAATTTTACATCCGAATAACTCGAACAATGCTAAGCTATTTCACGTGTTTCGCTTGACGCTCTCTTACAAATTATCTAGCATTTGTCTAACCCAGCGTGGCGGAAATCCAAACAACGGCAAAACAAACCCACAAGCGTCCTGATTGTTTCGCGCCGTTGAATAATATCAGCTTCACGCTACGCTGGAAGCTAAAATGAAAGTGCCTTTTCCATTGAATTCGCTCTCCCTCTCTCTCTCTCTCTCTCTCTTTCTCTCTTACTACGACGCGTGGAAATTTCAACGAATTTTTGTGTCCCAAGCTACACAAACGCGGTCAATTCTAAAGACTGGTTTTGAAGGGAAATGATTTTCTATTTTTAAAGTCTTAGAACTCGTGAGGTGAATTTCGCGTCAAGGGTTTTTTTCAATGTGCAACTGGGAAAGTATATTTGTATCAGCACGGGCACCGGACGAATGTTGATTCTGCAATGAACATTCAAAAGTTCTTTGTGTTTAACTTTAGAGACAACCTCATGAGAACAAGAGCATACCTAATTGTTATACGATTCTTAAAAAAATAAAAGAAAAATCCTGAACATTCCTTTTGGAGAAAAAAACATGTAATTTAATTTATTTAGTTTTGTATAATGCACACACGAGCATAATATACGACAAATGATATATTATTCGTGATGAAACAAGTCTATTTAAACGAATAATGAATTATTTTTTTTTAAATTAAAAAGCTATTTTTTATACTGGACAAATATTTCTTTTAAATTCAATTAGAAAGCTTTGTTGTTAGATGTCTAAAAACAAAATATGTATTGATGAATACTCGTTTGTTCTCAGTATAACTATCTATAATTTATTATAAATAGTAAAATAACTAATAATGTATTTCGTACATCAGAAGAAAAAATTCAATCAAGTTCAAAAAAAATATAATTTTTCTCATTAATTTTAAGAATATTTTCCATTTAAATTAACATTAACAATGGAAACGTACTCGTGAAATCCCACATTTCACAATATATGCTTTTGTTCGATTGAAAGCGCACCTGAGCCAATATTCAATTATATGATGATTAACATTTTCAAATTTCACGACATATCGGTTCACTTTTATGAATTTCGTTGAATTAATTGTCCTACATCGAATTTTCGCTAAAGCATTTTAAGCGCCGAGTGATGGACATATTAATTAATCATTACAATCATAAGATCCATTCGCATTACACTTTACAACTTACATTTCATCCTTATAATAAATCACTCTCCTCGAACCTACGTGATACTCAAGGCCAGCATCTAACGAACAGAAATCCTTTTACTCCTGTTATAGATGCGGGTGTGACATCGATGGCTTGGTCAGCGGAGAAGTTCAAGCTGTACGAAGACGAAGACGAGGACACGGAGGAGACGAACCGAGCAGACAACGACCGCGACGACGACGACGACGATGACGACGTAGGCGGCGGTAGTGGCAACAACGGCAACTCAGCACCTAATAACAGTCACGGCAATAACTACAACAACGGTGGTGGCGGCTATGACTCGGGTGGCGAAGGGGCAAACGGCGACGGGCGCAACTACGTCCTGGCGGTGTGCCTGGCCGAAGGTAGTGTCGTACTACTACGCTCCTTCGACGACGTGTCGCCAGTTACGATAAACACGGGCCTCATGCCACCACTGCACGCCGAGTGGAGCAACTCGCGGAAGGTCCTTGCCGTCGCGGGTACGCGGGAACCCGACCGGCCGCCACATCATCATTATTATCAGAACAACGAGTACGCGAACCTCCTCAAGTTCTACTCCGATACTGGCACGCTGATTTATACCATCGCTGTGCCGTTTACGCAGGTTAGTGTGTACATAGGCCATCACAGGTCTGACTAAAGCTCGCTCGTTTCACTTTATCCATACTTCTGATTTTATATAATTCCTTACATATGTAATAAAGCTATAGTCTCGAGATAAGTTTATTTACTAAATTCTACAAATATACTAGATTTTATACACTATTTCAAAAACGGCTATCAGGAAGTACGATCCGATTACATCCGGCAGCTTATTTGAAACAAATGTTTTATATAAGGGGCTTGACTCGTACACGTAGGCCGCTTTATATGCGGTCCCTCTGCCATCTCGAAAACGCGAGTCGCGTGCTGAATTCGCGGTATATCGCGCTTCCGTTCGGTAAACGTCTTTTATCCCTTGAATCATGCAACGACTCTTTTTTTTATTCGGACCCGTGGCCAAGTCCTCGCGGGCTCGTTCATAATGCACGGCACTGATTTCATCATAAATATTATAGTCTATATTCGGCCTGTGCATGATTTATGCCACGAGTGTCTGAATTTACCAGAGAGATAGTTATACCGTTGACCGCAATTATTAAACTTTTTGCCAAAGTTAGTTATACTTGTATCTATGATCTTGAAGTAATTCATTGTGAAAATCAGAGTTAAACAGTGGCAGTGAATTTCTCTGAACGATTCGCAGTTATTATTTCTTGGTATAATGAAAATGCATATTTGCAGCTGACTAGACAGAATATGCAAGATCACTCCAATATATATCCTTAATATTCTGATTCATTAAAAAGTAATTAATTATGTTCTGACCGAAGAAATGTTATGTTTCAATCAGCAATATTTAATATTGAATAATAATTCTGGAATATTTCATGAAAGTTGAATAATAGAATAAGAGAGATTTCGTTTCGTCAGACAGTATTTCAAAAACGTTATATTTTATTAATATTTATATATAAACACGATATATCTTATAGCTGTTATAAAATGAATAAATTAGCCTTAATTTTAATCTTTCATATAGAGAAATACGAAATAATGAATAAAATTCAAATGTATCAATTCAAAGATTACGTAAATTATTCTTTTTTATTTATAAACTTGAAATGTTATTTAATAATTGTAAGAATGTTTTGCCTTATAATTCTATAAAACGAAAACTTATAAAACTTGCGCTAATTCTATTTTTTTTGGTAAATAATGAGAAGAAATAGCAATAGAAAATGTTTCTTCGCTTTTCTCATCCTTTACGATAGTGCACAAAGCTTTATATCCACTGCTTGTACTTTCACGAGGAGCTTCGTCTTATTAACTTGCACTTTAAGAGATTAAATTTGAAATCACGAAATAAAGTACGGCACAAAGCGCTATTCCTTATCTCACATACTATATACGATGCATTGAAAAAAAAAAGTTTAATTAAATTTCCCGCTGAATGCGATTTCTAATAGATTATAAGAACGCTTATTGGCCTGTATGCGAATATTATTTATATATAACATTATACTTTAGAGATAAAAATCGACAGAAACGCGTTTGATCGATTTATACTTTGCACCACTTGCATGTCATTTGTAGCAAAGAACAGCCCGAACTTAATATACCAATTTACAAAGTTAATAAAGAAACTTTTGTAAAGCCATTGCACTTTCTTTTTTTTTTTTGTTTCTAGAGTCCAGTAACTGCAATGACGTGGGGCCACAACGACCGCCGGCTTTTCGTGGCTACCGGAGCGCACGTTCACGCCGCTTGGGTTTCCAGGTACTATTTAATTCTCTGCTACTTTATTCACCTCACCTCCCTTTTCCTTCTCTTGCGTCGTTTTTTCTAATTAAATTTGCTCTCGAAGTGAAGCACTGCCACGGTAAAACTTCGCGTCCAGTGCTTGAGAATCAATTTGATCGAGTGCGTCGCCGATTGTGGGTAACACATGGTGCTAGAATTTTTGAACTTTGAACAGTTTGTACTAGTTTGAATGTTGATCAAAGTTTCATTGATTTGATAATGTAAGAAAATTTTAACGGTAAAAAAGTATTTTCTTGGGAAATAGAATGTCAACGGCGGTTTCGAAATATAAAAAATTTTATAGAAAGAAGTATAATTTTATCGAATGGCAGTTCTTTAGAATTGAAATACTTTGGTTAAGTAATATATCCAATATAAAATGCAGATGCCATAGATTATTGGGAAATGCTCGTAAGTATTCCAGATAAATATCAATGAGGATTCGATAAAGAATATAGAAAACTAATAATAAGAGCATAAAGAATCCATGCAAACTGCAGCATCTGCATCTTATATCAACTTATCAATATACAAATTGGAAAACATTTGAAAATTTATTTTTTACAATTTTTCTGTTGAATGTACCTTAAAATTTCGATTTTTGTACTCGCTTTTGTAAACATTTTCCTGGTTTAATTTATATTTCCTTTCATTTTCCTGGTTTGAATTTTTTTAATCGTTTGACACACTCTATATTTACTACACATGTCCGCGGGCCTTCTCCAATTTTCACAGAAAAACACATATACAGCTTTTGGATCAAATAACATATATTGCGTTAACACCGCCTCGTAATTATACAAACTTTTAATTAAATGTTCAAAAGATTTGTGTATCACACCTACATTACTCTTTTTAAATTTTGCAAAATTTATCATTTTAATTAAAATCTAGAGCAAATGTTTGCTTAAAATTATTTCTTTTGAATCGAATATTTAAATTATATATACTGAAAATGTACCACAAGTTTTGGGATGTCATTTGTAAACGATAGGTTTTGAAAGTATTGAATTATACTTCAAGAGTAAATCAATATTCATAATTAAAATACTATTATAA
This sequence comes from Torymus tubicola, assembly GCA_035583055.1. Lineage (NCBI taxonomy): Eukaryota > Metazoa > Arthropoda > Insecta > Hymenoptera > Torymidae > Torymus > Torymus tubicola. The sequence continues at coordinate 15,606,926 of JAWWEQ010000055.1, read as the reverse complement.
TGAATTTGTTGTGCATCTTATATTTTTGGATATTTCGTTTACATCAGAGCTTAATTAAATTTGCACTCTCATTCTTCTCATTTTTCTTTTACTACGTATTTAAAAAATCCTTGATTTTCACATTTTAAATAAATTTATATTTAATAAAAAAGAAAAATAAATAAATAAAAAAACTATTTCCCTGCACAAGTAAATTACATTTTCTTTTTTCTCGCGTAAGCATATAACATGAAAAAATAACTTTTTAAAAGCACCGCTCGGAAAATCACCGAAAAAAGTTAAAACTGCGAACTTTTATCACTCGTGTCGTACAAACAAACGTATAGCTCGGAATGGAAAGCCCGAAAACCATTACGGCCACACATCTATACACACGACACGCACACAACAATTGAAGTACTCCCTCGACCTCGATTTCCCAAAAAACTCCTCGTCCATATATAATTACTCACTCTCACATCACAAGAGCAGTAGCAGTAACAGCAGTAGCACTCGACATGCTGATAATCGTCACACACTCCTCTTTCTCTCCTCTCTCTGTCTGTCCTCACAGGGGCGTGGGCTCGCTGCAGCTGCTGTCGCGGATGGCGCTCAAGGCCGCGCTGCCCAAGGAGTCGAGCGTGCAACAGCTGCCCCTACCGCCACGACTCAAGGCCCTTGTCGCCCGGCTCTTCGCCAGCACGATTCGGTAAGTGGCCTTCTTCTTCCTCCTCCTCCGCCTTCTTCGTGCATATCCTTCCCTCGTGGCAACACAAAAGCTGCCAAGTGTATAGACGAGAGACGCGCCGGAGAACAAGAGACGACGACGACGACGCGTCCGTGCTTTTTATCGTCTCGATCGATACCCAACGACGACGTCTGTGCGAAGCGCAGCGTAGAGCGAGAAAGAGAGGAAAGGGGAAACGACTCGTGCGACACGGGGGAAGTCAAGTGTTGATGTTGAGGCGAGCGTGAAAAAAAGAGTGATTTTTTTCGCCCGACGGCTGCGTGAGTCGGAAAAAAGGGTTGAGACAGACGAGGAGGCGCGGAAGACTTCGGCTGAGGACTTAGGGGATGTACGCGTGTGATATTTTTAAGAATAACGTTGCGCTTCCAAATATCTTTGATATATTTACATTAAAGCATTGGTAAATTCATTCAATTTCCTTGAATAATTTCCAATGCTGTTGTTTCTTTATATTAATTTATTCTTAATTTTCTTCGTTCAATTTCATTTTTATGATAATTAAAATTCGCCGAATTTCGAGAATTAATTATTATATGTCAATGTATTATTTTTCTTTTTAAACCTATACGAAGCGATTGTTCTCTAAAAATGTAAAAAGTACTTTTCCATTCACGCGTCCCGCCATTGTTTGAAGTATTTATCTGACCTCCTTCTCTCCCTCTCGATTTATTTGAAAACCTTGATGCGAGTTATTTTAAAATGACTGTTCAAAGAAATCGCTGTTCAATTGTTTCACGTGTGTATCTGTCAAATGTCATTCACAAAAAAAAAACCACACTCAAAGCAATTGCGATCCGGATTACCAAAACTATAAATTCTATTTGACATTACCACATGTCACGTAACACATTGGCTTTCATCTCTTTGAAAAAAGGCGATAAAAAAGCCATTGACTTATTAAAAACTTTATTAAATTGTCGTTATTCATTTTTTCCAATCCTTTAACTATTTCTATTTAATTTGTATTATAAAATATTTTAAGCATATCTTTTTTCATTTAGCTTTATAAAAATACATAAAAACGTTTACAATTCCAAAATTCAAAATTCATAAATTAAAAGTACTACAGCGGTAAGCTAAACTGAGCATTATTTTTCAACATAATTTATTCCTCCATCATTAGGAACAAAATTGAATCCAATCATAATAATTTATGAGCAGCTCTTTGAAGTATACATTTATATATAATTCAGGAGTTTGTATACGAGCAGAAAAGCACGCACCTGCTCGCATTTTCAACAACGAGAAATCCTCTTCACCTCGAAACCCATTAGATTTTCCGTGCGCGCGCAAACATCATCAATCTCTCATTAGATAACGTAATTGCGGCAGTAACGCCCCGTAGGAGCGCTCAAAGAACCATCCACCGCGCGCCTGGAAGGTGCGTCTGACGGTCAAATCTACTTTCCTCTGCGTGCCGTGTTGTACTATGTATATATGTATGTGAGCACGCTCGCATATTACACGCTTGCATTCGCCCCGTCATAAACACGTCGCGAAGGGGGAGGACGGAAGAAAGAAAAAGCAACGACGAAGAAAAAGTGTAAAAGTGCGACAGATACACAGCGGAAGTAGACTGCGAGGGAAGAGACGAGAGGGAGAGAGGAAACGAGGACGTCGTCTGGCTCGGCGCTCGCTCGCTCCTCTTGTTCCCCGAGTGCCTCTCGTTCTCTCTTCCCTTTCCCCGCGCCTCTTATTTCCCGGCTTTTCACTCCGCTGCCGGCGCTGCTTCGAATTGATAAGATAAGCCCTTGCTGGGTGGTGTGTATATCGGCCAACGGCAGCAGCAGCAGCCGAGCCTTCTCGTTCCCTATCTCGTTGAATTTTCCTATAGCCCAGCTCTCTCTCTCTCTCTCTCGCTCTCTTTTTCTTGCCGATGGAAAATCCGTCCGTTGCACGCGTCCTTATTTTCCGGCGCGCACATACAGCTATAATACTACGCAACCTTTCTATTTTGCGATACCTATATATACACACACCAGTATTTGTTCGTCGATTAAGTGTGTATATATACTTATATAACACACACACACATACATAATGGAAAGGTGCGGATGGAGAAATCGATTTCAAAGCCGCGCGCGCTGAAATTTTCCGATCGGGAGCTGCGAGAATAGCGGATATCGCGGTTATAAGCGAGGAGTTATAATTGAATTTCGAGAAAGAGCGAGAGAGAGAAAGTGCGATTGGCAGTCGATGATGCGCAAGCGCTGGATTCACGCGCGTTAGATTAGCATGTGAGTCCGCGATGGGTTGTAAAGTGCACGCAGCGAAGAAGTATTATAGAGGAATATGCTACTCTATATATGTGAACGAAGAAGCCGTGACGCGCGTCTATATAGGAGTGGCAAGTGAAACGAGCTTTAAGGCTTAATTAAAGCCTAGAATTCCGAATGAATTTTCCGATTAGTCGCGGTGCTGAGAAATGAAAGGAATTTTGGAATTCAGCTGTTGGCATTGCATATCTATAAGTAGACTGATAGCATGTTTTTGACGCACGCATTCACGACAATTAAAGATAACGCGGAAGTTCATTCTTTCGTTACGGCGCCTAGAGCTGTGTGCAATGACAAATGGTGGATTAATTAAACGACTATGTAACAAGGGGGTGGGCTTCAATTTCCAATGGAACGTCGTCGTCTAATTAAACTTTTTTATAATCATTTTCAACGGCTTTTTCATTTCAAGCTCCAATTACACTAAGCTGCACTAAAGCTCTTTTTATATCCTTGGCCAGAGTAAATTCCTTCTTTTATCGTTAATTAGCGTCAAGATTTTCAAAGGAAGCGTGCTCGTTCTTTTTATCAACCGTTTCGCTGTCAGGTTATATAGCCTAAATTCAGCTAAAACCGAGGATTTAATTGGAAATTCTATTGCAATAGCTATAATTGATGAATATATTATACGTTATATTCATAGAAGAAAGAACTAAATCTGAAAAATTTTCTGCCAACAGGAGAGGTTCGTCGTATGTAACAGTGATGAATGCATACGAGAATATAAAATTTTTTCACGATAGATTGGCCGGCCTTGTGTTATATTTTTTGTGCTCACTCAATATTGTAGCTAAGCTGCGTATTCTTGATCCTTCAAATTTATTCTCGCGGATCAGAGAAACATTTTTAGATTTACTTGTCGGCCTTGTTTTTATTTTTAGAGTACTGTTTTATTCTTGCACATACATCATGTTACAGATATCTAAAAACCAAAACAAAAAAATGTTACAGATTATTCAAAATCAAACATGTTGCTTTTATAAAAGAAAAAAATTTAATTCACAATAAAATTTTTCATTCAAATTGCATATAATGTTCACATATAACATTTCAAAACATCGCGTTAGCTAGAAATTAACCGTTTTTCCACCCCATCACTTTGCCCGCAGGAGCTGCATACCCGAGCCAAGCGAGGTGCGTCGCTTCGTATCACGTCCGCCGCCCCTCGGAGGTCGTCTGCACTGCACGATGATGCGTAACCAAGGGGAGCCGCCGCACAGCTACACCCTCTACGCAGAGTACCTAGGCGGTCTGGTGCCTCTACTCAAGGGCCGTCGTACCAGTAAGATTCGGCCCGAGTTCGTCATCTTCGACCCGGAGTGTGGCCAAGCCAGCGGTTCAGCCGCCTTATCCTGCAACGGCCTAGACTCCAATTCTACCTGCCACTCTTACAACCCAGCTGTGTCGCCTATCACTGCAACGGCGACTACCACGACGAGTGCATCGTCAACGACGACGGCGATGATACCGGACAGGTCGCAGCTGCAACAACCGTCCTGCAGCGACGACTCTGACAACGACAGGGACACGGTTGAGTTGTGCGGTGGCTCGCCCAGGTTCAGGCGGAAAAATCGCAGGAAGGGTAGAACGACGTACGAGAGGAGCGGCAATTGCAATAACGACGAGGACGATGCGAGCTACGTCGATACCCTGCCCGAGGTGAGTCGTCGTAGGCATGTGGGTTGTGTCGTTGAAGCTATTAAAGTCTCGTAAAACCGGCTAGGTTAATTGCAGCGTTGTTGACTGGTACGGCCGTATATCTGTAGCGAGATGCGCTGGGGTGTGTATCAAAATGCTTTTTTAGAGCTGGGTATAATAAAAAATAAATATGTGAAACAAAATTTCGGCGGGTTGAAGTGAAGAGAAATTTGTGAAAATAATGGAACAATTTGATAAAAGCTATAGCAAATTTTATGAGCATTTCTAAATTTTTCCTCATTGAATTGTTTAACGTTATTTAATTAAATTTAAAAGTCTAACTAGCAGTTACTTTTATTCTTTAATAGTATTACACCAATCTAGGCATGAATAAAAGTATTACAATGTTTTTATCCTTTTTTTACCGTCTACTTTAAATTTATGGCCTATAAATGGAATAAATGGTTCAGCAGAAAAAATGCAATTTCATCACATATTCTGCAGTAAAAAAAAAAAAAAAAACACTTTTTAGGTATTTCTTAGTTAATTATTTAAATAAATATTTGCTATCTATAGTGAATCCTTAAGTCTTAAAATTCCGAAATCAAGTTAGTGTTACTAAAAATATTATTTCCATCCCAGGTGAAAAAAAATATTGCATACAACTGTTGATAACTATACATAATTAAGTATAAATTTTATTAGCAGTTATTTGCTATTATTTACTTTTTATAAATGCTAGATTTGGGTCGCTCAAAATAGTTAGTAATGGTTATTAAGAATTATTCGCTACTACTAATTGCTATTTGCTGTTATTTACATTTATTTGGTTTTTTCATTTTTCAAATGTATGATAGTGAAAATGCTAATAACAGTTATTTGCATTTTATAAGAAAAAAGAGAGGTTAATAAAAGTTATATGCAATTACTAATTAATTTATTGTATTGATAATAGATATGAGTATAGTTGTTTATAATTAATTATTATTAATATTGTTATATAATTTATAATTATTATACCTACAGTAATTAATAGTTAATTACTAATAAGCACTATAAACAAAATTGTTACTCAAACTTAAAAATTACTTGCAATTATATGTTAATTAATATTAAATATTTTTTAACGAGTATTAATAAATAGAAATACTTATTAGTAACCATTAATTATTAATTAATAAATAATGGAACCACCAGAAAAAGCAAATAAATGCAAATAACTATTAGTAAGAACTTATAAGAGTTACTAATTGTTATCAGCGTCCCAAATCTCCCTGTTATAATTTGTTATAAGCATTTATTTACTTTTATTAGCAATTTTACGCAAAAGTTATTTCCCTCTGGGATTCTTTAATATTTAAGAATTATTTTGTAATGATAAATTGTAAATTAATAATTGTTTTCACAGGTATTTGCTGGCTAATAACACTTTAGGCTATGTAAAAATAAAGATTAAAAAGCTATTGTTCTGATTAGTAAATTCCATCAATTTAACCTCAGTTTATTTTTTTCGATTTAAATTTAAATTATCTCAAAAGGTAATTTCCTCTGCAGTAATTATCGGTATAAACAAAACAAATAATTTATATATAGTTATATGTTTAAGACTTCAGAAATTTTTTCTCAGGAACTAATGAGGCATCCATTGATAAAAAAAATATTAAAATTTTGATCTTAATCAATTTTTTTTGTATTTTTATACAGTATTCAATATTTTCATAGCATCACTTTAATGTTAATATTGATGACACAGTGATTTATAAATATTCTTTTTTTAAATATCGTACCAGTATAACGTTACTTGATATATGTTTAAAGTTTCGACATAAATAATAAAATCAATCTTCCATATGCACACAACAACGTGTAACGAACGTTCTAAAATTCAATATGTGCAACTTAGCCAATATACCAGAATACAGTACTAATACAATATGTATATCGACTTTAATATGTAGAACGCAAGGCTAGTCGAAGTCACATCGAACATATGGGGCACGAAGTTCAAGTTCCACGGATTAGCGGATTCCGTACCGGCGAACCTCGGCCGCGTGACCTATCGGCCCTCCCTACTGCATCTCCAACCAAGGCAGATGACCCTCGTTATTACCGAACTCAGAGACGACATTCCTGCTGGTGAATAATTATATTATTTTGGAATTTCAGTTTGGGAAATTTTAAAATGAAGGAAATGTTTTGAAAATATTTAAATGTACTTGAATGCTTTAGAAGGTCACTATACTTACACTTGTTGCATCAGATGTACTCAAATACATCGAGTACACTGAAAATCGTCAAATATTTAAAAATATGAAAAAAAGAAAAGTTGATAGAAGAGCGGGAAAACTAAGACACGAAACTAATTGATTTTTTGCTTTAATTTAGAACTTTCAATCCAAAAGTTGAATATGCATTGAGAAAAATAATCTATTTTTGCGTCATCTAAAAGAATTCGGTGTCAACAAAATATTTCCTCCATTTTTTCCAACAACACATGTTCTTCCTTCAACCTCCATCATTCGTCTCACTAAACAACTCATCCGCAGGCCCCGACCCGACCTTCAACCCAAACCTCTTCTCTGAGGACGAGGAGGACCTTGTGGCTCAGTCCTCGGAGTCAAGTTTAGCGCCGCCAGCGATGCGCGGCTGTCCGTCGCCTCGCTACCCCGCCGATCTGCCTTACCAACCTCCGCAGCAGTCTCAGCAGCAGTCGCAGCAGTCGCCACCCCCACCCATCGCGCCGATGACACCACGTGCTACGGGCCGTCCGAAACACCAACCACCCCCGCCGCCCACATACACAAGCCAGCCAGCCGAGCCCAGTCGCAGCATCGTCGGCGATGGTTTCGAGGAGGATTACACCAATTACGACTACCACCCTCACCATCAGCCCCAACATCATCACAGCCATCATCACCATTCTCATCATCACCATCACCATCATCCGATCGACCATCAGGTGGTGAATTACCGAGAAGCTGTGAGGGCGTCAGCGGCGGCTGCTTCTGGCTGTCCTCCGCCGCCCTATCACCATCATCATAGGCCGCCACCGCCTGGCTACCTCCATCATCCTTGCTGCGATGTGCCAGCGTTGCAGAGCCCGAAGAACGCCGTCGCCCCGACGCAGACCCTCATCGCCACGTCCAGTCCCAGCGCAATGGTAAGTCGAAACGATTCTTTTGAAATATATTTATGCATTGATCCTTAAAAAGAAATGATGTTCTACTAGACTTACTTGTTCCACACAGTAATAATAAAAACTCAATTAATTCTGTTGTGATTATATCTACTTTAATGAATTAATGAATAAACAACTTTCATCATGTGTATTAGTAAAAAAATGAACAAAATTCAATAATAGTATTTTAATAGATTTAATTATTCCGAATGTTGATAGAATTTAAAAAACACCAATTACACAATTTTATAAGGCATTAAATACTGTTCAAGGTATCAATTACATGAATCAGCGGATATTTTCATTCATAATAAATATAAAAATAATTCAAATTAAGACAAATTAAAATAGAAAATCATTCAGGATCCATTTCATAAAACTCAAAAATATCGGCTGTTTTAAAATATTTTTAAAATATCCACAAAAAAACATAAAAAAAATTTAATTCGTAAAAATCGAGGAATTATACACCTGAAAACAATGGCAAATAACTTTAAAAAACATTCTTTTCTCCATTTCAAAGCTTTCTCGTCGACTAAATAAAAATATATTTAAGTAGTGAAACAATACGAGAATAACAAAAGTAAAATAGCTCTCTTTATTTTCTTTCGCACTTTGTTCCCGACCGCACGTGAAATGAATTCAATGATTCACGAATACATCTAAATAGATCGAGAGGAGGAAAGAAAACTACCGGCACTGCGTGGAGCACGGAAACCTCCTTTGAGATTTATGTTAGTAATTTACTCTCCCCTTAATGGAGAGGCGATCAACTAGATTATTCATAGTCACTTGTTCCTCTTCGAAAGAATTCGGAGAGATAATGGACGTTGATGGGAGCTCCTAACGACGCCACATTATCGAATTACTTGAGATAAAAAAATCTTTATACTTTTTATCAATATTTCACTGCATTTATTTTTTACTGTATAAAATATTAATAGAATCAATCTATACGGTAAATACCTCCCGCATAGCGCCGATGTCTCTTAGAATTATGCAGTTTTCAAATATTTTAAGATCACGTTATCATAACGTCGACTTACCAAAGTTAATTAACATATCAATTTATTATTTGCATACCATATCATTATAAAAGTCTCGGCTTGCATATTTCTCGCGAAAAATTTTAAAAATAAAACATATTTATCAATGAAATAAGTTGAATATCCCATTAAGTAGATATATATATATACACGATACACATTTGTAAAAGAACCCCCTGAACGTACGCGTCATAATTCCCCGCCTTATGCGATAATTCCACCACAGGGCGAGTACGCGAGTAGCGTGCAGCGCATGAAGAATGCCCTGGCCGACCAGCAGAGTGCCATCAGCACGCTCATGAAGAAGGAGCTCGAGCTCAACAGCTCGAACGGCAAGCTCGTCTACGCTGGCCACGAGGAAATGTTCAGCGTCGGAGGTAACGGCAGTGCAGGCCTAATCAGTAACGGCGGCACTGTGCCACGCTCAGCTGGCCAGGGCTACGCGGGTTACGCCAACGGCTTGAGCAACGGCAGTGAACTCAACAACAGCATCGTGCACTCGAAGAACAGTCTGAACAACGCGACGAGCCGACCGGAGAACATCTCGTCGCTGGCGAGTCTGGGCGTGGCTGCTGCTGCCGCTGCCGCCCTGAGGAACGGGAACGCGAGTGGCGGCAACGGGTCTGACGCCTCGGTACCAAGTACTGGCAAAGAGACAGCCTCGGTCGAAGACGAGGAGCAGAGGAATGACGTGCCTGCGCTCAAGAATCAGTTTCAGGTAGGGATTTTCAATTTTTCTTTTGTTCGTATTCTTCATGGTTCTGGTGAGAATGCTATATAAGCTCAATCTTATTGTGCTTTAATCGTGATTATACATGCGCCGATTCGTATGTATATATACGTAGGTATCCGTTCTCAATTTAAATATAATTTATGCTGTCCCTGAAAGGGGTTAGCTTGGTGATGAGCTGGTTAAAAAAAATATGGCTAGAGGTCATTAGTTTACCTACCCATTATAGTTGATACACACATTAAAGGTATGGCTGACCGATATCTTCTATTTCTACTTCAAGGTGTATAGATGTACTTACATCTATCTTGTGAGTGTACAATTTTTAACATTGTTATTTGTTTACAGTGAGCACAATGTATTTTATCATATAAAGTTTAAATTGCATTGTAATATTTTTATTTTTAATATTAGCTTTGCAATTCTTACACTTGTTTAAGTATTTTTCAATATTATCCGCGGGCGATTTATCAGTTTTTCCAGGTCGTTCGGAAATATAATTAATGGGCCGATAAATCAATTAAGTGCCAACGTGACTTCAATATTTGATTTACAGTCGTTTCTTCGAAATCACATTATGTAGAGTAGATTTTTCATAAAAAAAATATATCAAATACTTGAACTTTCCTAGAATATGAAAACGAGTAAATTGAATTGCTATCTCGTCAAATCAAGTTTGCAAGTCGTTTTATTTATATAATGTATATATTTCAAATAGAAACACGTATAAATTCAATCCTTATAAAAATACATAATTGCACTTTATTTTTTGATTATTAAACAAGTACATTTTCTGAAATTATAAAATATTCTTAAATTATTTCATTTGAAACAAATAAAAATTTAATTTATTTTATAAAATGTATACAATAGAATATTCAAAAACGCGTGATAATAGTTTGATCATGAGTAGTAGTTGTGCAAAATGATGACTTACTAAAATCAATCATCGCCTACTTAGAAGTCTAAGCAATAAAAACAACTCAAAGAAAAGTGCGAAATGCGAAATTTTATGATGCGAACGTTACAGCTGCGAAATATATAAGTCAAAGTCAACGACGTGGGAGTTCAACAGAAATACTGTACGGCTTTAAGTTACATTCGCATCGTAAAAGTCGAATCGTATTCTAGCTGGGAAGCTTTTATCTCTTGCTACTTCATACATATGTTTTCTATTCGCCACGTGAACTTTGATTCTCTCGTTTTCAAGTTTTTCATCTTGAAAATAAGATGTTACGCTTAGAAGAGATTAAATTTTATCAAAGTAAATCCTTTTCTATAAATAAAGGAAATAATAAATATTTTTAAAAAATAATGAATGTTGACACTTTAAAGTCCTTTATTATAAATAAATGATTGAAATGTTATAATTAATTTAGGTTAATTATAAAAAATCATAATTAATTATTAATATTCAGATTCACATTTCTTAGAAAAAAATGATAAGAATTATTCTTTTATGAATATTCTTACTAAAATAGTGGAATTTCATCTTATACATAAAAAAGATTTAAAAAACCAGAAGTTATTTTAGAATAATATTCTATCTTAAATCTTATCTTATTATAAACTTACGATCCACAGTACGACAAAGTAAAAAAATAACATTAAACTTGCTTGCAGACGGGCCATCGCACGCCTACGGTTGTGAGCATCGGTCCGACCCAAGTCTCGGCGAACTCAATTGTACGCAGCTGCAGTGTCGGCTACCTCGACCTCGTCGATGCACAGATCGTTCCATGCGACGTAGCCCTCAACATGCTGCGCAAGGACGCGCCGAACAAGCGACTATTCCTCGTTTCACGGAAGAACAAACGGAGGCGACGCTGTAGCAAGGATAATTCGGGTTAGATCACAGTTTATATACTATATACAAAAGAAAAATAGGAATCTTTACATTAAAGAAATGTAATTAACTATTATACGAATCGACATTTGGTTATAGAAAAACGAATATTTCTTAAGAAATTCATTAACAGATAAGAAACCATCTGTTTGAGATGTTTTCTTACGTTAAATGTGTCGTTCCTTAACTATTAAGACATATTCTTTGATCTACGAAATGGAAGGACATATTCCTTAACTATTAAGACGTATAAATTTAACCATAAGAAAATGAATTATTTCTATTAATAGCAGGAGAATTTAGTACTGTTAAATAATTTAATTTATGTTTATTACAAATACTATACTCTCGTATAGTATTTAAAAAAATTATTCATTAATAGCAAATATTTTTTCTCTGTATGCACACATACACATATTCTTTTTTTCATATTTTTATAAGATTTGTTGATAATAAAATATTTCCTTATTAGTGCGAGAAAGTACGATAATCTCACGGGATTAAAATCACCTTCGCGTTCGTATTTAAGCAGTATTTTTTGATACCACGCGTACAAACTTGGGTAAAAGCATACTTTAGCGTACGCTTTTATTCCTGCGAAATAAAGCTTTGCGTACGATTTTTTTTTAAATTTTTGAAGGTATATAAAAGGTATTCTTTACACATAGTTATATCAATAAATACAATATTTTTGATATAATTACATTAATTTTCGTTTTTATGCTTAATTTAAACGAAATGTACAGAACATCAATAAAAGATCATTGCGTTTATTTAAAAATTCCATACCAAATGTGGAATACTTCAATACGTATAAGTCAGAATTATCATGAATAATGAAAATTCATTATTGAAAAGTTATCATGCATTTTAAAAAAAATTAAACATTTAGATTTTTCGAAGTTATAAAATCCATTTTTGTATATAAAATATTAACACAAAAATGATTTTACTAATTGGATTTATATGAAAATATTCAAATATTAATATTTCGATATATACTTTAATTAGCGCCTTTATATTTTCTGTTATTAAGACATATCGGTCCGCAAGAATAATTTTAACTTTATTTGTGATTTTTAGGAAACATATAGCATCGTTAAAAATGTATAAAAGAAATATGAAATATAAAACAAAAATGTTTAAACAGTTTACTAGCCAATAAATTCTTACAGCATCTTTGATCGTTATAGAATCTACACGGAATTTTTATGCGAGGCCAAACAATAGAACTCAATCAAAATTCATATAATTTGAAATTCAAAGACTAGACGATCGTAAGACATCAGAAATTCAGAATCATGGATTCGGTTTAAATTTTGGTGTACGTTTACAAGGGTAAAAATATGAAAAAGATGTAACATTAAATTCTTAAAAATCTCAAGTTCTGATTTTTGTTTTTATTATGAGAAGATCTTTAAAAAAATCAACGTACAATATTATAAATAAAACTCGAGAATCAATAAGTTTCATATGCTGCTATTAATTTCTTCTAAAGTTGGGACAGTTTAAAGTTGAGCAACGGAAATCCATTGAAATACCCATGAAGTTAAACTCTAAATCCTAGGAGTTTATCTATGCATTTTTATTTTTTAATTTTAAACTGGCATAACTAAGACTATCTTAAATTGAATAATTTCAAAATAAAAAATATCTAGAGCTTGATGGTTTAGAATTTTCAAGATTGAAGACTGCAGCTTTGTCATATTTTTATATTGAAAATCGTAACTCAATTGATTGAACTGAATTGGTGATCCGAGAGTTTGACAATCTTTCGTAGTATCGTCATATTAAAAAAAGGACATTTTTTAGAAATTTTCAAGAAAACTATGTTTATTTTTAATGTTATTAAATGAAAAGTTTCATGTTACTGACGGGTTACAACGATATAATTTTTTCGTTAATAAAATTTCAAACTCTTCGGTCCGCTATAATACTTATACAAGATTGATGAAAATAGGGGCTGTATCTATTAAAACGTTGATTTCCAACGAACATTATTTAGAAATTTTATTATTCAATTTTACCAATAATCATATCAATTCCAAAAGTCCCAAAATAAGAACAATAAACGTAAATTCCTGATTTCCAATTTACAATATCTACTACTATAACGAAACGAATTCTTAAACCCAGCTGGCAAGAACGAGGGCAACAGCTGCGTGGTAGTGCACCGCACAAGTCGACCGCGACTGAGCGACTGCGGCAAGTCGCGCAGCCTCGATTCGAGCGAGCTCTTCCCGTCCACGGAGCAGCTGCTCGAGCTACCTCCCAAACTACCCGAGGAAGAGCAAAGTGTCGGCGGTGGCGGAAGCAGCGGTGCCACCACTACCACCACCACTACGACCGCGACGGCCGAGTCGCTCGACGTTAGTCTACTCGAGGAGGCGTCCTCTGAGGTCGCCCAGAATGAGGCTAACGTGCGGAAAGAGGCGTCTGACGCCGCCGACGCGGCTGCTAAGGCTCTATCGAGGGCGGTAGCCTCGTCGACACGGACCACGGGGATCGTGCGGGAGGGAGCGCCCGGACCTCTGGAACCGTCCTGTTTCTCACCTATAAAGTAAGTTTTTTAGAACTAGGTTGACTGCTTTACTTGGCTTCACTTTCTTCGTGACTGTTACCTACTTTAATAGAAAAAATCATTTATTTGAACAATTTGTTCAACTTACATCATTAAATGGTTTATAAACTGATTGCAACTAAAATAAAATAATTTGAAAAAATTCATTTTCTTAGCAGCAAAAATCTTAAGCTTTTTGGTGAAAAATTTAAGTTTACTAGCAGTGTTGTGCGCGCTGCATGCGCCCTATCGTGGGCCATCAAATTTTACAAAGATGACAATCTCAAGCCCATCTCATTTTTATATAGGATGTAACTATTGACAACTGTATCAGACAGTAAAAGAGTGTAATCAAAATTTAAATGACAATAAGAATTAATCCCACAATTTACATGTACTATTTTACTAAAGTTAATTTAATTTACCGACCTACATTATGCTGAATAATACTTAGATAACTTTGAAGACGATTTCGGCAAATCGATTTCCTCCAATTTTATTTAAACTTTGAACGTAAGTTTATTTTATTGTCTCATTTTAAGTAAAGGAAATTTCAGAGTTTATTGCGGTATAAACTTTTAAATTATACAATTTCAAAGTTTCAACTTTTAACATAGAAACTATATACTGATTCTTTAAATCGTATATATTTTATTGAATTGCAAAGTAAGTTTGTTTTAAAAATTTCCAAAAAATAATATTTCATGTTATTTGTACATCTATATATAGATACAATACATGGTATATTTTTTTGCTTCCTCCTAGAAGCTTTGTGATAGTAAAATATGATAGCAATAAAATATGCATCCGATACACATGAAATTGAAGCTCTAAGTTTCATTGATTTATAAGTGGTTTTTAGTTGCTTAACTTTGAACTATCGTATCTTTAGAAGGAGTTGATATCAAGGAGCGCGGGAGCGCTCCGAAGGCAAGTATAGAATGAGCCTTAGGAACGACCGCGTGATGATATACATTGTTTTTTTAATTCTAAAAAGAGTAATGAAAATCTCGCACTCTCTAGTTTTATTGTATTTTTTTAAAATTCTATGTGAGACTTGTCTAGACTAGATAGTTAATATAAAAGACATAGCATTTTTTTCAGTACTTCCTTAAAGTACAGCTGAAAATGTCGATAACTTAAGTTTATTGAAGCGTTAGGATTGTGGCTTCCTTCATATTTCGATATTTAAAATCATATCTCAAAGTTTGAGAAAAATTTATGATCCCGATCTGAGATACTTTCCTTGTTAGTTAAGTTTAGTATTACATACTATTTTATAGAAAAATTGTAGACAAAATTAGCTTATTTAATTGATTTGTAAAATCGTTATATATTATATTAATAATAAATAATATTTTTAAAAAATAATAAAACGTATAAAAAAATTAGTTTATGTGCTAGTTTCGAGAAAGATTAGAAAATATTGATCTACCGAAGAACGGCTTCAAAATAAAAAAGAGAACTTTATTAAAAGCTTTGTCATTATATATGGATACTATAATAAGGTTCTGATTGAACTCGTAATATCACTTTCAGAGGATCAAGCGTAAGTACGTCCGTAGCATCATCCCTCGACGGATTGGCATCGAGGCTCGACGGCTTGGCGGTAAAGCTCGGTGACTACGAAGATTGTCACTCGCTTCCACCACCGTCTCCAAGACCAACCACAAGGTCAGCAGTTATTATTCAACTTACATTCGACGACACATATAATACATATTCACATACATACATATTTACACTGCATGCTGCTTAGCCGAAATAACCGAATTTATAAACACTCTATCTTTTTTACTATTAGATTACCAAGAAGTTCTCCCAGTAGTCCAGCACCTTCGAAAAAGGGAAAAAGACCGGCCTCCGCGTCACCGATAAGAAGGAGATTGCTCTCCAGTCCACTGCTCAGCAGAAAATCGCGGAAGAATCGTAACGAAAGCTCCGACGAAGAAGGACTGATGGGCCAAGACGATATATCGAATTATCGCGATCTCGAGACATTCCAAAAAGCGCAACTTCGACAAAAGGTAAGTTACTAAAATGAAATTTGTCAAATACGACGAGACTCACCGTGAATTATTTCTGCTTGTAGTTGAGGCAAAGAGGCGGTGGATATGGATGCGAGTCCAACAATGCAAGGCGCGAATTAATAATGCACAATAAGCCGCCAATGTGGAATGAATTTAATCAAATGTACCAACTAGACTTCGCCGGGAGGGTTACTCAAGAAAGCGCCAAGAACTTTCAAATTGAATTTAGAGGAAGTCAGGTAAGATAATCCTTGATTCGTTATTCGCTTAATGGAATATAATATACCTTGTCGACTATTCTATAAATATAAAAATTGGTTCATCAAATTATTTACAAATAATTATTTGAGCACAGGTAATGCAGTTTGGAAGAATACAAGGAAATGCATATACCCTAGATTTCCAGTACCCCTTCAGCGCCATTCAAGCATTTGCCGTCGCTCTGGCAAGTGTCACGCAGAGGCTCAAGTAAAAAAACTGTGTGTAAATTTCGCATCGGGCTTGAACATGCATACTCTGACAGATATACATATATACATGCGAGTATTTTTTTAAATTAATGTGTACACATAAACTATACCATGTATTTTCTGTCCTTTTAAAAGTTTACGCACTACACTGAGAGAAATTACATGATTCGCATTGCATTATAGATATTATTAATAATAGGCAGTATTATTTATAATTTACGAACAGTTATTATATTAAAGTACGGCAATGGAATTACATTTAAGTAGTGAACAGAGTTTATGTAATGACGTTACATTTGTTACATTTTATAAGGTAGCTGTGTTGAATTAAATTTTTTAAGATTAGCTCAAAAATGGATATTTATTGTAGTAGATCCGGGTTAGTATTTCTCTCACTGTACGCTTAAAAGAAACCATGCACATACTGCATTTTTATTATAAGATATTTAAAGAGAATCGCCAAGATATTTTACTGTCAGGGATCTTGTTTTTCACACACTATAGTCACATAAGCATTACGTATTATGATACAATTATATAGTAGCGTGTATTGGCTGACCGAGGCCTTGTCTAATTCATCGACAAAGTTTTTAGGTAGTAACACAATTTATTTTTGTATTTCGGCAAATATTCAAGAGTCCAATCATTTGTCCCAAAAGATTTTGACATTTGCAGAAAAAGTAGAAGTTCAATACTAATGTGAAATATTACAAGCAAAGTGTTGCTTATTTTGAGAGAAGTAAATAAGAATTATTGCAGCAAAAATTAGATTAATATCAAAAAAATTGTACATGTTACTACCTAGTCGTGAAACGAGAATTGTCACGCAAAGACTAAACGAAAAAAAAAACTAAAAGAAAAACAATCGTAAGGCTGCGCGATATTACAAACGAGAGATTGGACAGTGCAACGCCCAACTACTGGTCTGCGCGCAACGTTTTGTACATAACAAGAGGAATATAAACGATGAAAAAAAAAATTAATGTTGAAAACGCGAGCAGAGTTTGAGGTTTAGCACGAACCTTTTGTTGAAATGCTTTGATCCACGTGACCGTCCAAGACGTTTTGGTTTCGCCCCGTTTTCAAAGCGTATTGATAAAAAAAAGCGATACCGATGAGCGCCAAGCGAGATATATTTGTATAGTTTGTTAGTCTTTGACTTAATGATACATAATAGTATTATTATTGATTGTAATAGCGAAATTTTCGTACAATATATATATATAGGATGTATATGTAAATGTGATCTCCACTCGTGCGAGACGATCTGATTTTCTGCTTGGCACGGTGCATTTGATATGCCTATTTGCTGTTTTGTATACGTGTAAATATTCGTCATGAGATGGAAGGGAATGCAAGGAACGGAAGAAGAATGAAACACACGAAGGAGATGAAGAATGCACGAGTGTGAGCTGGCTTGGTTGTTCGATGAACATTGACTCTTTTTCGATGCTGTAGCACGAGCTTCGTCGGAAATACCAAACACTTACACGTATATACACACACCCGCTCACACAAGTACACACAATTACACAACATACTAAAATCGTCTAGAACCAATGTTTTTAATTTTAGAGAATAATTTGTCGTAAAACAAAGTGACGAGAATTTTTTTTTCTTACGACTGTCAGACTTTACTATTGCACTTTTTTAGCAATTTTTTCCATTAAGATTCTAAATGACGAGTTGTATTATAATAATATACGTAAAGATGTACACTCAATGAATTATATGAAAGTTTACAATTTCAATTTTAACTTTGTAAAGGTATAATGAGTAATGAAAAAAAAAACAAATTGGTTGCAGACCATTTTACAACGTCCCTATGTAACAAATCGTCCGGCCTGAACTGCTTGCTTCGATACAAATGCAGAAAAAATGATTAAAAAGTAAACAAACTATACTCTGTTCTAACTAATGTTTCGACAAAGCCTTAATCAACGGCCAGTAAAAACGACCTAAGTATCTGAACAATAAAGTAATGAAGAGTCGAGAGTTTTCACTGTTTGCGGTTGGTCGATATAGAAATAAAAAAAATGCTAAAATGATACACACGAAAGGAGAAATCTGCACATTTTGTACGAGAATGTTTGAAATTAGCTAGTTCATCCTATTTCGTGATTTGATTTTCAAAGCCTAATTGACGTTACATTTTTCTATTATCGATTGAATTGTTACATTTTTTTAAATATTTTGTTTATAATTAGTTATACGAGAGGTTCTGTGCAATATAGAGTTTCGAATTGCTTGATTATGAAGTAAAAAGAGCGAAGTAAATAAAACTTAAATCTTCGTGACTGATGTATTGTATATGTAATAAACGTGTACGATGTATGTGGCACGATATGCGACTTTATGAAGTTCTATAATCAATTGTATCATTGTTGTTTTTATTACGAGAAGGCATTGTTATTTATTCAGTTTTGCCGCAAGAATAACGAAAATTATTCTAGATATACGTGCAATACAATTTTGTTACTGAGTATGCATTTAACGAACGTCGACTAATATTTGTAAATAAAAAACTAAATAAAAAAACTAGTGATTGTTTTTCTTACCAGACCTTATGAAAAATAAATTTTCATATATTAATTATAGTATTGACATCGGGAATAAATTCGCAACATTTGGAAATGATAAATGGTGGAAAAGGTTTTAAATAAACTGTTATATTACATTAAAATTATATTTGTACTAATTAACAACAATGTAGTTAGTTGCAGTTAAAAATCGTATATCTCCATGAATTTCTTGTAAACAAAGAATTTTTTTTACCAATAAAAGGTTTCCCTTTTATCATTTTCATCAAATTTGTATTATTACAATTCTAATATTAATTACTAATTTGCACTAAAAATTAGTGACATTAGGTAAATTTGGTTAGTTCAAAGATTTTGAGTCTAAACTTACATGTGGATGAGAAAATTAAATCCTACAATGCTGCATTATTAATCAGGTTGTGTGTCATTGTCTTATTATACTACATAACAATAACACCAAGCCAAAATTTCTTTGTAGTCAAAAAGGTTGTACAGAAGTAAAGAAAATCTCTTAAAAATAATATTAAACTTCATATAAATAAAATAAAAACTATAAATTTTAAGTATAATTTTAATAAATCGGATATTGAAAATTGGTGATGTTTGGCAAAAAATTTATATGTCTTATGTAGAAAAAGAAATATGACTTATACTAAAAGATATTAAAAACGCTGTAAAATCACCAGTTGCAAATGAAGGTCTCTCAAAACGCAGAAATATAGCGGTTGTATAGATGTGGGGCAGTCAGAGGCTTTGTTGAAGTTTAGTCGTTGACTAGATATTACGACCAAAGGTTTGACCTATAACATAGATTTTAATAATGAAACATATATGTTTACACAACTAAAAAATATGATATAAATTTTCCTTTATCACCTGTAAATGTAGTAAATGTAATTTGTTTTTTACTCATTTTTTAAATTTCTTTAAAATCAAAGTCATTATTACTGTGTAGTCATAATTTTTGGTAAATAACTTCTAGTTATGCAGACTTAATTATTTTTAATAAGTCATGAGAAAAACAAATTTAAAAGAAAAATAAATGTTTTTAAAAAAAAATACACTGAGAAAAATCTATGAAAAGTCTGTAACATGATTGATTTATTGCAGTAGATGTATGTATGAATCTGTATCAGTAAATACTAAAAAGTAAGTTGATTAAATATGTAAAATTTTCAAGTGGAAATTACAATTGATATTCATTGTAAACTTTCTAAAATAATAATTTGTACAAACCATCATACAGACAAAGAAAGATACTTGTACGCATCTAGCATACTTACAAAGCAAAAAAATTTCTTCTTTATTACTATTAAAAACTTTATTTGATAAGCCATAAAAATAACATCTGTTTCAATTTTTCCTCTACTTACTATCTGTAAACATCCTTTTCTTACTGGATGCAAATTTTGTTTTCATTTATACAGTAGACAAAAATTCAGATACTGCTCTAACAATAAGTATTTAAATGAATCCATACATTAATATGCTATGTTCGTTCTTTCATTTTTTCTCCGTGTATAAAAAAATTAATTAATTAATAATATTAAAATGTGAACAACTATCAGCACGTTGTAAAATGGCGTAAATTTGAAAAAATAAATAACTTTCTTTCCTCCATACTTCCTAAAAAAATATACTTACCCTTATACTTACCTGCGTGATGAATTAAGCTCTTTTAGACGGAGGAAAGACAAAAGTTTAGTTTAAAGACTTTTCAAACAACGTCTGTCTTTCACGGTGAGACTATAGTGATGTACGTTTCTACGGTCATCCTGCGAAGAGCTGGCCTCGAGGCTTGAGGAAAAGCCTCGAGACTCTGCGTGCTGTCTACGAAGATTGAAGATTTCGAGGAGACTTTACCATTAGCATCCTTTGCGGTCTCCGCACCCTTTAAGCTTTATAACTTTGCAAGCTTTACTCTCATTTCCTGACTTTTATTATCTAAGTTACCTGGAAAAGAAAATCACAGTTGAAACGAAATACTGATGTGGAATATTTTTCACAATAATGTTACCGGTACTCTCTTGAAGTAGTCACGCGCCTTCGAAGAAGGGCAAAAGACAAGTCTTCTCTTATCCAATCAGAAAAAGACTGCATTAAGTCCTCTGCTGAATAGGAGTACACGTAAAAATCGTAATGAAAGTTCTGACGAGGAAGGATTGGGGGAACAAGATGATATCCTTAATTACCAT
This sequence comes from Torymus tubicola, assembly GCA_035583055.1. Lineage (NCBI taxonomy): Eukaryota > Metazoa > Arthropoda > Insecta > Hymenoptera > Torymidae > Torymus > Torymus tubicola. The sequence goes on along the minus strand of JAWWEQ010000055.1, from coordinate 15,585,690 downwards.
AATCTTGAAAGTTTCCAAAAACCTCGAATCCAATAACGAAATACTTAATAAATCAATTATAAAATTGTTAATCGGAACCACGAGTTTCATTCTTACAAAATATATGGATTGTTCACGGTACATTTATTTAAATTAAAAATAATTTTTAAGTTGAATAAATGTTTATAATAGCAATATTCAAAAATTATTAATATACGTGGTATCCGTAACAAATAATCAAATCAACTGCTTCAATTCATATTGAGAAAAATATCTTTATGATAGCAACTAAAAAATGCAAACATACTTAGTAAAAATTAAAATTATAAAATATGCGTTCTTACGTAGTATTGCACTTGAAAGTTAGAAAAGTATTAGTTTACTTTTAAAACAGATTAACTTTATTGTAATTAATTTAATTTCCTTCAAATTTTCTACAAAATATTATTATTTTATTAACTTTTACTATACCAATAATTTTATTTATATGAAGAAGAGCTATACTAAAAAATTATTTTCTCAATGTGACTTCACTACTGAAAAAATATTAGAGAAAATTTTTTAATTATAAAAAATATAAATGTTTTATTTATACATTTTATCTTATTTACATCAGCTAACAAAAGTTCGACATAATAAAAAGAATGATATCTCAAGAAATCCCGATAATTATATTGTTCGCGATGTATGGCATCACTGAACATGCTTTCTTCATCCAACAACTTTCATTATGAATGGGTTATGTACAGTTGAGATAAAAGCAGGAGTTTAGGAAGCATATAGGAGGCAAATACATAAAGAATTATAATGCACAATAAGGCACTAATACAGAATATGTTAGATTTTTTGAAACTTATTTTAAAGACAAGTTATTCGTACTTTAAAATGTTTCTAAAAATACCAAATGTGTTTTTTAAGAAAGTTTCTTAAATGTTTGCTATTCTTGCATAAAACCAAGTTTATATAAGGTTGTAACATATACTAATGTTTGTAACTTGTTTGATAATTTTACGATTTCAAAAACTAAACATTTTAATGATTAATAATGTAGCCACTAAATGTTTTAGTTTACTATTGAATGGATTATAACATTAAACTTTTTCATCATTTTATATGTACTTAATTTTTGTTGACATTTAAAAAAATTTTAAAATGAAGAAAAGTTTAGCAAATTATACTAAAATTTGTTTGATTGCTATTAGTATAATGATGCTTTGTACAATGACAAATTTTACTCGAAATTCCATTACTTTATTTAATGAAGAAGTTCAAATACCGTTGTCGTTCATTAACTGTTTTCAACGCTTTGTAGACCTTTATTTCAGTCGCGCGCAAACTCAAATTAGAGCATACAATTTAATTGTGACTTTCATACTTTTACAATACATATGAATCATTGTTTAAATGAGCACACACACACCAATCCCGATGTTTTTATTATCATTTAAAATTTCTAATACAATGAGAGATGTTACCTTTCGAATTAATGCCAATTAATTAAATATCATATCAAAATTTACATGTACGATTGTTTATAAAAAGTTTAAATATTTATAAATATAATTTATTGTTTCTCTCATTGTACTTCAAACAATAATATGAATCGCGCTGTAACTTTTAAAGAAATACAAAAATTTTTTCTTTTAAGCTCTTCAAATATTATTGTATAAAATAATTGATCAAGATTTTACACTATCAATAAAGTGGCTAGTAATTACATATTTTTACGAATGATTGGCAAATAAATATTATACCAATTATTATTATTATTACTTATATAAATTGTTATTTGAAAAAATAGTTTTGTTTACGGATTTATTTCTCGAAAGATGAGCAAGAATGTTATTCGATTTATATATAAAACTTATCATAAAATTCAATATAATTTTTTGTATTTAATAAGTTTGCAAACAACTTTTTATTTTCTATATCATTTTTTTATGAATAGCAATATATTTTTATAAGAAATGATATAATTTTACGATAGTGTAGAAACCTTAATCAATAGTGAACGAGCTCAACATTAATATGTGAACCTAAATTATATTGCCCAGAAAAAATGTAATTTTTTCAAAAAATTAAAAATTATTTTTCAAGATAATTTATTCATTTTTCGGATTTATTTTTTTTATCTAGTTATTGAAGATTCTTTTAAATATAAATGAAATATTTGTTTTTATTGCCGAGTATGTATTAAGAAATTATGGCAGATGTTTAAAACTGAAAAAAGTTTCTTTCATCCCGATCTCGTCAAAATTCTTCGCTGAAATTATAAAAATGTACATTTTACGAATTACCAATTCGTAATTTAATTGAATGCTAGCTACCTAATATACTAATGTTTATTCGACTTTAACTATACATTTATATATTTTTTACACGCAAATCAAAAACTTTTTTGAATATTTTAATGTAAAGACAAAAGCTTGAATCAATTTGTATTCATGTTTAAAAAATATATATTTACACAAAAATTAAAATTTTTCTTTTGTCAAGCTTTTTAGTTTTATATTAATTTTTCTCTTTCTAAAAATTTAATTAAAGTCTGGTTAGAAAAAAATATATACAGTTAAATATGAAATCATGTAGATTATAAATCCTGTATAAAAAGCAATTGGAAAAAAAACGTTAAGTTTTTTTCAATAGAAGGATGATCTGTTTTTACGTAAAGAATTGAAAATGACATGTTACTAACGTTTTGAATTGTTTGATTGATTTAAGTTATAAGTTAGAGGTTTTAATAGCGAATTTGGTTTCGTCCCGTATATATTAGATAAATTTAAAAAAGTTTAAAAAAAAATTATAAAGTATTTTATATATAAAAACAGCCGACAAAAAAAACCTCTACCATTTCTTAAATCACATATTTTAACCAATTCATCGCTGGACTAATTGTGATTCTCATCTACTCAAATTTTTCTGTAAGAACCTTTCAATATTTTCGAAATGAAATTGTACCACCTCATTTCAAAAAATATAGATGTATAACATAATAAGGCAGAGTAGGAACAGTTATTTATTTTAACAATAAAGCCGTTTAACTTTCAAAGTCACTTTTCGACTCCACGATTATACGAACCAATCGCTTCTTTGTACAATACAGTAAACTTTGAAAGAGCATCGAACTTACATCTAATCAGGAAAAACGCGCGAGAAAACAAAAAAGAGACAAAAAAAAAAGAATTTAGAAAAACGAGCGGGTGGATGATCTCAAACGCAGAAATCCTTTAATACTTGAGTGACTTTTCGATTGCATATAGGACAGCGATGGTCATTGGTTATCCAGACCTTCATTGCGCACTTGTAGCAGCAGCATCTGTGAGTCGTCCTGCCGTGGACAAAGATGCCGTTTTTCGGCTTCTCGATGCAGATATTACACAGGCTCTCCGCCGCCTGTGCCGTCGGCTGTTCGTTCTTTTCGCGCCGAGATTGTAGATTTTTTAGGAGTATCGTCTTTGGATCTTCCTTAGCGCCGCTCGACTCAGCATCGGATTTCTCGCCCTTATCTTTGGTTGATTTCAGTCCGCTGCTGCTCTGCTCGACAAAATAATAATTTTTTTTCACTCTTTTGCTAGGTTAAACCCTGGCAACTATGAGTTGCCTGTGTTTTTTTACTTATCAAAAAGTGAAAAACTCATACGTTCATGCATCTAACTACAAAAAATGAAAATAAAATACTACGTAAATGATCGAAACGGTTTACCGAAAAAAAAAAAAAAAAATTTAAAACACGTCTATTTTATGGAAATTTGTAATATAAGACTTCATGTGAGTTTCTAAAAAACTACAAATATATTATGAAAACTAATGGTATCTCATGGGTTTCGTATAAGATTTCGTGTAAAAACCTCATATTAAAACTCAATAAAAATCATATAAGATTTTATGTACTCGCATGAGTCTCATATGAATTCTTATGAGTTTTTTCAGCAGCGATTGCACATTAAAACTTCATTTTTACAGTTTATAAAAACATTCTGCTCGCACGCATGCGTGCACGCATAATTATGATCAAATTGTGAGATATAGAATAACTATTATTTCTTTTGCTTCATTAATTTAAAGATTTTGGTTATTATCGCTGTTTGTTAAGTTATCAAACACTTTAGGTGCAATATATACACATGGCTTTTATAACTCATGCATCAGTAGAACCTACGCAGTACGTTTATTGTACTGTACAAAATTAAAAAAAAATAATGCTTGAAAAGATAAAGAATGTTTGTTGGAGAATTGTAAAACTATGTTCACATTTTGAACTTTAATGATTATTCAAAGTTGAACAAAAGGAACGTACAAAATGAAGTTGAGCCGAGTAAACCGTAAGCCAACAAAATTATTCATCTAACCAGAAAAGATTTTCCAATATTCAATAGAGATAATAACAAAATGTAAGGTATATTTTCGAGATTTCCTAATTTTTATATCGTTAGAAATTCCTTAAAAAGTCTTTACTACTTAAGGATGTGCTATCCATATCTTGAAAAGAATTGCACTAGTTTCAAATAAAAACTCAAAAAAGTACACCCAGAACACACTTTGTTTTATATCTTTTTTCAATATTTGTAAACACTATTTTGATATTCATCTAGTAGAAGGAATAAACATTTTGTTTTGGAATAGTGCCCCTAAAATTGAATATTACGCACTGATATTGATATCGAAATATTTTTTTTAAAATAATGCATAATAAAAGTTTTGAATAGTATCTATTGCGGGAAATATAACATACAACTTATGCACGTAATTTTTGCGTAATTTTATGATCGCGAGTACTGGTACGAAAAAACGTATTTTACACATGTTCCATAATGTACTCTTTGAGTTTAAATAAAAAATTTATATATTGAGTATTTTTTTCGTAAATCAAGTCATTAATGTCCAGGCAGCAACAGAGAGCTTTCGATTTAAGATAACAAATTAGAAATTATTATAAAAAATGATCATCAAAAATTCAGTTTTTGAATCCATGGTTTGTTTCTCAAACAACCCAACATTTTCATTTCACTCGCGGTCACTTACGATTTTTCGTATTTACTGCAGGGTATGTTATAGTTCTCTTTGATGATAAATATTTTGCAATACAAACATTGGAGCTTTTTGAGGAATAAACTATTCCTATAAAAAAATAACCAGTCTGTACAGGAAAGTTTCCTTTACTCCTGTAATAGTATATTACGCTAGGGAGGAAAAGTAAAGAATGTCCCAGATCGCATGTAAATTACCACCCGAGCCGAAGGCTTCCGTGGTGTGTATACTATTTTTCTCCGCGAGGAGCGTAAAATGCGTAGGCTGTTTTTCGCCCGTAGGGCGTACAGTGCGCACTTTATGCGCCGTGTGGAGAAAATTATATTATCTTTTGGGTTTGTACTCTCATACACTTTTGATATAATGAATTAGGGTGAAGTGCAAATTTGTACAAAAAAATGTATTAGCAGTATGGTTTATTGCGTATTATGTTTTTTTATATTGTATATATCCAAAATTACTGAAACCTTACATGCTAAAGAAAAAAAATGATATAATTTAATATTGCAAAAAACTCAAAAGCTTTACTAAAAACTACTAAGTAATTCAATCTTTAAAAGCAAAATAAATTACGGATATTGTCTTATATCAATATCAATAATTTATTTCAATGATACATAGCCAGACTATTTATCGGCCTTAATCTAATGTACCAAACTGTTTTATTAAGAATGAAAACGAAAACAACCCATAATTTGACATATGCTGTATACTCGCAGCACTAAAATTTACTCACACTGCCCGAAGAATACGGATGCTCATCGGAGTCGCACTCCGTTGGTGGATTACCCGAATCAACCTCGTCCCTCTCGGTCGCCCGCTGCGACGTGACGACGGTGTATCTCAGCGTCCTGGTCGACGGCGTCGACGTGACGGTAGTCCTAGCCACCTCACCGTCCTGCGAAGCTAACGTCACCGAAGTCGTCTCGCTGGTCTGCGAGTCGAAGGTAGCCGTAAGTTCGCTGATCTGGGAATCGGTGAGTGGCAGCAGGTCGCTGCCCTGAGAATCCGTGAAAGCCCTGTCCGTCAGTTCCTGGCTGGACGCCAGTCCTGAGTCCAGGTCGCACTGGCTCGAAGCCAGTCCCGAGTCCATTTCGCTGAGCTCCTGCGCTGAAGTTGTTGAGCACGTAGATGTAGCGAGCGCCCGCCTGGCCACGCTCTTCATCGCCCGGGGTTTCCGCTTCGGCCGACTCCGCGGGAAGTACGTCTTTTTCATCTACGAGCGCGAAAAATTATGGTTTTTTTTTTTATTTTTTTCTTACGATAATTTTTCTTTCTTTGATATAAATATATTCCGACTTTTTGTTTATAGTTTAATGTAGAGACGCCTCGATCCTACTGTGTGGCTGGCAGATATTGGAGTTTGTTTTTGCGTGAGCACACTTGCCGAGCGTCCGAGATCTTTGTCCTCCGAACGAGTTCTGACATGAGTCAACTCGGAGGATTTCTTACGTGTTGTGCGCGGGTGAATCGGTCGAAACAAGATTCAACAGGAATGATCGAAAGTGGCGCGCCTCCGAGGGCGCCCGCGTAAAACACTCTACCCGGGACCTATTTTACCGACTATGGATCTTTTTTTGCCTTTTTTCGGGAGGTAAGATGCTCGAGAGAAAAAGGCCGGTGCAATGCAACAGGTCGTCGCATAAGTGATATGATAAAGTAATATATGAATTGCAATTCAGTTTAAAAGAAATTCTAATATTACTTAGTCCTTTTTTGGGAGTTACTTTTTTGTGATCTTTAATTAATTTGTATAAAAGTAAAATGAATTCAAAACCGTAATTATTATCCTTTTTACTTTACTTCTGTACAAACTAATGAATAAACGTGAAAGTAAAATTATAAGCAATATTATCCAAGAATGTATGTTCAATAAAAAAAAACAGTAGAATCTACTATATTGACAGCAATGTAGCAAAGTTATTTCTATTTCAAGTTTAAACAGTTTTTATTCGACGCTTAAGTAAAATAATGGTTTACGTAACGATAAAGTAGAATCTGTTTTACTTTTTCAAGATTTTGAGAAAACTTAAGAATTATATCACATTTTAAAAGATAGATTTTTTTTATATCTGGAAATATGTTTTTGGATATAAAAATATACAGAAGCTCTTTTAAAATCCCAAAAATACTTTGCGTAAATATAGCTAAATATGTTATGGTCAATTGTCGCTTAACACGACGAATAGACTATACTATTACAAAAATTTCGATTTATAAAAATTTTAATTTTTATTATTGAAAATACGGAAAAATATCACTTTTTGCAATATAAATCATTCAATCCAGAAGTCTTTCATATCGTGTAAAAATAGAAAAGGAACCTGATTTTTTTATAACTAAAATATGTCAACTGTAATAGACGAGTTTTTGACCATTTACTAATACTTCACTAACGTGATGTTCGTGAACTACATAAAATGAATGGGTAGGTCACACTCTGGCAATTCCCGTTGTCTTCCATACCCAACTTAGGCATAGCGCTTTAGGGCGTTGGTCAAAAGACCGGGAGACAAAGCACGCCTCATACTACTACCTGCCTAAACGAGCACTTATTTTTTAGAAATTTTAGAATTTGAGCGATATATTAATTTGCGGTTTAACTTTAAAAAAAGTTAATATTTTTCAGATTGGGTAAAAACTAATTAAAGTTTACTTCATCTAGTATAAGTTTCTTTTTTACTTCTATGAAAGATTTAAGATTGAATTATTTTAAATAAGAATAAAAATTTTCATAGATTGAAATTGTTAAATTACATACGTACAATCAGAAATATATTCTAGGATTTAGCTGAGTTTATAATTTATAAGCTGCACACTTCTAAAAACATTAGAAATTTAGCTTTTTTATTTAACTTTTTTTCTTTTACTATAAATATCTCATTAAAAAAAATATTAATACCATTTGAAGTAATGAGAACTTTATCCAAAAATAATAAATCAATTATTGATTTTACTCAAAATACTATTTTGTGAAAGAATTACTTTAATTTCTATAAAATTTGTTTTTATAAATAACAAGTTTTTAAATGCTTGTAATTATTGTGCAGAAAATAACAGTTTTTTTTGAAGAATTTTCTTTGTTTTTTTAATAAATTGCATACTAAATTACCTGATAGCACTTTCTGCAATATCTGAACATGGGATTGTTATTTGGATTTTGACATTGCACACACATCCTGAAGTCTGCTTTCTTTATCTCACTGTCAATAGTACTTGAAGCATCACTATCATCTGCCAGTCCTTCTGAATCACAAAATGTAAAAAATTCCACTGCTACGATATTCTGAAAATTAAAAATCCCACTATGAATATAACGAAAATTAAAAGTTTGAATATTTTACAACATTCAATATTAATGAAAAAATACCTCGGGTTCTGAGCATGAAGACATTTCCGCAAATGGATTTTCATTTTCGGACCTCGAATCCAGCTCATATTCCACATGAACAGATACATCGCTTTCGCTGCTGCTGACCCATGTGTGTGTTGATGTATCTGAAGTATCTCTTGCAAATTCTACAAATAGAAAAAAAAAATTCATTATCAAGTGTCATAATTTCAATATGAATTTTCAAGTGTCATAACTTTAATATGAGTTTTGGAGCAATAACTTTGTTATTGCTCCAAAACTATAGAAAATTATTAATAGATAATTTACCTGTTTCATTTCCTTGCACTGTATATATTGACTCTTCATCTTCGTCTGTTGGTACTGGAGATTCACTCTCCAATGTAACATACCAAGAGTACTTGGCCTTCTTAACATTATCACCTCGTCTCTCGTCTTCTGCAAATTTAACAAACAGTGTAAATACACAGTTACCCACTACACACTATTACTCATCAGGACACAGCAAGGCCACGATTCCCATGATCTATTAAGTTACCAAAGTATCACTGTATCACTATTTTTCGTTTCATTTCATTACTAAGCGTGTACATTTCCGGATCCAAAAATTTCAGTTTCCACAAATGTAAGCAACACCAGTGTATCGTAAGTTTTATCGAAAGGAGCACTGTCTGGACTATATCAACGTTTCTCGCTCTCACTTTATCTAATCGCGAACAGCGCGGAATTCACAAACGATAGAGAGGCCGCGAGGGCGTCAGTGCACGCGTTTCATTCGTTATTCGACTCCCTCACTCTCAATTGCCGCTATACTCTCTCTTCCCGCGCGCACAAATACCCTCTTCAAATATCGCGCGCAAGTGCGCGGCTCACGCCATCATCAACGTCGCGCAAGAAGGAAGGAAGCGAGAAGGCCTGCGTGTGTCGGTGCGGCTGTTACGCTATATAACACAGCGCGCGCGGGCTACGAGAAAGAGAGAGACAGGGAGGAATGAGAGAAAGAGAGACGAAGAAGAAAACGCCGCTGCTTACCATCGTCCGAGGCTTTTCGTTTCCAGCCGCCTTGATTGTTGAGAGCACCTGCAAAAGACGATCGCTGGGTTAATTTCATCAATCATTCGAACATTTATCCAAAAACATGCAAACGCAGGCATTTTTTCCTCTGGCTTGCACAGCTCACGACGCGCCCGTGCGAGAAAGGAACGGATATATGTTAGCGATGTGTCACTGGCTCTGTGCGGACATTCCCCGGAGCTATATACACTTTTAGCACTGAGTATTTCGCTATATATGTACATATAAGCGCTCTCGCGCGCGCATACGTTGCCAGGCGTCGCGCGGACGTTTTATTGCGATGCACTCGTAAAACGTACAATGGATTATTTGGCGTAGGCACGCAGCTATTGCGAACCACCTCGCGTTTCTTATCATTCACAGCATATCGAGCGCGCTCGGAACAAGAAAATCCACGACAATGCGACCACGAGGCGTCCTGATCATCGGTCTTGCTGATGTCCAACAGTCTGTTCGTCGGCCAAGAGGAAAATCCGCAGGCGATCACACATTTTGTAGCGCGAGTTTGGCATATATTCCACCTCGTATTCGTACAAACCTGCTAGTGATGAATTAATCGCCACGCTCATTGTTTCCTGTGCGCCTCTTAGTCTTCCTTCGCCTCACCCTGAGAGCAACCGTAGCTTTCCACGCGCACACACGAAACGACGTCGCGCGCGACGACGACGAAGTCTTCGGGGGGGATGGACGCACTCTCTTGCGCGCGAGAGGAAAAAAACACTGCGCGCGCGGGCGGACAACGATCCACGACGTAGGTAGCACGTCGACGGAAGGGAGAGAGGAAAAAAAATAAAACGCGGTCGAAAAGTATGGCCGGGAGAGGAGTTTTCTGTGCACGTCGCTGGGTCTCCCTCTCTCGCGCGGTCTCCGCTTCCTCCTCAAGGTCCCCCGTACGCTATATCGTACGCGGCCATTCCCGTGCGTAGAGTTATAGTACTACTATAAAGGCTGTGGGGCCCGCGGAGCTATACGAGCTGAGCGAGCGACTCTCGAAACTGGTTTCGACGGGAGGGAGCGACGAGGATGGAGATAGGCAGACACTGAACAGACGCGATTATGCCAGCACGAGCGAACACACACACACACGCGCGCGCGCGCGTCGCTCGTGCACACGTACGGTTGGTCGACTCTGGCTGGCTGGCGTTAGCTTGCTCGCCCGTTCATACTCGCGTACGAGGCGCGAGCGTACTATGGGTTGTAAGTTCCATGGAATTGCCAGTGGAGCCGGCCAATGGCGCGGTGACCGAATTCAGCGTACGGTGGATTTAAATGCTCAGAAGGTACAGGGGAAATGCCACGCTGCGCGCGACGGACCGACGGTTGACCGGGCGACGTAGTATGTGTGTGGAGGGAAAGGGCAGCTGCGTCCTGTGTTCTTCCGTCCCTGTTTCGGGGAAGTCGCGTAGGCCCCTGCTCGCGGAGTAGGTTGTACGAAAAGGTGTGCTGTATGTTTTTTAGGCGAAGGAGAGGGATAGTGGAAGTTTTGGCGGGAATAGGATACGGGATGTTGTGGGTTTGATGAATTATGTATTTTTTTTAGAGTTAACCTTTTAGGGGTAGATATTATGTGGGAGTTTTTATGGTTTTGAAGGAATTTCAGCAGAGACATTTTTTCACAGCATTTTAATTCTAAATTTAGAGTTAAATAAAAAAGACACAATCGACTATTTAAAATAAATAAATTATTATTTAAATAAAGTATTAATTTAAAATTTTTATTTTTGAATTAGTTTCTTCTTTGCTCTTTAACTGAAATCACTTATGTGATTTTTATGTTCTCCAAATACTAATAAATAATATAAGTTGTATAAAAGTTCCAATCAATAAATTGCTATGATATCAATAATAGCTTTTATCTATTTTACATATACGTAATGTTGTAAAAATAAGTTAGAAATAATTTAATCAAAGTCTAATACATAATATAAATTCCCTAAATTTACATATGGATGAACTTTCTTATATTACGAGTTTTATATCTAAAAATGAAATTTGATAAACTTGAAGAGACATAGTCAAAACTGATGTCGACAAAAAAAATCATAAACGTGCTTTGACAGGTATTAGTTCTTCTAAAATCTGTTTTAAAATTGGGTCAATTTTTTTTTACACATTAAAATGTTGGCGAAATAACTTGCACAAATAAGTCTATTTCATTAACAAAAAAAAACACCTAAATTATTTTATCTATTATTTGAATCGAAAGTCTCATCGTGACTTGTTCAATCATGAAAAGTGAACATAAACGTTTATAAAAATGTCATTCCCTCGTTTTACGTCGAATTATCGGCAAGTGATAACGCTTTTTCTCTCAAGTTTCTTGTTGAAACACGCTCGCCTTGCGGTTTCTCCCACACACGTACATCTGACGTTCGGTCTCATCATCGGCACACACTCGCGCCGAGCAGATACAATATGTACGTGAAAGTGACGTCACTATGCTAGCCAGGATTATGCTAATAAAGGATAAGTGCCTTCGGGCCCTCTTTCTCTTTCAATCTCCAGCGCTGACCGAGCATATACAAGCCAGTATCAAAAGGATCAACGGCGTCTTGGCGCGCTGAAGGATTATTTAGAAGTACTTCTCAGAAATTTCCCGCTTCGCTGTGCTCGCCCGTTGAAGTTGATGGATGACGAAGCGCAAACATATTGCCCCGGAAAGCGCTTTGGAGCAGGTTCAAACTTGTCGAAGCGATCTCCGAGAATACATTAGTAATAATCGCGGAAACAAGCTCTTTAAATGTTTTTTCGATTTCGATGTTCAAATTCGACTGAACTTGAAATTATACGGTTTTATACTTGCTAATGGTACCAATCCCTTCAGCTATTTTTATTTTAAGATGAAAGAATTTTTTGCTTATATTCAGTAAGATTTATATATTAATTAAAAAATTATTATAGGTATAGAAATATATATTATAAAATAAAATATTCTTGAAAGTGAATACAGTTTTGTATATGTACTTATTTTAGAAAATTGGTTTAAAAATTTCGATATTCCTGTAAATATTAAAATATGATTATTTAAGCAAAGTTAATATTATCAATTACAAATTATTAGTATAAATAGAACGATTTGACAACAATTGGAAAAAAGTTATTATCAAGTTTATATGTTTATTATTACTCGATTTGACAATCATGATTTTTTATTTATTTTCAGTGGGTTTATGTATCACCCTAAATAAAATAAAATTTAAAAAAATAAAATTAATATTCGAAAAATGATTCAATATTTTATTCTAGCAAGATTAGGAAGCATATGAATGTTCCTATTCATTCAATTGTTCTAATAAAGTAGTGTCAAGGTATAATTTATCTTATTTTCATTTATAGCATGAAAGGCAAAATTCTAAAAATTTATTTTAATACTTATTATATATAATAATACAAATTGAAAATTATGAGCCCAGGCTTCGGAGATTATTTTTAAAAAAATGACGTCAACAATTCCAATGTCAGTATGAAAATATATAGATCATTTTTTACAATGGAAACACACCTTCAATTGCTAGGTACCCTTTTAAACGCTTTTGCGAATATAAGTATAATACAGCGCGTAAGTGCCGCTACTTTCTGTTTATGTATAGCTTAACCTTAAAATTTCAGTGAAACGTTTATCCATTAGTATCAGTTCACCAAAAAATAAATTCTTTTGCAATGGCTTCAGGATTGGAAAGTTACGTGAATCGTATCCTTTTAATTATTTACTTTTCAGGTTTAACAATAAAATACTTTTGCTTATTTTCTGACATAAATAATTTTTAGATACTGTCTCCATCATAACATCTGATGGACGCAATTTTATTGTAAGTATAATATTATTTGTAACTATTCACTTTTTACAGAGATTTTATTATTGTGCTAACGTGTTAAACGATCAATTTTTAGGGAACATTGAAAGGATTTGATCAAACAATAAATTTAATATTGGATGAATCGCATGAAAGAGTATACAGCACAGCCCATGGTGTTGAACAAGTTGTTTTAGGCTTGCACATCATTAGAGGGGACAATGTGTAAGTTTCTTTTGTAATATATAGTACTTTATATAAATTATAAATAAAAAATTATATTCAAATTATATTACTGCATAATAACTTATTTGCAAAATATAACACGTATCAAAAGATATTCAAAATTACAATGACTAAAACTTATTATTTATATGCAAAGAATAAAAATAATATATAATAGATATAAAATACAAAATACTAAAATTTTTAAAAATATATTATACATAAAATTATTCTTCAGCTTAATTCATTAAAAATCTTGTAGGTACGGTTATTCACATATAATTAATTATCTTTAAGAAACAATCAATTTTTGTATTATTAGCATAATATTATCAAATCCAAATTAAAAACTCAAGAGGAATTTATTTAATAGTTACTAAAATCAAAATGTTTTAATTTTTAGGGCTGTTGTGGGAGAATTGGATGACGAAATGGATGCTCGGTTGGATTTATCAGTTATACGAGCAGAACCTCTAGCTTCTGTAGTACATTAAAAAGATTAATAGATAATGATATACATCTGAATTTGTCTTCAGAAAACTCACAATTATAATCGCATCCGTGCGATAAATTATTACTGTAAATAGTTTTATAATAAGTACCAGAGGCACTTGCTGTATAAAAAATAAATTTCCTTTTTAATAAGAAAAATAAATTTTTATAATCATAAATACAATTATTTAAAATATCCTATTAAAAAGAAATTCATATTTAAGTTTTTCAAAATAAAAAAAAGAAGGAGAAGGATAGTAATGTTAATTCAAAAGACAAAATTCAGTAATATACTTTAATATTTTATAAAATCAGAGTTCATTAAAAGTATAGACAAATATAACCTGGTGAAAGTATCGATTTCACAAAATAATTGTAGTATATTTATAAGTTGTATGAGTCTGATGATACATACTTCTGTACATGTATCGTATACATGGAAGACATAAGAAAAATAAACTTCAAGCGTGTAGAAAAAAACCTTTATTCGGCGAGCTTTATGTACTTAAAGAGTGTTTAATCAGAACAACCAGAAGTTCTCGATAACAAACACTTACAATCTTACAGTGTTAATATATCTCGTCGCTTATGTACAATAAATATTTATTTAAATAATGCGATTAAATCTGTTATTTGTACGTTCTCGAAAACAATTTCGCACATAATATTATTCAGAACTATACACAATATCTCATTTATACTATAAATTGTTTTTCATACTTTACTGTATATAAGAAGCTCTCAACCCTTGGGGTTCTCCCATCATGAAAACAATTTATATAGCTATTTTGTTTCGTAAAACTTACGAGAATAATAAAACTTAATAGAGCAGTTCTTCATTTTCTTATACATCTACGGTATAAAACAAAATTTTTCTTATAACGCTGATTGACGAAAACGGCTTCGCGAGTCACGTATTAATTAGTATAATAATACATCGTCGCGATATGATTTCTCACTTTCACTTCAGCGTTTGTATCGGAAAACTTTCTCGGTTTCGTCCACCAAAACACGATCCTATACAAAATTTACAACGCATATTAACATGCACACTGGAAAAGTGTCTCTCGTTTATTACACATTCTTTTTCCTAGGTGGGACGCCAAATTTCCCTCGACCGACTCTTCTTCTGTCTTTTCTGTTCGCCCTCGCTTGGCTATCGTTCCAATCCGACGGACTACTCACGAAACCTGGTTCATCCAACATAGGTCCGTTCTGGTTGAAGCCCCGTGGATCAGATCGAGGATCAGAGTTTGGCATGTTTCCATAATTGTTGAAATTGTCTGCTGGATAGCGTCCTGCCGGTCCATCGTATGGTGGCCTAACGTTGTCACTGTAACCACCCATTTGTTGTGGTCCTGGTCCCAAAAGTCCGACTCCGTTGCCACGATTGCTGTTATAACGCGGGTCATACTGACTCATTTGACCCTGAGGTGGTCCCTGATGGTTGGGTCCAGAACCCATGTTACCCATCCGCATAGGTCCGACGTTGTTACCCATTCCTGGTCCATCGCGCATCATGGGACCCATACCACCCGACATGCCACCACCCATGCCGCCATCCATGTTGCCGCCCATGCCTCTGCCCATATTGCCGTCCATTCCTCTGCCCATGTTTCCATCCATTCTACCACCCATATTACCGTCCATTCTGCCACCCATGTTACCGTCCATTCTACCTCCCATGTTGCCGTCCATTCTACCTCCCATGTTGCCGTCCATTCTACCTCCCATGTTGCCGTCCATTCTACCTCCCATGTTGCCATCCATTCTACCTCCCATGTTGCCATCCATTCTACCTCCCATGTTGCCGTCAATTCTGCCACCCATGTTGCCGTCAATTCTGCCACCCATGTTGCCGTCCATTCTGCCACCCATATTAACACCCATGTTGACACCCATGTTGCCATCCATTCTGCCGTCCATTCGGCCGTCCATTCTGCCACCCATGTTTCCACCCATGTCTCTACCCATGTCTCTGCCCATGTTGCCCATCATAGGATTACCAGGCATCATCATTGCGCCTGGTACAATATTCTGCGACGGACCCATGCCTTGCGATGGTCCCATGCCAGAAGAGGGACCCATGCTCGGACCCATTCCAGACACTGGCATATTGGTAGAACCCGACATGTAAGGAGTTCCCATGCTCATCGCCATACCTTAAATATGAATTTCGTTGCAAAATTAATTTTAAATACATTTATGATTCTTAAAATTATTAATAATTAAATATCTAAACGAATATAAAATTATATAATGAAATTTACCTGGCATATTTGGATGCTCTGCAATGGGATGCTGTTGCACGGTTGTCGGTATAATCTTAGGCGGTGCTGCTGCTTCCAAAGCTTTTCTTCTTGGATCGGTTCGCACCAGTGGAGGTGATTTGGGTGTATCCAATACCTTTACTGGCGGCGGTGACATTGGCGAATCGGCAATATCATCTTTGATAGCCGGTAGCCGGAAAATTTTTCGTAACCTCGGATCGTATTTTACTTGGGGATCATTCTTTGTAAGTTTCAGTCCGGTGTAATCAGGTCTTGGAACATCCACAACATAAACCTGTTTCAAAGGTTAAAAAATGTATTGTTTATCGTCTCTTTTTAAAAATGGTATAAAATGTTGTAATGTTAAAAAGAAAAATGTTATTACTTTGTAAACTATTGGCGGATGTGAAGTTATGCCCGCATCGATTTCCGTACAGGGCACGTGCGATGGCACAGGTTTAAATGGCAGACCTAGCATCGGGCGAAGATCGACGTCACCAGACTTGACAGTATCGACGGAGTAATGCGCACCACCCAGGCGGAGATCCGTATCGCCGAAACTCGGACCTGGAGGGAAACACCTCAAGTCCATATCTTTTCGCCTAAGATCCTGATCAAGTTTCGCTCGCAGATCTGTATCCATCGCTGCGTCCTGAGCTATAATACCCGAGCTATATATACTCGTCTCGAGTCTGTGGGAGCGTGACTCTTTCGGATCGCTGGCTTTCGAAGTGCTCGATGTACTACCTGACGAGTTCTGCCTCTCTTCTCTACGTTGTCGCGGATCGCGACTCATTCGCGGATCTCTGGATGCAACTGTAGGCTGTGGTGCGACTGAAGTTGCTAAGAAGAGAATGAAGGTACGATTATTTTGTTAGAACCGAAAATGAAATGGATTCTTCGGAATTTTTAATTGGGTTGATCAAGTAAACTTACCAGATAATCTAGTAGGTGATAACCTTGGGCTATTACTGCCAGAACCCACTATTGAAAATTGAGATGTTTCCGGTATCACTGGTTTTGGAATTTCGGGAGACATATTTGTTTCTTTCTTCACGTTTGGCACAGAATCTTTATCATGTTTGATACTATTAAGGGAACTTTTTGCTTTTATCGATGATAGTATTTTCGAAACCTCCATACTAATATCAATTTTACTCAAATCGCCTAGTTTGTCAACGATTGCTGCAGGTTCCGGAATGCTAGCTGGTTGTAAAAGTGGATCTTCTTTTACTTCCGGCTTTTTCTCTTTTTCTTTCTCTTTCTCTTTCTCTTTCTCTTTCTCTTCTTCTTCTTCTTCTTCTTCCTCTTTTGGAGCATCGATTGTTAATTGATTATCGTCGTCATCATCTTCATCAGTATCATCTGAGTACCAGTCATCCTGATTGATATCTTCACTGACATCTTCATTATCAACCTGTTTAGTCTCTTGCTTGATTTCTTGCTTAACCTCCGGATGAATATCTGTTTTAACATCCACTGGATCGACTTTCTGATCCATGTCCCCCAGTTTATCAAAGTACTCGTCATTTTTTCTGTCTCCTGAAGCATACATTTTTTGTATTTCTTCAACTTCTGGATCATACCAGTCATCGTAAACTTTTTCTGAAGAATCAGTTTTTGGGCATTCTTTTTCCTGTTTTACCTCAGAACTATGTTTTTTATTGTCTGTACTACTTGATGTTTCTAAAAGAGCAATAAACAAATTATTGAATTATTGTATATCAAATAAGAACAAAATAAATGCATAAATTGCGTGATTTCAATTACCATGTATTTTTTTCTTATCCGAATCTTTATCTTTATTTTTATCTTTATCCTTCCCATCGTCATCAGGCACTTCAATGACAAGATCCGTATCTTCTTCACGATCGCTTTCATCGTCGAGCTTGGACTTGGTGAGGTTGGCTGCCTCATCGGCAAGATTAACAACTTGTGGTGTCTTAGGAGTTGTACCTGACAGCAGTTGTCTTAGATCCACGTCTTTTGGTATCACACTCAGACTATTCAATGCGCTATCTTTTGGCTTTGTCGTCTCCTCTTTGATGTCTTTGTCCTTCTTAGGTGCATCGTTAGGGCCGCCTTCCCCATAAAAGTTAGCAGGTGCTGCCTTGTCTTGGTTTTTACCAAGCTGCAGTCCTATTTGAGTTTGAACGAGCATATTGTACGGTACACGATCATCATTCGAACCCCAGCGCGTCTTTTTACCTGAAGATGATTTTCTATCTCTGTGTCGATCACGATGATGGTCATCGCCTGTAAAACAATAACAGTATTATTTATTAACGATACTTTTATTAAAAATAAAATATAATGCTTATTTAACAAGAACCTATTTTATATAACTTTATATATTATGATAATTACCTTCGTCTTTTCCAAGCTCACTCATACTATCATTAGGAACAGGAACTTTTAATTCGAACAAACTCGGAATCTTTTGATTCACTACATCTTGCCCATGAGCTAAAGTTTTTTCCGTTGCATTGATTAAATACATAGCACCTTCTCTACTCAATCGTGGGAAATTTCCTAATATTTCTTTCGGCGCAGTCTCTAAATGTTTCAATAAAATGCTCTTCACCTGTAAAACATTTTGATTGTGTCAACAAACTACTTTTAATTGTGATATGTCACTTAATGACTAAAGTATACGCATGATACAGACCTGCTCGCTCATAGGCTGATGGGAGAATTTGCAATTTTCGCCAGCTGTACAATTCAGCCCAGTGTGGAAGAATTTGCAGGGAAAGTCGTGGTGCATGTAGAGGCATTTATCCCTCTTTGCACAGCAATCCATCAGGTAGAACTTACAGAGCTCCATCTTCCTGGGCGGCAGGGCGTTGTGGGAGAAAGGACAGTCGTCGCCTCGGTGGCATTTGCCCTGCATGTAGTACACGCATATCGCATCCGGGTCCTGGATATGATCGTTCCCTTGATTGCGTCGACTGTTGCGCTCGTTACGTAGCTGCGCCCGCGTCTTGTTCTTGCCGCCGCGCTCGTTCTTTACGCCGCCCCTGCGACCAGCTATGATGGGAAATTTTTTATTGCGCTCTTGTTGTAACTGTTGCTGCTTTAGCTGAGCCCCTGGTTTCAGAAAGTTCAAGTTGCCTCGCGATTAGAAAAACAATTTTGCGAAAGTCAAATGCACGAAAGCACAGCGAAATCCAGCTGACTTGTGTAGTAGCGGTGAGGTGAATTGTTAGAGTAAGCAAATTTTTGTTTTTATTTTGAAAAATAGTTAGTTTTTGTTATTTGGTGCTAGTGAGTTGATCGGTGAAGAGTATAAGTGATAGCATAATGTCAAAATATTTGTTAATCCACAATGATGATTTATAATTTATTTTCTTGAAATGTTTTTCATTTCGTTTAATTTAGATTATTTAAGATATATTCTATTGTCAAAAACTAAAATTTTATTAAATTTATTAGTTCAAAGCTTAGAATATTTGAAAATACACAATTGAATTAAAAATCATTTCATTTCTTTTGACTTTCAAATTGTTTTTTTAATACAACCAATAAAATTTTCTGAACGAGGAAATAAACAGCCAATTATATGCATGCATTTTCTTTCTCTTTTTTTTTACTTAAATATTCAATTGAAATTGTAAAATACTTTTATACAACAATAAAATAACTTAACATATACAAAATGAAAATAATGAAATGTGAAGTAAACTGAAAATAAATAAATAAAATGAAAATAATTTTGCATGTATTCTAAAAGCACTATTAAGTTGTTTATAATATTCAATAAATCTACCTTTACTGTTAAATAATTAAAATTCAGTCAAATTAAATATGAATTTTTTTAAACTGATAGCATTAGTTTGATTGATCTGACCTATACAAATCCACCAAATCATTTTATTTTATTACTATTATTCAAAGTGTATTTGTTATCATTACTTAATTAACTTTTTCTACATATTATAACTAATTTGATTTTAAAAAAAAATGCTTTTAGAAGTTGCAATGAACTCATAATAACAAAATAAAAATTAAAAATAAGTAATTACATCTTGCTCCACCTCTTTTATTTTCATCTCTATGTCGATTAGAGAGACTCCGGTCATCATAATCAGATCCACTGTTGTAGCTATCATGATCAGGAGGACGTCTAGGAGGAGAAGAATTCTCATGAGAGCCTTTCCTAGGAGGGGAAGCACCGCGTACAAACAACATTTCATCATCATCTTCATTAGCATTCTCTTCATCACTTAGTCTCTTTTTCTGAAATATAAACATATTTTTATTATTACATGTGCATTTATATTAGCATTACTAATATTAATTTTATTATCACATTACAAATGAAAAAAAAAGTTATAGATTAGTTTATGATTATACTAACTTTTTGATCCCTAGCCCGTTCATCTTCTTTCTCGTCACGGTTTCTTTTTCTGTTTTTACTTTTATTACTCCTACTTCTTGATTTGCTATTTTCATGACTTTTCATTTTTTCCTCATCAAGACGTGCTTTGATGGCTTTTTCAATATTACCAGCCCAATCATCGCCAGATGCACTTTTTTGTCTGTTAAGCCTATCAATACTTTCAGCCTTTTTGCTTTTACCGAAATTATTGTCAAAGGTTTTATGCTTTGGAGAGTCAGTCTTTCCAGTAGATGGCTTTGAAGGCTCCGGAGCTGGTTTAGTTGTTTCCACAACTGGCATTGGCTCATCATCTTCATCAGAAGGAATTTCTCCATCCTCCAAATCATTATCATCATTGCTATTAAAAAGTAAATTATTGTTAATATGAATATTTTGAAATTTTATATAGACAAAATTTTAGGGGCAAGAAAAGTCTTTATCACAAATAAATTTGGTTGTTTTATACCTACAATGATAATGATGTTTACGATCTTATAAATATTATATTATATCAATGAAAATCATTTATGATGACAATATTTTTTTACATATTTCAAAAATATTCTAAATTTACACTTGTGGTAAATCTATTGTTTTAACATTATTAAGAAATGCTCTTATTTTGTAATTGACCTAAAATATTCAACAATTATGTTTATTTGTTGAAGTATGTATTCATATAATAAAACGTGATATTGAAAGAAAAATATACAAAAAAGTGCTCATTTTTATTTTTAAAGCATTTTAATACTTAAAAAGGACGAAAATTTTTAAATCTCTTTACTTCATAATTACAAGAGTTTTCAATTATGACCATATGTTGATTGTTTTATGCTCAGATAAACTGGCTTGAGCAATTCATAAATGTTATATGCAACAATTATTAAATCTATAAGACACTTTGCAGTGTTTAATCGAAGTTAGTGAAGATTGTGATGTAAAATTCCTGGAATAAGTACTATCCGCGGCAAAGACATCGATTGCCTCTCACCAAAGACTAATTTTCTACGTCGCGAATTCGATCGATGCATCATGACCGCCTTTCATAATCACACACGCCCGCGTGATTTCTGTTACTGCCACAAAATGGTTGACTAATTTTTATTGTATTTTATTGATAGAATAAGCCTTTTTTTAAATTTAATCATTTTTTCTAAAATTTATTTAAGCGTAAATTTCTAAATCAGTATAATTTTAGGCGCTTCAAGAATCGCGTAATTTCATATAAAAAAAAATATTGTTCCGAGCCACGTTAAGTGAAAATATTTTATGTTTTGATAAGAAATCATTTACATGTGGCATGATACTTTGTAAATAATACTGCGTATTAATTCGAACGAAACTACTATTATGAATTTATTGGGACTTTGTTTGCCAAATGTTTGGCACGTACTATATACTGGTTTTCATGACACCTATTATGATTTCTTATCAATGAATAATAACGACGGATATTTGTGCGCGTGTGCGTGTGTATGTGTTTTTACGCTCATGAGTATACATATGTATATGTTTCAGCCAAATAAAGCATGTAACTATCCCGTTAACTTTGAATAATCGCAGAGTGAAATAACAATCAAGGACATTTTGTTTGTATTAATAAATACACAAGCTTAGTCTGAATGCCATTTACGTTAAATTAACGATTACCGATATGTTCATTAATTAATATAATTCTTCATTTCGAGGCTTAAACGTCATAAATAAATCTGAAATTTCTTACCACAATATAAACTGCTAATAAACATAATATCGAATACGCGTTCATTATCACTGTCATTGTAACATAAAAAAATCATCACATCATAGTACAGTTATTGCCACCACCACACTTGTAAACATATGTAAACATAGTCCAACATCAGTTTATGTGAGTGTTTTGATAAACACCATTCGTATTATCATCCTTATCATCATCATAAATCATTAAAATGATCATCATTGTCATTATCGCCATCATCATATTATTTATCACTGCATCATTATCATTGTCGACGATACAAACATTTCAAAATCATTGAGAAATCTTGAGCTGCAGCTGAAATTATCTGGCATATACATATATATTTATATGATCCGTCTTAGTATTATCACAGTCGAGTATAAGTCAATAGTGTAACGTGTACAGGTGTGCGTAACGTACACTCGTCTTCTCGCGTTTATGTGTAGGTAAAGAAACACAGAAAAAAAGGCATGGGCTTATCGCGCTCATACAGTTAACGTCTCATCGTATGTTTCGCGAAGCGATAAGGAACTTGTAAAGTAAAAAAGTCATCAACTTCGTATACACTGTTGCTTTGTGCACAACACGAGTTTCAATTTGGAATATTTTAATTGTTGAAAAACTTTAACAAAAGCCTTTAATAAATTTCTATAAAAGCATTCGTTTACTATGAATTATTCGACGCGAGAAAATGATAATTGTATCAATTCGGAGCAGCTCTTTTTATTTATTTATGCCATATAATAATTTGTGTAGCCTAACACCAGATTACTTGAAGTGAAAGGAAAAACTGAGCGGAAAAAATACAATACATACTCGCTTTGTATAAAATTTGTAAGTAAAAGGCCAAACGATCACCTCGCATCAATCGAGACCTTGGCATAAATAAACAAGTGAGAGAAACTCATTGAATCGCTCAAAAAGCGCCAACTCTACAAACCAAAATCCAAGGAACGACGAGAAATTGTAACACACATTAATAAAATACATTTTACAACGTACGCGTTCATATTCTGAAACTCCGGGATAACGACGGCTCGCACAGCTGGCGGCCACAGGCACACGAGAAGCTACTTTCACGATTTAATTTCGTATGTGTATATATGGGCTCGCGACAAGCGCTTTTAAATAATAATCTTCCAGCTCATATGTACGCGTATATATACACGCCCTATAACATTTTACGTAGACACGTGGTTACTCCCTCCACCCCTTTTTATATACTTCATAAACTAGTGGATTTTCACTTTATACGGCTAATTTGCGGATTCCTTTTGCGCAGTTCGCGCGACGCAAAAGTAGCGTACATAGCATAGGCGAGAACGTATATACGGTGATGGCGAGGCCCGTGAATAATCGCGATACGCAATAATAATACGTATATACGGTTTATTGTGTTATGTATAGACGGGGAATCGACCCGTGGTGTATTAAGGCGCGGGTAATGCCCGCCGATTGCTATATAAGCTGGGCGAATCGATTGCGTCGTGCATAATATACTTGTTGTATATAGAAGAATAGTGGTCTGGGAATGAACACGAGCGCGCGTGACTTATGGCACGTATATAATATGCATCGTGTGGCACTTCGAAAAGCCACCCATGCATATTTATGAGTAGGCGGTGTACTGGATTACGATTGATATAGAACAATCATCATCATATAAGCAAGCATTAATTGCATTAACTTGGATTTACGATGGTTCTATTGAAAATTTATGCAAAGATGAATTTTTAACCGAAGTTAATAAAAATACAATATTTATAATTCTGAAATGATGTTAAGTTATTTTTAACTATAGATTAAATTTTTTTTCTGAACTCGTTATAACCGACTGTGTACATATAAGAGACAGATGTGTACCGATGCATCTTTATTACCACGACTGTCTTGCATATTATACACGTCTTGTTCACAAAACGAGCAATATATATCCCATCGCTCGTCCGAGCTGTCTGTTTTGTAAATTGCGTTCGATTATTGTAGGCACATATACAGATATTACAGACAATTCAGCTGCGTAGCTTACCAATCCTCTCTGTATCTCGATGTTCGTCGTGATATGCCGACAAAATGAAAAAGGGGGATGAGGGAAAAATAATGACGAGAGAAACAGTGGAAACGGACGAATTATGTAAAAAAAATGATAAAAATGAATGCAAACCTTTGAATAGCGGTCTCAGCCGCGGTAACACTCTCGAGAGCCATTATGATCAATCGACTGCGTGTCGCCGGCGATAATCGCGTGCAATTAGAGACGCCGTCTCTCTCTCTCTTTCTCTCACTCTTCTCTCTGGAAATGTCTATAAACGCACGCGTGCGCGCGCTTTTCCTCTTTCTTTGTATACGTGCGCAGTGCGTATGTATATACGTATATATACTTGGGAGGGGAAGGGTCCTCGTAAGTGTTCGATAGACCGTATCACGCGAGCGAAAAAGACGAGAAATACACTACTCGGATGCGCTCGAGAGTAGCGGGTTAGCCAGGATCATTGTTGCTGTCCACCTCGTCATCGTTGTCGTCCTTGTCCTGCAGGATTGATGCGTCGCTGGCATTTTACTCACTATCTCTTCCTCCACTTACTGTTTTTAGCTCTCCTGTACTGTTTTCTGCTATAACACAATAGAAAAAAGGCTGTTGTCAATAGATTGTCGCTTGCGTGCAAGTTGCTGTAGATTATAATAAGCTGGGATTAGATTATTTTGACGTTTCGAAGCCGAATTATACGCGAGTTCGTTCTTTTCTCGTTGTTTCGCGCTGTAATACCTATAGGAAGCTAGCGTTTCGTCGACGAGATTATGCAACTCGCGCTCTGTTTTGCAATCTCGTCGACGATGCCTTTCACCCTTGATATAATACCGCCGTTCTCTCTTTCTCTAAGACGTTTCATTCCCTTGTTATTATATCGTATCGTTGTCTTATCAAAAGACTGGCATAGCAGCTGAGCTGCATTGGGAACCGATTTTTTTGCGCTCATTCTTTCGGAAACTCATACCATCTTTCTCGTTCTCTCTCTTTTTCCGCTTGATATTTTTTTATTATTTATCAGCGCTTGGGCGATCTGCGAACGATTTCTTCGGCACTGATGGCTAAACGCGGAAAATGTCGGAGCGACGGCTGTTGCCGTGTGCTCTTTATCCGCCTCCACTACTACCATCACCATCACCACTACTACAACTACCAGCAAAACACCTTGACGTGGCACGAGCCACTTGTTTGTCTATGTGTGCGTGTCTTGAGAACGTGTGAATGCTATAACTTGTTGTTGTGATTTATAAGAGACGCAGAAAAATGTCATGTTTACACGACCGACAAAAGGACGCGTGTTTGTAATCAATACTGATTATGACTGTAATCCACGCGCCCTTTTCTCAGTAGCATAATGTGGGGAAATAGGTTTTCTGTAAAAATTCGGATTTTTCCTGAAAGTCTGATTGTTGGAAATGATAAAGATGAAAGATATCATAAGAATTAAATAAATAATTGGTTAAATAAATGAAAATTTAAATAATTAAATTTTGTGGTTTATGTTTGGGAGTACTAATGTTGTAGAAGTAATTTACGAAAAGTTAATTTTTCTTGAAGGACATTTTCATTACTCCGAATAACTAATACATATATAATTATCTTTTTGTCTACACAATTAAACTGCCTCTCTCGTACTCCGTTGTCTTATCTTCATAAAGATAAACGCGTGGATAGAACGAGAAATACTAGGTTGAGTTTCAACAATATTTTCATAAAAAAATTTTCAATCTTAACATTGTTAAATTAAATGGTATTTAAGGAAGAATTAGCAAAATGTGAGTCTAGACGTAACACGCGAGATTGTAGGTTTGATTGCGTTGGAGTGGAAACTTTAATATGATAAAGCAATTTTTCTAGTGCCACGTGTCATTGAATGCGATGTCAATAATTTTTTTACGAAATTCTCTGTATTTTCTTATCACTCGGTATAATAGATATAAAAATAGTTTACTTTATACTTAAAACAAAATTTGACGTGTATAAATTTTGGGCAAACTGAAAAAAATTAATTTTATACAATATTTGTACGATTAAATGGCGGTAATGCGGTATCCGTGACCAAAGTTGAATGTCCCCGATAAAAAATAAGTAGCACGACTAGAAACCAGGTTTTCACCACGAACATATAAAAGCACAATAAGCAATTATTTCTCGTTAACATTGTTGGAGCGGAAATAGAAACATTTTCTAATTAAAAACCAATGTTATTTCTAACGAGCATATGATTACACATTATTAATAATAAATTAATTTCTTTGTTAATGAAAAATTATCTTGATTACTGATTAATTAATTGATTAACGATAGTCAATCAATTGAAAAAAGAAATTAACAAAGCCGACGCTTCTTTTATTTCGGAGCAAAGATACTGTGCGTCTGAAGAAGACGATCTAAATTTAGTTCACCGTGCGTAAGAAACTCGAGTAAGCTTGAATAATCTACCACTGCACCGACTACATAATTAGATTTTCCCTATTTCCACTCCAGAGGCAAAGTCGACTCA
The DNA here is from genome assembly GCA_035583055.1 of Torymus tubicola. Lineage (NCBI taxonomy): Eukaryota > Metazoa > Arthropoda > Insecta > Hymenoptera > Torymidae > Torymus > Torymus tubicola. The sequence goes on along the minus strand of JAWWEQ010000055.1, from coordinate 15,558,843 downwards.
ACAAGTCGCTCTTTCTTTTTGTTTCAGAGCAAAAACTCAAGCGAACCACGGACGATCGTTTTGAATGTCATGAAAAAAGAAGACGAGCTTCCTCATCACAAAAAGAGTCGCGCAGCACAGCAGTGTTTTCGCTCCCAGAGATATAGATAAAGATGACCCGAAGTCACTGCACATATATACACACACGCGCGCGTGCGCGCATGTCTGTATGTGTTCCATTATGTTTATTTTTATACACATACACACTGCGGCGCGGTCGATTTCTTTCGTGATGGAAAAAACTGCTAAGTATAGAATAGAGAAATATAAAAGCAAGAGCCACATCTTACAAGAGGACAATAGATTATAGAAAGCGAGAAACTGAAAGTTAAAACAGTAATGGAAGAGAAAATAGTTGTTAACACCACGATTAGGAAAAGAGAGAGGGGGGGGGGGGGAAGGAGGGCAGCCAAGTTGAATTGGCCGTCTTCTATGACACAATCGTGTTAGTCTTAAGTGTGTATACAGATATATGTATATATAACTTAAAGATTTAGATATATATATTTATAAAATGTATGTATTCATGTGTATGTATATATGTACAATACCTACTTTGCACGAGAGCGAGAGAATCGAAAAGAGCATACATCTGATAGCTATGTCATACTTAGTGCGCGGACAATTACTTTTTTCTTCATTAGAAAAAAGAGACCACTTTTTCGCGCTTCAAAGCTGACATAGCGTCGCGTGTGCGCATCTCTTTCGACGTCATCTCAACTCCCGCGACTCACTCTCTCTTTCTCTGCTTCATGATCATATCATCTCAGCTGTCATTTTTCTCCGCCTCATATATAAACTTATTGTATAATAATATTATATAGCACTCACACGTGTATACCCAGCGCGGCACGCTGGGCGCATTTCTTTGATATATATAAATATATATTGGTATTTTATATATTCTCTTTCTCTGCTGGCAGTTTTATAACATAACATAAGCGGCGTGTATTTTGTCCCTTACCCGATATGGCTTTTATCTCCCTGTCTCCCTCTCTCTTTCTCTATCTTTTTTTTCACTCATCAATAGCGTGCGATGCGTCGCGATCATTGGGAGAGAATCAGCAGTCAAGTATTGCGGAGCTATTGTTATAAAGCAACGCGTCAGGAGGACGCCTTTGCACGCGATATAGCTGCGAACGCGCGGCGCGGGGAGGAAAAAAGAGGAGTGTGAGACGACGCGCGGGCGTTGTATAGAGTTGTGATGTGGCGACGTAGTAGTCGTCGTTTCTCTCTGTCTTTCTTCTTTGCGGCGGGCTTGCTATGCGCGGGCGCGGCGATCATAACCTGCTATCGATCTGTGCGCGTGCTCTATGTCACTTCTCTCTCTCTCTCTCTCTCTCTCTCGCTGCCGTTTGTTCTCAAGGGCAATTTTCCGGGGCTTCTGCCCCTTCCCATATTTCTGTTCTTCTCTCTCTCTCTCTCTCGCTCTCTAGCAGAGGAAAATCAGACAGAGGCTTCTCGGCCCCTTGCTTGCACAAGCTCCCTCTAACTCCGGCTGACGTCGTGTTTCTGTTTTGCCAGTTCGTCTGCAGTCGTGCATTTCCGCCCAACTGCTGGCTATTCTTATAGCCTCTTTGACTGTATGTGTATGTGGGTGTACGAGTGGATGTATGAGTGTATGTATGAGTGTAAGAAACTCTTAGGATGTCGATCCCGCGAACATATTGTATAGTGCATCTACAAGTAGACGCATAAACACATATGAGCGTATAGATCGAAATTAAAAGATGTTTTATGCACATTCAACTTACGATGTCACTTAATAATTACGATCATCTGCGACTGATTTTGCAATAACAACTGCAGTTTTCACACTATTATTTTGTAATTATCACGCGAACATCGCTCTTGAGAACGTGTATAGTCAGCGCACCGAGGCTGCGTCATACGATACGAGTCAATGGGCGTATGTGTATATTGTATATATGTATGTACGAAGCGTACGTATACCCTCTCGTCAAATCTGCATATAGAGATCGGAGATGTATATACACACTATGCCCATTGCAGTAGCGTCACACTACACCGATGATTGTCGTAGAGATTAATTTCTTTTCAACCATAAACTTTATTACAGCATACTAACCGATCATCTCGTTAACCAAAGGCATACAATTGAATGGCTCGCGGAACCATTGAACTTGAGTTCCTCAGCTGAAATTCGACGAAAATCCACGCGCATGACACAGCCTCGAATTTAGAGTACAACAGTACAGCCGTGCGCTGTACGCATGTGTATATATATGTGTGTGTGTGTATGTGTACGTCGTGTACAAGTCTATATACCTATATAGATGTGTATGGTCGTGTTCGTCTTCTGTCGTTGCGTGCGCAGCTGCTCGGCTGATATATGTATACGTAATCAGCACAAAGAGGAGACTGAAAATATGGCCGCGGCGAGAATCGCCTATTCTCAATTTTGTTTAAATGTGTTCATGTGTATGTGTGTGTATAATGAGATCGTACCGTGATTTTCTTTGCTTTATGATCTTCCACAGGGCAATAACGACTTTTGTCAAGTCGGGAATCCCTTCTTCAGGAGCAGAGCCGAGGAGCCTCCGGACTTCAATTTTTTTTTTGCAAAAATAAGATCAGTCTTTCTCCTAATTTTGTAGAGAGAGTGGAGACGAAAAGATTGAGGGCAACAACGGTTGTCCGTCATTTTGAGAGAGAGAGAGAGAGAGAGAAAGATAGATGGTGTACGTGTCTGTCAAAGAGAAAGAGACGAGAGTAACACGGGAATTCGATCACGACCAAAATCATTATTATCCAACCCGAGTGCGCGCGCGCGGAGGGACTTTGAACAAAATTCAAGATGTCGAGCACGCGAGCGCGTGTGTACATGGAGATACCGACCGTGATGAGTCACGCGCCCGAAAACGTGCATTTTGCTACACAGAAAGTTAGAGATAGAGAAAGAGAACAAAATTAGTCACGCGCGATATGCGAGAGAACGAATCGTTTTACGACGGCTAATATATAGAAGCGACCTCCGAAACGTCAAAATATTTCCCAACAAAACAACAGGCTTCGGTTATTACAATTTATGCGTGTCACCGTGTGAGTATATATTATAGGTATATACTTTTCGCACGTCGTAGCGGCGTTTTATACTCGACGACGATTAAAACGCTTTCCGATGCGTGCGTCTGGTTTCTCGGCGTGTGTAGGTCGTACGACGATGCAGATCCCGAGCAAGAAAAGTCGTTTCTTTTCTTTTTTTTCCGTAAAAAAAAAAGAATATATATAATGGAGAAGTATAGATATATACGCTGATCAGTTATTTGCGAGAAGGCCGAAGGCGAAGGAGCGTTTGATTTCGTGTAATATATAAATATATGTAATATAATCTATGAATGCTTTATGAAACTTCGGAGTTTTAAACTAAACATGGCCACATCTGGAACTGTTCTGACGACGACGGGACGGGGGCCACGGCGCGCTGCTGCGGCATTTACTGCCTCTCGCGCTTCGGAAGAGAGAGAGAGGGCGCACAAACCTAGTGAGTGGGGGAGGGGAAAGGGAGAGCGTGCTCCAATGAGCAGACGAGGAAGACAGACCATGTGACTCGTGACGCGTCCTTTCCTCTCTCTCTCTCTCTCTTTATCTGTCTATCTCTCTCGTCTGCTTACTCCCTTGTCTGTGAATTGGCCTCGTCGATCGTCGGTGTTTCTCATGACGTCACTATTAAAGCTGTTCGTCCACCGCAAGAAATTCCGCAGAATTTTGTCTTTCCACTTTTATCGGTCTATGAATATTAGGTCAGTTTCTCTTTGTTTTTCCAACGAGAAATGCAAATGCAAAATGCAGACAATGTGCGACACGAGCAGAACGTAGGTACTTGCTATCAAAACTTCATGAAAAGTATAACTGTTACTTCTTGAATACCGTTACTTTTTGCCGCTTTGAGAATTTATTCAAGTTAATTATTGCTACATGAAACTTTATTTATTATCAGGAGAATATTTAAATAATAAAATATAAATAATGTTAATAAGAGAATAAAACAGATTCTCATTATAATTAGTTGAATGAAAGATCACTCAAAAAATGTGCAATTGCAGGTCCTCTCATATATTAGGCATAACTTCAAAAAACATTTTGGAAACTAAATATTTCCTTGGCATACTTTACTTTTTCGAGGCTCTAATAAATGTTAAGCATATATTTATAAAGAAAGATAATGCAACATGCAAATAACATCAATACAATTCAATCACTCTTCACTACAACCCCTTTATTATTACCCTACTTATCCCAGTCGAGACTTTAACCATTTTTGCAACAGCCCTCGCTCTTTTATATGTATGTAAATTTATAACCCTATAGTTTACTCTATAAATCATTCGGTGGAAAACCACCAGACTGTCTCTCTCTCTCTCTCTCTCTCTTTCGCTTTGCGTCGCTGAATCAGGTACACGCGCGCGAAAATTCCTACGTCGAGTTACGCTTTTTCTCTCTCTTTCAATCTTGTGCACGGCAAGGACGGCTATATACACCTTCCCCGGTCCCCGTTGCTCTCGGCGTGCAGCAGCTGCTGCAGCTGTAACGCAAAATGTATATAACGTTCGTCGAACGGGGAGTAGATTCGTCGATGTACCTGCATCATATATGTCTGCTTATACCTGCGTCCTATTTATTTGATATACCAGCGCAGTCGAGTGACTTTTGGAAAGGACGCAATATAGATATATAAAGATGTCTTATAATGTGGGCCACAGGCATGATAAAGGTGGCGTACCGCTGTTGGAGCATTGAAATGTATACCTATAAGTTACGCAATTCGTGCGGCGAATAGGGATTATAGTAATAAAATTGTAGGATGTCTAATACAATCGAGAAGACAGTTAAAGATTATATCGATCGGTCGCTGGATTAAAAACTGTTATTGAATAAATTAGATTTTAATTATTCTGGCGAAATAAATTAATTGTTAAAATTGATATCACCCCTAATATCATGCTCGCGAATTGTTGAATTAAAAAAAAGGATGAAATATGAACTATTTACTTTTGAAAAAATTGTATTTCACAAGCAATTTACGATTGTAAATATTTTTTCCCAAATAAGTGTGCAATAAATTAACTTGTTTTTATTTAATTAATTTATTTTTCTTTTCACGTTGTAACACGTTTTTATGTACAAAGTAGTTATAGACGATTTATCTAATACATACTTTTTATAAAAGTTATTTTAGTATTTTTATAGTTTTATAGAAAAATCTTAATATCTTAATAGCAGTATAAAAATATTTACAGCTTTCTTATAAAGTATGAATTATTACATTGTATATGTCATTGAATAACATATGGAACACTTGAATGAATTCTTAATTTTCAATACAATTTTATTAAAATGCATTGATAATTTAAAGATAAATGAAACGTATCATAAATACAAATTATTAAATTTTACTACAAATATAAATATACAGAATGATAATTCTTATAATTTTAATTGTTGTTGACAAAACACATTATTTAATAAAGAATCTATACATAAATAAAAAAAAATATTGCATCTACTCGTAAAAATTAATTTTACTATTTGTTATGGATGAATTATAGCTTTTAAAGGAAAGTTAAACCTTCAAAATTTTTACTACTCAAGAGTTATAAGAAGGTAACTTTCAAAAGTTTTACTTCATCAAAATAGTTTTTTAACATATACTTATATCTCAAGAATTGATCACAGAACTTTAGCTTAATAGATTGTCAATTTTCCAATGATTACGACTTTACTTGTTCATGAGAACGATGATGAAAAACGAATGAAATTCCACTTGACCAACAGTGTCTAAGAGGGATGTCAGGAAGATGTTTGGGATTGTGTGAATGCCTCCAGTCAGACAAATCGGAAGTACAATCGGAGTTTTCAGGTGGACCTTTGACTTCAATTCCGTTTATGCAACGTTTACATTTGAATCTATAACAAAAACAATGTTTATTGTAAATACAAATTAAATAGCTTGTTATTAATTACGAATATCGATAAAGTTCAAAATTTACTTTGCGTGAGTATCAGATATTGTAGATTCTTCAAGACTGAACAAATCTCGTAAGTCATTCTGAGTGAAATGTCGAGCAACGTCCTCATCTTGATCTACTACAGTTGAGCTTAGAGCTTTTTTATGTGCTTGTCTTTGGAAAATCTTTTCTTCTATAGTACCAGTCTAAAGAACAAATTAAAATTATTATTAATATAAACATGAAAATGACAAACCATGCAAAGATTTATATTTTTAATTACACAAAGAAAACGGTAAACGAAACATGGCTTCTTTTGACCATCGCGCCAAACTCTAGCCATAGCTTGGTCGTCATTTGCTGGATTCCAGTCAGGATCGAACATCACTAATCGATTAGCGCCAATCAAATTTAATCCACATCCACCAGCTTTAGAACTCAGCATAAAAATGAAATCGTCACTATCTGGATTATTAAAATTGTCTACAACCTTAGCTCTTTTCTTGATACTCATTGATCCGTCAAGCCGAACATAACGATATTTTCGCTTTGCAGAAAGTCTTTCAAATAAATCTAAGGTCTGCGTATAATTTGAAACTAATACTATTTTATCATTTGTTGTAGATTTTATAAAAGCTAATAAACAATCTAGGACCATTAGTTTTCCGGATAATTCAGGCATTACATCCCTAAAAATTAGAAGTAACTTTAAAAATTAAGAACTTAATGTAATTTAATAAATTATATTATTAACTTACTTTGTACTATAATTGGCAGGTAATAATTTTGCAGCACCTTCAAAACCATCTGAATTTTCCTGAATTTTCTCATATACAAGATCTGGGTGATTGCATAGTTTTTTTAGAAGAGTAATAGCAGCCAAAGCTGACAAGCTTCCTTTTTTTGCTCCATCAGATTCTACATAAAATATGAAAAATATTTTATAAATGTACCTAATATTTGCATAATTATAATATGTAACTAAATTTTTGTCAATCGTCACCTTGCATTGATTTTTTTATACTGTCACTTTTGATAAAGTTTTTGTATATTTGAGTTTGTAGAGATGTCATTTTTATGCATACTACTAATTCGTGTTTTAGAGGTAGATATTTTGATAATAAAGCACTTGTACGTCTAATAAGACACTTATTTACAATTGTTACTAATTCTGTCAGTCTTTCTTGAGCAATTTCACGCTCTTTATCTGTTGCGCCAGCGTCTTGTCCACGGAGAATTGGATTCTCAAATTTCTTTCTAAATTCCTGTAAAAAATTTTTTTTAAGTAAATTTAATTTATTTTATTCTTGATGTGAAACTAATGCCCTTGTTGGTCAGTGCTTGTGGAAAAGCAGAAAAGAGGTATAATTAACAGTATATTAAAGGAACTGGCATTAGAATTCTTATGTTTAACAATTTATTTTATTTTAAATAAACTATTTACCGCAGCTGTCCCCAATAAACCTGAGTTTACAAAGTGGACTAAAGAGAAATATTCCAGTAAGTCATTCTGAATAGGTGTTCCACTTAATAGAACTCTTCTTTTAGCTTTTAAACCCATTAAGGCTTGATATGTTTGATTTTCAGAGTTTTTCAATCTATGACCTTCATCACACAAAACCAATCCCACTTCATCTTGATGCAGTACATGAGCATGTAATCTGAAAGTTTCGTAACTTATTATGAGAATAGGATTAGCACATCTGCGTCCATAAGTTTTCATGAATCCAGTCAATTTTGCATCTATGTCTGCTTTGCTACCACCATCAATTGCAAGTGGTTTGACACGACTGTTAAGCCATTTGAAAATTTCATTATACCAATTTTTTACTAGAGAACTGGGTGCAACAATGACAGCTTTTTCAATTAATGGTTTAGCTTCGGGACCTTGTTTCAAAAGAGTCCATAAAAGTGTTATACACTGTAAAGTTTTGCCAAGACCCATTTCATCTGCCATAATACATCCATAAGCATTTTCTATTCTTTTTCCAGTAACACATTCATACATAAATTTAACACCTTCTCTTTGATGAGGTCTAAGTATATTACATAAAATTGGATCAACAACAACATGTACTAATTTTTTATTTCTGTAAAAAAATAAAAATATTGATATAATAAAAACTTTAATTCTTTTTTTTTATTTACTTCATTGAAAGACTAATTTACAAAAATTTTATTCAATTAGTACTTACTCATCAACTTTTAGACTTTCATGTTCTGACATTTCAGGGGGAGAATAAACTACAAGAGCATTAGCTTCATCAGGATCATGCAAAGCTTTTCTGGGTCCAGCAAAACGAAAACCTAATGCACGTCCAGAACATTCATAACCTGGTATTGGAATTTTAAATGGTTTGCAAAGTAACTTTCGCACTCGTTGTTCCTAAAATAACATCAAAATTAAAAAAAATAATTTATTAAAAATAAACTAAACATCAGGTTAAACATACATGTTCAGAGATGACATCTTGTACAACCGATATATCATCTGATGATAAAGCACACAACTTGCGATCTGATATTTGTACAGTCTTCTCTATCCTCCTTCTTTTATTTTCTTTGCTTGGTGCTTTGCACTCGTCAGAATTTGGTCTAGAATTTTGTGTTAACTGTGAATTAACTTCTGCTAGTAGAGGTCGCTTACCTACTTTACTTGGTGCATGAGATCGAATCTAAATAAAAATTGTTAATTATTATTAGTGAATAAATAAACTTTTATATAATTATATAATATATAAAAAATTAATGAAATAAAATTCTATATTTTGTATTCAAACTTATATTTTATTATTAATTTGTTAAAAGTTATTATAAAATATGAAAATAATACTGAAGCAATAAATGATGAAGAATTCGATAATTTTCATCAATATTAACAATTTCTGAAGCACAATAGATGTACACTATAAGAACTGGATAAGAAAATTTTAAATTCTTTAGAGGTTAACAACTTCAGTAACTTGTACAAAGTACAAACAAAACTATTTGAAATTTATTATTTTAGAGTTCCATATACAAATAACAGAAAAAATTATATTATCACTAATCTTACCATAATTTTTATTTATTTTTTTATTAATCTTCAGAAATAACGCGCGTAAACAAGCATTATCGCACCAGTCGCAACTCGCGCGCCTGTTGATTTTCTCGAATGTCGATATCTTTGCTTATTGGTCAACTCTATTCTTCACAACGTGTTTTGATTGGTTATAACACGCGCGGGGTTTTGCATATATATACAAAATTTGAACTTTTAATTATTTAATTTTTTACAGTTTCAGTTCCTTGTGTATATTTTGTTTCGCGATAAAAACGATGACAACTAATTTTATCAATTTGTACTATTTTTGTTACTAAATAGATAAATAGCAATGGTTTGCAATTATCTCAACAATAGGTTTATTCGTTAAGGTGATCTGCACTATTGCAGTATAGTTCAATATAAGAATACAACACAGATTACGTAAATACAAATAATTCATTTCAACAATGAAGTACATGCGTATGTAAATGAAAATAAATTTAGTACCAGTACTATCGATTGGTATTATATAAATACATGTACAGTCAACAAGTATATCAAAGCATGCATAAATGATTTAATTTATGCCTTTTTTAGCTACCCACGCACGTATACTATACTTCAGTACTTGTAATTGTAACCAAAATATTGACGGATATCTTGACTCGTGTAACGGTAATTCTTCTTCTTAAATGAAAAGACCTTCATTAATTTGGAAAGGTTTTTGCTCCGTATGACTGTATAGTGACCTAGGCATTTTCTCAGCTGCGGAGAATTCTAATATCTCATTCTAATTTCGTAGTTACTCTGCGGTCTCCTTTTTTTCAATTTACGAAAAAGAAAAATGCATCGCACATAACCTTATTTAGTCCTAACGAGAAGCATGACTGCGTAACATAAGAATCATTTGATTGCGCTTGGACGATGCGTGTCTATAATTTATGCAGACTTTTGCACAATCATCAGGAATTTGAATTTTAAAGGCCATCACAAGTGTGTTTCAGTCGAGAGCAAGAGTTTCTTGTCCTCGGCGAGGTTAAACATACTGCAGCTCGATCTGGGGTGGGTAACAAAAACATGTCGAAGCGCAAACCCATTCACGCGCAAGGCCCGACGGCGAACACGTCGACGAAGAATAATAGTTTTGCGAGGTTGAGGAACTCCATGCAAGAAGATCGAGGTGGGACGCGGCCCATCGCCGCTCCAAGTTCCATCAGTTTAGTGCTCGTTACCATGATCGTCCACGTCTGCAAAAAATCTTTGCTTTACGACCCAAGATTGAAAGCTGTCATCTATTTTGCAGCTGTCTGCATGGGTTCAATACTAGCGGACGTGCTGCCAATACCCAAGACCTATTTTTCTAGGTCGAACAATATTTTAAATAGATTTTTTATAAAGTGGGCATGGGGTTGGTTGTTAACTACAGTAGGACCCTGGATCATACTGACGGCACATACTATTGGATGTGGAAGAAGATCAGTGCTTATAAAACACATTGCACGTTTAGTTTTTGCAACATTAGTGTGGATGTTTTGGATGAATGTTTTTCACTATATCGAATATTATTATGGTCGTTGTCTAAACATTAAGGATCGCTCTTTACAAGTTAGATCCAAATGTCTGCAGGCTGGACATTTCTGGAATGGTGTAGATATATCAGGCCATGCTTTTATAATTATATATTCTAGTTTAATCTTATCAGAAGAGGGTCATTCCTTACTTGGATGGGAAGGGATCAAAGACTTTATTATGAATGAAGAATACAATAGGAAGACTTCTACAGAAACAACTACAAGCTATCTACGTAATTTAACTGACAAAGATTTGGATTTTTTGAAGAAAGCTCATGTAGCTTTAACACCATATCTTAGAGGTCTGTTTATTGCAATGACAATTCAACAAATTATTTGGGATGTAATGCTTGTTGCCACAATTTTGTATTACCATACTGTTATGGAGAAATTTGTAGGAGGAGTTATTGCTATATTGATGTGGTACGTCAGCTATAATTGGTTATTTAGGATACCACAGTTAGGAATGGTAATGCCAGGAGAAGGAATTTTTAAATATAATGAAATCAAAGAAAAACAACAGCAGGCAAGTACACCTAAAATAAAAAGATCTGTTCCAAACAAAGGTCCAATGTTCATGGGTATGCCAATAAGAGTTGGAAAAGAGGAAGCTGAAAAAAACGGTTCCAAAACAAAAAATCTTGAAGGAGATGTGATTTATAGAAGAAATTAGTATTGAGCTGTGTACAAGAAAGGAGAGCATACAAGTACAAACATTGAAAAATCACCCATGGCATCATCAACTTTTTAGTGATATATAAGTTGGACAATATCTTGCCAAATTTTTTGTTTTTGGAAAAGGAATATTTAAATGGTTTTGGTTTCAGAGTTTTAATATATAATTTTGCTTATAGTGTTGTAAACAAATTCATGTATAAATATCACAAACTGTTTTTGTTGGAATGTTGATTTAAATATTCATAGTAATATTGTTTATTATTTATTTATTATTCTTCTGTTTTGTTATATCTCATTTACAATTTGCAATTTATAAAATGTTACTTAAAATATTATAAAAATTTTTTAACTTTTGGATCCTACAATTATGTTGTTTTACTTATCATTTTAAGTATTTTACAACAGATTTTGAAAGGATGTTTGATGTGTTCAAGTATCCAATGACTGAATTTACTACAATTAAATACGAGTGTGTACATAAAACAAATATATTGAATATTAATGCTTGGAATAAGTCTTATCATACTTATATATATATATTATAAACATTGCGATAAAAGCAGTACCTTTGTATACATCAATTGCAGTTTGTAATAAAATGTGAATATTTTTTATATCTAAGTTTTATCTAGTTCTATTATCCCATAAACATTATTCATATTCTTTTATTTAAAATCATTCTTACAAAATTAATCATACAGCCTTCCTCTAGAGCCATACATATTTATGCAATATATCGGTATAAAATTACAATGTTAGATGTGGAATGATATAAAAACATTTTACGAAATTCTATTATAAACTACAAGAGTTATTTAAAAGTTTTATTTTTAGTTATTAAAATTGCCTTTCAAACGTCACTAATAAAGATATGAAAAGGATCTTTGCAATATTGCACAATAATTGCAAACAAAAATGGAAATATTTTCCAAGTAATTCAACTTTTTGACCAACATATCTGTTTTAATATTTTATAATTCAAATAAGTATTAGTTTATATCTTAGTTATGTTAAAATAATTTTGTATATTTTTATAATAAAATTATATATTTATAGTCGTTACTTTCGGAAAGTAATATTTATATATACTTTGGTTGGCAAAACTTCAAGCGCGAAATTTAAACTTTTATATCTGCTTTTGCTTCACCTCCGTGTCATTATCATCAGCTAATACAAATAATAATAACAAAATGTGTTTTAATTTTTTTTTTAATTTTATTTTATTACTGTATATTATTTGTTTTAAATACGATTGTAATAAAATTTTGTTGTTTTTTTGTAATGATTTAATTACATTTTATAAAAAATGAGTTCAATAGTAGAAAAGACAAAGATAATTGATAGAAATTTTAAAAAGAAAATGATAGGAACAAAATAGTAAGGTGTCAGCAACATACTTATTGCTTGTATGAATGTACTCATATTCTATATATTTAGCATCTAATCAGCTAATACGAGAAAAAGTAATAAAACTACTACAGTAAACTTTCTCAACAGGGTGCCATACCGTAGTCCTACCATTACCGACTGAGTTAATTTTACTGTTTTCAGTCTGTAAAAAATATTTTTTTTAAACAAAGAGTGCACTGCTCTAAGTTTTTTAATGTGCAAACGATAAGACAAAATCGGAAGTCAAAATAATTAGTGGTTTTTAGTAAAGTTTGAACAAAATTATGACATTATTCTCAAAATTTATTCAAACTTCAATATAGTTCTATCATTATCGACGAAGTGGTTCATACAGTTTCTAGATGATTAAAAATAACATTCATGAAATCAAGAAAAATCAAGAGAATATTTCTGTGTTTTTTAACTTTCTATAAATATACCTTCCGCTTAAAGTTTAAAGTCGAAACGGCAAGGCGTTTTCGTAAAAACTTTGAATGAAATTAAATTTTGTTTCGTTAAAAGTTTTTGCAGAAATAACTTAATATTTTGACTTTAAACTTTTACTGGAAGATAGAAATTTAAAGACACAGAAGAGCATTTTCTTGATTTTTTGTAATTCGATGAAGTTTATTTTTAATGAGCTTGAAACTATTATATTATTTGGTCGGTAATGGTAGGACTATAATACCCCTTACGGAAACTTAAGATGTGTAGTTGAGGCGAAAAAAACTACCTTACCGACGATAAACTCTATTTTTGTTCCATAGTTTTAAACAAAATATCTGGGTATAAACACTTTTTCAGGACTTCTGACATAGTTGAAACAATATAATTGTATCCAATTATATATTTTAATTATCCCATTTACCGGAGTTTTACGAAAACGTGTTTGAAACTAGTTCTAATTATGTAGATAATATATAGAATGGTTTTCAAACAATTTATGCAAAACTCCGGTGGAGCAAACAATTTGAAAATTTAAATTGATATTGTTTAAACTATTATGGGGGGGAGGGGAGGGGGTAAATAACAGCGCTATTTTCAAGATATTTTGTTTAAAACTAGATAACAAAAAATTTATCGTCGGTAAGGCAGGTTTCTAGGCCCCAGATAGTTTTTATTAATATTTATATATCAGTCAATGGAGGTATCAAATAGATTTTTTTCGATGGGATGGTTAATGTATTTTTAATATCTAACAAAATACTGTTTTAAATTGATGGTCGAAATTGCAGCTTCCAAAACCACCTCAGGAAATAATTTTTCGCGTGTAACACTAAAATGCTGTAAAAAAATTGAATTAATGTCATTGTACTCAGTGTTATTGTAGTATTGACAGTCGTACACACGGTCAGAACTTACGCCACTACCTTGGAATTATCATCATTTTCAACATTTCCGTATTTCTTTTTTCAACCTTAAATAATTTTATTAAAAGATGAAAGGAGATAAACCATTTTTATGTAAAATTGTATACCCAAGGCTTTATAACAAATTGTTTTTATATCTCGTATCCTTTACAATTTTTTATGCATGAACGTGATATATATGTTACAGGGATCTATTTTTGCCAAATTGAGGCTGAACATTGTGATTTTGCAAACCACATTTTTTACCATCGCCTTTGAGCGATATTTTTTTAACCAATTATAAAAAGTACAGTCACGTAATCAAAAGTAGTTCATTTCTTATAATCTGTATTAAACAATATTGGTGTACTATGTAACACATCAACATGATAGCCGCGAATTATCGCACCTTTATAATCTCTTCCACATTTTTTACAAGCTACTAAATAACAGAAATAATCAGTGCAAAATGCAGATACATGTTTATATCTCGTCGAACGTGTGTGAAAAGTACCAACGTAACAATTATCAACACGCATATACCCGAAATGGGGCAAAAAGCTATATACGATCATCAAAATCCTGCTGGATTTTTCGTCATTCGTAAATATCGCTCCGCGCAGTCGGTAACATAGCTGTATGTACACGCACGGATCGCGACCTATATGCGTACAAATACATCAACGCAACGCTCGCTATCACAACTTCCCGCGCATGCGCGTTGAGAATCCCGTGACGCGTGTATATATTTCTTTTTTTTGTTTTTCTTCCTCCGCACGCACGCGGCGGCAAGTGGTCTCGTCTCGTGCCAGTCGCGAGGCGGTTGACGGTACTGCATTGAGCGATTTTGTACGGGTCTGCACAGTGTAAACCTTATATCCGTAAATACAGCGAATGAGGATCAGTTTGAGCTGCGAAAATGGGTATTTTCATGTTTCTCGGTCTGTGCACGCTGCTGACAGCGAAGATGCTTCTGCTGGCGAAAATTATCTGGACGAAGGACTGCACAGGTGAGTGTGAAACATTTTTTTTGACAAGGCGATATGTTAAGGTTATAAGTGCGATGTTTTTTGCTTTCGATCGAAACAACTTGAGATTCGAACGAGGGAGAATTAAATCATTGATAATATTTTGGAGCTGAATTCGTCGCAGTACATATGTGCGTGTTGCTCCGTAATCATTTGGTTGGAATTCCGGAGTAACGGAATACCATTGTGTTAAGTGGGGGCGACTGGCCACTATAAGTGTACATAGCGCAATGTTTGCTTGGACAAACAGTAAATGATTTAAATAGAAGCCCTTGATGGAGTTACTTTACTATAGAACTCTAGTCACATTTGCACTCAAGCAGTTATTAGTATTTGATAATAATTTTCTCGAAAATTTGAAGTGTTAAAAACTGCACTATTGTACAAACACAATATGCATATAATAACTCCGAGATAAAAAAGCAAGTTTACTTAATGGTTAACCGAGCTGTACGCGTTGTTTATATTGGTTTGTCAGCAGCTTACTTTCATTTGTAAAAAAAAAATAATATAAAAGCAGTACAAACAAATTCATTATTTAATATTTTACTTTATTTTAATTAATTTTTCTATAGAATATACCTTCTTGTTTTAAAGAAATATTATGAATAATTGAAAAAACAGATTTTTAAAAAAATAAGAATATATTTGAAAAAATTAATTTTATGATATATGTATTTTTCCTAATTTATCTGTCGCGAGCAAGAACAAAGACATATTTGGAGCAACGCGAAGCGTGTAACTTGACAGTGACTAATTTAGCCGTTTTATCTTAAATTTTTAAGCCCACAGAGAACAACACTCGACATTATAATATATTACTTTTTATTTCAGGCATTAGTGGAAGAGCTCAGGTACTCTACGCCATCATATTTGCTGGTAGATATCTGGATATAGTATCGTCCTTCTATACCTGCGCTCTCGGCGTCTTCTTCTCGAGACTGACGTTCACGGCGCTGGCTTACTGTATCGTACTGTCTATATACTTCTTCTATAGCCAATCTTATCAGTCCAAATACGACACCTTCAGGTGAGCGACCACGACGCAATCATTGTTATAAATTTATTATGTTATGACATAATCTTTGCAGTATATATTGCAATTTTAGTTATCATATACACAGTGAAAATCAATTATTGCTGCTAATCTGTTCAGTAAAATTTCCACTTGACTTCTTAATGGTAAATTAATACCGTTATGATAAGATCATTTGTTTACGCGTAATGTTTTAGTTTATTCTGAGCACCGCGAGATAAACACTCATTACAATTTAACGCAGGTGTGTTTTTCATCTGTATTATAAATAGAAAGTATTGTTGAATATCGTATATAGAAATGTGAATATTTTTATTTTTCAAACTATACAATGCAACTTTTATATCGATTTTCTCGTAAACTGCATGTAATGGAGCATAAAAACCATATCTCTTTTCCGGCTGAAGAAATGACTTTGATATTATTTTTAGAGGAAATCCTTCGCGCGATAAGAAGATATGAAATTAATTCTTTTAAACCCAATACTATACGTAAATATTTTGTTAATCTCTTGCGTAGAAAACTTAATATTTCTTCATTATTCATTTTTAATAATGAAAAGAAATGACTCGCATCCAATCTATTTTAATAGCCATCAGCAGGGCTTTTTGGGAACTCATAAAATCAATTCGGTGAATAATTTATATATATATATATATATATATATATATATTTCTACATGAAAATATACTTTTTTTGTTTTCTACACTGCATTGAATAAAAATTGTGTCGTATGTCCTTATGATCGTTTGCAAGTTTATAAAATACGAAATACCAACTGCATTTGAAAGCACCAATTACAAGCATCGCATGCTCTTCTATAATTATGAAATATTTTAACTCATCATGTCGAAGCTTTTTTTCATATTTAAAATTTATCGAGATTTAATCTACATTCACTGATAATATGACATTTTTTTAAATGTATAGTTATGATACGATATTTTTGTAGTATTTTAAATGCTTTGAATGCAATTAAGTACTTTATTTTTAATCTAGATATATTAAAAAACTTTTTTATCTAATTTTTTTATAAATGATCATTTCACAACATGAAAATATTTTAAATAATCACTGAAGTATAGCAAATTAAATTAATTAAGCTTCGAAGAAAGCTTACGTATTATTCCAAAATATAAATTAATACGATAATTTAAAAAGCTGTATAAAAAGAGCTGTACTCACACACATTGTTTGCGGAATAATCAAACTCACGACATTCTTTCGTAAGTAAAAGTCCATAAAATATTACAGGATCGAGCTATTGATACTGCCATGCCTGGTGCTCTCGCTCCTGGCCAATTACCACTTCGACATAGTCGAGGTGTTCTGGGCGTTCAGCGTATACCTCGAATCCGTGGCCATAATACCCCAGCTCTACTTCATTTCGCGGGCTAAGCACGTGGAGAACGTCGTTTACTACTACATCGCTGCGCTCTCCTGGTACAAAGTCTTCCACCTCATCGAGGGCGTCTACCGTTTCTACTCAAATGAGCCATACGATCGTATCTCCCTCGCGGCGGGTGTCGTGCAACTTATGTTCTACTGCGACTTCTTTATGCGCGACATGCCACTCAAGGGTGATGTGCGTGGTGAGATTGACGAGGAAGCTGGCGGTGCAAGCCAGGAGGATAAGGATGCAGAAGACAGAAGGAAGGCCAAAGAGGAGGAGGCCATGAGAAGCGCCGCCGAGTATCAACAGCAACAGCAAGCGCAGCAGCAGATACAGAACGAGCACAATAACTTGCGGGAGGTCGTGCTTACGCCAGCGGCACTCACGTCGGAAGATGAAAAGGTATAGGGATGAATTTCTTGTTTAAATATATGTCCATGATTAAATTGATGCCTAGTTTAAATTACTCGGATTATTAATTATTGTATCGATAAATATTCGATCAAGTACGCTGACTATATGTTTTATTATATAAAAGTGGACGAACGAATTATCGGATTCACTTTGTTGACATAACTTTCCATTTTGACTTTCAAAAATATTATTTCGTACAACTTATTTATATTAAAAATTTCAAATTCCGCTACTTAAAATGTCATTACTGTATTTACTCATTTTTAATGTACATTTATTTTATTTCAGTTTACTATCGTGGTTCCAGGGAAAAAGGAAGGAGAAGAACTGAATGTAACAACGATTACAGTATGATATCTGATTCCTATACTTTTAAGACAATTTATGTACTTTTTAAATTATTTTTACATTATTAAAATTCTTAAATAAATGTGATAATAAAATAATAATAGATATTATTTGTATGCAATTTATTACAAACATTATCATTATCACAAATGTATATTCTGCGATAAACTTAAGAACTATACATAAAAAAGTATTTTTTGTATTCTTATATTCTACTTGTATCTTGATATATTTACGGATTTTCGTTTTGTTATTGTAAATATTGTACAATAAAAGTATTTTTTAGAAATGAATTCTAGTCTTTTTTTATATATACAGCTCCTTTTTCCTGTAACTTTTTAATGCAAGTATTTGTTATTAAGAACGTGTTGGCTTTTAAACAAATTTAATCCCATAATAGTTTATATTGATTTTTTTTTAACATACACTTCGAGTTGATTGAATTGATTTAATATTTAACAAATACCTATATATGGTTTTTGAAATAATAATAACATACTTTGTGGATTACCACATTGTAATTGAATGTGGAGTCAAATTTTTTTATAATAATCTTACAAAATATTCGACTTAGCAATAAATTTTAAGTATATTATTATATAATACATTAGTTGATATGGTATAGATATCAATTTATTTTGTTATTTTGGAACTATCTTTATTTATTATTACATGCTTCTTTTTCTACACAATAAATGTTATAAATCATTTCAAACTTACATTGCGGATCACGGATTCGGCTCAAACTTTGGGATACCTTTTTGGACGTAGAAATATGAAGAAAGCTGCAATATTATACAATAAAGCTAAAAGCCTATTATGAAGAGGCTTTTTTCAAGATTTGATCTTCTAAAACAAAATTAAACATGTCCAAAATGTTGGTAATATATGATCTATCCTCAGAGTAGTGCGAAATGCGTAAAATTGCGAAAAATTGTTCAATTTTCTATTTTTAATTTATAATTAAACAAGACTTATTAACTACTTTGATAATAGATCACATTGATTACCTACACTATTTGTAATAATTGTATAAAACAAATTTTACAGTACGTAACTACGTAAGAAACAAGTCGAATATTCAAATCATAATATTTCTGCACACTAAGTATCCACCAGTTAAATGGTCTCATGTGCGCATGCGCTTTCAATCATTTTGTATAAGGTTTGCCGTTTTATGCGCGTTCACACACGTTTCCTTTTCCTTTCAACTACTGTTGTTCGTGGCTTGAGTCATTGCTGTAAACCTCGTAGCTAAAGAAAGCGATTATCACAAGGCAGTAAGACAACTTTACAAATATTGCGCATATGCGCACTGACTGGACCAGATCAACGCAGCATCAGGCATCAGTTTTCTTTTTACAAAAGGCATAACAATCATTCTTCTCAGGATGTATTCAGATGAGCTAGTGTACGCCGTTGCCATATACATACAGATGCTGGCGATGCTGGTGTTGCTCTTGAAATTCTGGTGTATCGAAACATGCGCCGGTAAGTAAGTCATAGTGACGATATATACATGTATATATAATCTCGTAGCAGACAAATATACGCAACAAGTACGGTTGATTTTTTATATTGATAGCAGGGCCGGATCAAGGAGGGACAGGGGATCTATAGCCCCGGGCCTCACCTTCGGAGGTGGTCTCCTTTGGGAACCTCATTATTTACCGAAAAATGTTTCTATTAAATATTAAATAATTTCGAAGTTTAAAATTTTATCACCCTCCATTTGTGTAAATGTAAATTAAAATCTTTTCTCGATCAAGCGGGGGTTATTTAGAAATAAAAAATACCTTTTTATTTCTAAATAATTCCCGCCTGATCGAGATAAAACGACTATTACATTTAATAATTTTATTGTATTGACTTTGTTTTAACATCACTTGTCATTAAATCATTTCATTAAATTATTACTCATAAAAATAAGAAATGTTTTTAATTTTAAATATTTATTTAAACGGTTAAAGAATGTAAAACAGTTTACAAAAGATGTCCTATGTCATACTAAGAAATGAAATGCTTGCCAACGCTTCCACGTGTGATTTGTATTTTTATATATATATATCTACCGCACCGATTGGCTTTGTTAAGCGCAAACTGTGAAAATCGCCGGATAAACTGTGGCTTATACAAATTTTATTCAAAGTATGTGAATCTTTATTTTCTTAAAATGTCAAAGAGATTTGAATCGAGATGTGAATGACCGGCCCTGATTGATAGATTTACAATTTGTATATGTACCGAAACTTTTATAACTAAACGATTGTAACGATTATATATATTTCATTGAATAATATTTATTAAATATAACAAGTTTAAAGTAAATAAATAAACCATCGTAACATTAAACTTTTTTTAAAATTAGTGATACGATAGATTTTACTGTAGTTTAAGTATCAAGCTGTTTAAATTTTTTCCCTCTCATTGATGTTTTTTTAGGAGTGAGCGGTAAAACCCAATTCTTGTTTGGCTTGGCCCTCACCATGAAGTACGTCCCAGATTTAGAGACAACTTTCTTTTTATATGGATCTAAACACTTAAAATTGATATTTCTCGTTATTATTTATTGCACGTTGTTGTCGATATTCATTTCCTTCAGGAAGACTTACGAACGGAATTACGACACATTCAGGTAAAAATAAATTTATAAAATTGTGATGATTATAAAGTAGTCTATCAAATTCAAATATACATGAATTATGTTTTTGAACATAATTTTGATTAATTGATTTTATTGAAGATATGTATCGAACATATTAATGAAGATACAAGGAAAAGTTACTCAGTGCTAGTACCCATAATATTTTCGGTAAGCTATTGATATAATGAATTGAAATTAAAACACCAGAAAAGGAAATATAATCCTTTGATGATCTCCTATAAAGAGGTAGATTAGTTTTCTTTGATCATTATAATACTGAGAATTAAGACATGTCAAAATCTAGAAAAAAAATTGGTTTTTCACGATTATAAAAAAATGATCATCGGTACTCGTCATCATATTTTTCACAGAATTTTGAGTTGTAACAATACTTAAGTCACAGAAACGACTATAAAAATATTAATTATTAAAATGAATCTTTTATTACTGTTATAACAAAAAATTAAAAGATGATAAAAATATTTACAGTAAATAATTCATAAACATATTAATTCAAGTTAAAATTGATACACCTGAACATAGAATTTAGAAAAATAATAAATTTACTTTAATTGGCATCAACGTTCGACATAGGCCCCATATCTAATTCGCAGCCTGTAAAGGACACTAATGAAGTGGTCAACATTTAGAAAAAAGATATCATTTCATTTTGAACACTACTCGACCTCTAAGCAGTTTTATCAACTCGGAGAGACTTTAATTTATTTCCCTTCTTAAAAAAGAGATACGAGAAAAGTGAAGCCGACTAAAACGTGTTCTGATTGGTTGATCTTTAAAAAGACGCGATATTTTTAATTAAATTTTAAATTTTGAAAGTTTTAAATGATAATAAATATTTATAAATTAAAATAATATTGTCATTAAGTTTCGTTGTATTTATTATCAATATTTTACTATAACATGATTATATGTATTAAGAACTAATGTGTATTCACTCAATGTTTTAAGCGTAAAATAATATTTATAATATTTTTATTGCCGATACTGATATTGACCGCGCGTAGCGCGCTTAAATAAATCTAGTTGTTTTTAAAAAAGTATTACATTTATTGTAAAAAAGAGACGAGAAGACAAAAATAACTTTTACACTGTGATTTCTGTTGAACTACTAATTTCTAACGTATAACTTTATGAATTTTGTATTTAAAATTAATAAATTTAAATAAGGGTCGATTTCGCCTGATGATGAAAAATTATGAATGTGTTCACGAATTGCAGGGCTAAAAAAGTTATAGAATAAAAAATTGAATAAAGACTAAAGAAAATTGGTTTCTGTCGATCTAAAAGATGTAAAAACGTAGATAATCAATTAATAATTATAAGCATATAGAAATATAAAATAAATTATTAAAGACCGCCTAATTCTCTTCCATTGTAATAGGATAGAGTTATTATTGCTCGGTTGTCTGCTGGGCGCCGCCCTGGTGAACTTTTATCAGAACTACTGGGGCATCCTCATGACCTTCGGCGTTTACCTGGATTCTACAGCACTTCTCGCTCAGACGAATTTTGCTATTAAGGCTGATTGCGTGTACTACGACATGTTCTATTACGTAGTCATGCTCGCTGTCTATGATATTCTGTACCTTGTGCATCTTGTCTTTATGTCGGATGTTAATCTACTGGACAACGGCGTGCACCAAGTTGTCGCGGCCGGTTGCTTCGTGCAGCTCGTCATCTGTGGATACTTCCTCTGGGTAGCTAGGAAGCGGCTGCGACCCGAGGAACTGGAGGAGAACGAGAGTCAGGATGTGGACGTAGGAGGTGTTGGGCATACGTGTACGAAAAACTCGAGAGTGAAGTGCAACATTTGTTCGGTCGTGATGACGACGCCAGAAATCATGACGGTGACCAGCGATGCCAAGGTAACTATAACGGCTTATTAACTCATCTACTTGCGATCAACCTGGTTTATTTATTTTTTTACTAATAATGTAGGGTGTTGTATTGTGAAAGAAATAGATTTTATTGAATACACTATATATATTTATTATTTTCATAATTATTTCTGAAAAAGTAATTTAGGATTATAGAAACATATTGAATATTACAAATAGTACATAAAATTAAAAATTCAGCAAGTGTTCACAACTTACACACGTTTTTTAAAAACGTGTATAAAAATGTTTACAGAATTCTGGCCCTTCTTCTTCCTTAAATCGCGAACCTTAGTTCTATATTAGGAAATCGTGAACAATTAAAAAAAAAAGTTTATCATTTATCACTTGCAATTTTGAGTTTTTAAATAGTAATTTATATGATTTTTCTGTAGTAAATTTAACTAAAAATTTTATATTTGTTTTTAGATGTCATAAAAATTGCTATTTGAAAAAGTGAAGTGCAAGTGATAAATTGTAAAAGTTACGACTTAAAAAGTAAAACTAACAAATGATGAATGAGTCCCAGTGCTACTGCAAAAAATAATAAAAATAGTCACTTTTTTATACAAAATAAAGTACAGTTTACGTAAAACTTAATCTTAACTTTTACATTAAAATAGTAACAATCAATACGAAATGAGAGCGGTGTTTGGTTCAGGCGGTAAGGTGCTTGCTTCCCAAAACAAACATCGCTTAGGGCGATCACGTTCGATTTCCCGTCAGCGCAAATTTTTCAGAGGCATTTTCTCAAAAATGTTTTTCGGATTATTTCGGTGGCGAAGAGCGAACCTGGTGCCCGGGGTTAGTGGCTGAATCTCCCGTATGTACCTGATCTGTGGGTCGGATCGACTAACAAGGAGAGACCAAGGAGTGCGGGTCCTGGATTTTCATGACACCAGGTCTAAGAGGTTTCTTTTATCATAAAAAGAGGCTGTGCA